>CP097502.1:10600132-11025132 GCA_023547065.1 Musa troglodytarum
CGAAGGCTCAGCCACCGCCTCTTTTCTTGCTCTTTCTTATTATTGCCTTATTTTACGTGGATGCCTCTTTCCATTACACTATTTAGCATATCAATACATAAAGGAGGGCCAAACGTTGCAGCAAGGGAACGGTCATTCAAGACTTCGTCAGATGCCAGCGGATTTGAAACGATGCAGCAGCTTTGAAGCTGTCTGTTCTCCATATATATAAAATGATACGAGGTCGTCTTGCCACATTTGCCTTGAGATTAATTCTTAATTCCACTTTGACATTTAACAATAATAACAATCGATTTACTTGAGAGGATCATATCTTTTTCATATTACAAGTTCACTCAGCGGTTGTAGTTTTCCTAAATCCTCAAAAATGGATGGTCCATTGGAATTGTGGATTCACTACGGTAGAACAGCCCAATGGTTGCAATAGTCTTCCCATTAGAGGCCCAGATGTGTTGTTTTCGTCTTCCCTGCTTTCTTTCATCCAATCTCCCGCGTCCCAACTGTCAATAAACTTGAACGAGAAATTGGAATTTAGTTGAAAGGGTTCCCAAAAAGACTAAGCCAAATAACACCTGAAGGCTATGTTTTCTCGAATAATCCGAAAAACTAGCTGATACATAGACCAATCTAACTTGAAATCGGAAGCTCGTTTCTGCATTATCTCAACTCAAAAGTGTTTAGGATGTCATTGGTGGATTTAGAACGAATCTAAAATAAATAAATAAAATCATATTATTCTTGGATAGCCCAAAAGCTGTGCCTCGCACCCACACTACTTTTCCCCGTCCCCATACCGTCACCCATAATTTTGTGCCGCTTCGCTCCCTCCTCTACGTATGGACCCCACACGCCCCCATTCCACCAATCGCATCCATGGGTACAACACAATGCCAAATAACGCTAACATTAGACTTCTTTTTGGTTTTAGTTGCCTGCCAACACACGCCACTGCAGAAGGAATACCGGCGGTGATGCGACCCGCTCCTTGTTCGTGCTTTGAACCGCTGGGTTCCTTCGCCTTGACACCTTTTCCTTTTAATGTCATCTCATGATTACAGTGTCGGCAGGAGGATGGCTTCCCCGCGGCCCCCGTGACGGGACAGGCTGTGCTGCTGGAGCGCTTTAATGTGTGTCGTCGTCGCCATTACCCGTTTCGGAAACTGTGGGCAGCTGACAGCTACCCAGAATTAAGAGCCGAGCTGCCGATGGAGGGAAGAGGGAGAGCCGAGAGTGGCCAGCGGTCTCATGATGACCGCTCTGGCACTCTTGCTCCGCTACGTTCCCCCGCGGATAGTAGAAACAAAGACAAAAGGAAAAGAAGGGATGCCGGGAGCTGCTCCCCTCTGACCCACCTCTTTCGTGGAGATCTCTGGCCCATCTCCGGCTCAGTGTTCTCCATGACTAACAAGTTGGCCCAGTTGATCCCCCAGAACGAGAAAGTGTTCGTGTTCGTGTTCTGATCTTTGCCAAACGTCAAGCTTGAACTCAAACGCTGCTTCCTTCAGTCTTCGGCGTACACCCACGTACGTGCGATGCAACAGAGTACAAATGTCAACAAACAAAGAGTCGTTGAAGCATTTGTTTTGCTTCGATTGAACGCGCAACGAGCGATCCTCTCGCGCCCATGGCAGCCTAATTCCGCTGGTACAGCGATCGACGTCGTCGATAATATGGTGTCACTGTCTCTTATTCGCTCTGTTGCTTTCTTGCTTTCTGTCGCTGTAGTACAGTATTATCCCACCATTTTCGTCACTGTAATCTTGCTATTTAGAGGACGACGTTGCGGCATCAGACGTCCGCTGACGCACCAAGTCAATCGTGTCACCGATGTCGGCAAGTCCGGATGGTGGGATACGGCATGTGATTTGGTCGGCGTCCGACGTTCCACGGAATCCGATCGAGAGCTCATCCCGGCTAAGGAATACTATGGCAGACACTATTAGTAGTGTCATTATCGAACCAAACTGTCGCATCCTTTTGCAGGTGACATTTCAACGAGTCTTCGTATGAGGAGGATCCAGAGATGATGAATGGTCCAGCATAGTGTCAAGTACTCCACAGGAGCAGCTGACATTTCCACACATAGTTATAACATCCAGAAACAGCCAACGCCAGTTTGATACACGGTGAAGGCAGAGCGAATCGAAAGCGATGAAACGAGGCAGAGCAGAGGCCGGGCTGCCGTCCTCCAAGATAGCCGCCGAGTCCCCTGCCAAGGCCCAGCGGCGTCCGAAGGGGTCGACGCCCAAGGCACCGGCTGCGGCGGGGAGGACGAGGCAGGCGGTGAAGCCGGATCATGCGCGCAAGGGCAGAGGAGATGACAAGGGCCCGGCTGCTGCTGCGGCGGCCGACCTGCAGCAGTCTTCTACTGCTCTCGTTGCGCCCACGGAGGAGGAAGTGGTGGGGTGGGTGGACGGGGCGGCGGAGCTGGGGGATTGGTGGTGGGGCCTTTGGGGCGTGGAGGAGGACAAGCTCTCGGGCTGGTTCCCGTTTGTGGACGAAGACTTCCTCTGCTCCGATGCCAGGGGAGGAGAGTTGTCCGGTGGACTGCTCTGGGAAGAAGCTTACCACGACATCTGGCAGCTGCAACACATTTACGAAATCCCGCAGGCGGCATCCAATTGACGAAGGTCTAACCGTGGCCTTCTCTTTCTTTCTTTTCTTTCAGGGGTAGAGGAATCGCAAGGGGAAATAGAGAACGAGACAGATTAGAAGGAAGAGAGTGAAGCAACAACGATAGCAGCAAGAAATGCAGAAAAATTGCATCTTTGGAAGCGGGTTTTTGTTGATCTTTTGGTCTTAGTTTTTTGCTTTTGCTAGTTGGTTGGGACAAATGGTGTAGGGAGACACGCTGAAGGAAAGCTGCTTCCTTTTGCTTACTGATGCATCATATTGTGCTCTTGCGTTCTTTGCAGAGATTGTATTGCTTGGCTTGAGCAGTGTTCATCATCATCTTCGTTGCTCTTCACTAAAGCACCCTCTTCTGCTGGGAAACGGCATGCTATTGTAAGTCCACTACGGAAGCAACAAGGAAGATAAGGAAATCGCGTCGTTCTTCTTCCAATTAATCTATTTTGTGAAACGAAAATTTAGAACAATCAAAGAGCGGAGCATGAACTCTGCTTAAGCCTCTATTTTGTAATCGGCTGCTTTAGATATAGCATCGAAATCTAGACAGTCCATTTCCGGACTAATTACATACTTTACCCAACACTTTTAGGATTGTGGTTCTTCAGCATAAAAAAATCATATTGGGAATATGAGAGTAAAATAATTACATATTACGCAGCCCTTTTAGGAGTGCGGTCAGTGCTCCCAATAATACATCATGATTCGTTCATGGAAGTCAACCAGGTGAGCAAGTAGATAAGTGCCCCACCATCCTATCTTCTATCAGGCTCCAACCTTAAAGTGTCAGCGCCCTTCGAGCGCCGGAAGAGTGGTGACGTGAGAGAGGACAAAAGCTGGTTAGGATGGAAACAAGTGACATGAAATGTTGCGATTTAGAATGGTAAAGCCAAGTGAAGATCTTTATGAACAGTATATTAGCCTTTTTTTTATGATGATGATTAATAGGCATTTGAGTTGCGGGCGATGTTGATGGCTTGTATGAAGTCATTGTATGAGCAATATAAAATTTGTCGAGATAGGAACTCAGATTTCATTTGTGCAAACGCCAATTCAAGATGAAGATGATTCGAAATCATATTATGTGAATATGTTTTTGCAAGCACCTGAGCGCAAATCAAAGCTGGAAAAGTATTTGAATGAGGGCTGTGAACCATGCAAAGCTAATGTCGAGTTATATATGTTGAATTAGTGGCAGGTGAACTCAACTAGGTTGTGTGGCCATACCCCTCCACTGTGTCTTCCGAGAGTGCTTCTAGCACTGGAGGAAGGGTACTTGATCCTCATCATAGTTCCTTGTTTGCACACAGATTTGGTTGGCACCATTTTTCATGCGTTTGGATGAAGATTTTGAGGAGCTCGAGAGATTAGAGCAAGATAATTTGTCAGACATGCTTTAGATAACAATGAATTATTCTTTTTTTGTTTTTCATTTTTAGAGTAGGCATCTCCTCATGCACATGAAATTACGAGTTAATAGTCTTGATGACTAAGGGAGATGCTTTTCAACATTTTGGTGTTATATTTATTTTTATAAATATTAGTGTCATGCTACTCTTACATTATATGGACTTGTTTGTTGCTTCAATTTATAATTCTTCATATGTAGGTCTACAATTTCGATCAGAAAGTTGACTCATTGCTATATAACTTTTATTTTGCAAGGTAAAATGTTCTTACGTTGGAAAAGCAGGATTTTTTAAGTTCATAATTTTATCCTTCTAATATATGGTTAACATGTTTAAATCACATCCATGTCGATTGAAACAATTGGATCAATAAGTCGCAGGTAGATTAATAAGTCTCATGCAACATGTTATAGTATATTTTGGCATTCACCCTGCATCAATTATCACAATAGGCTCAGCGTGGCATCCCCAAGTCGTCATGTCACGTCGAGCTAACTCTACACCATGAGCTCGAGGCTAACCAGTCGTTTAACACTATCCCTATGCACCTACTCCACTCGAGGTTGTACGAAGTGGCATGACCATGTACTGGGCCATACAGGAGGCGAGAAGTAACGTCGAAATGAATTGAGCAGATCAGACGATGCTTGCACCCAACACATGAATCGATGGCCTACAGCACCAACGAGTATTAAACACCCACGTACAGTGATGACGAGGGATCATTAAAGTTGTTGCGTACGATTGCATACAAAAATAAGTATAAAAGCCACCTCGAGGACTAGCACTAGGGGTCAGACCTCATACACACACTCCAACTCCTCCATTTTGAACTTTTGCTAACTTAAGTATCAGAGAGTTGAGTCGAGAATGACCCTCTTGATTTCGACTTATGTGTAGGTCCCTGACGAATAGCTAAAAGTGTGATCTTTAGCATTCTCCCGAGAGAATAATGCCTACGCCCCCTCAACCAAACCTTGGGTTAACATGCTTCAGCTCAGAGGTCGTGCTGATGATCTTACGTACTCGGGACGGGCCTAAGTCGTTCTAACACATCGGCAACAACATAAAGGTGCAAAACAAATTATAATAGAATATTTGTACTCTTCTTGAAGCTTGATGACGCTGACAGCAGATTATAATAGAATAGAGTAATACGTTGCAATGGAAGAAGATGCTAAGCGATGGAAGAGGAGTTTTGTCATAAATTTTTTTTAGAATGCTTAGAATAATATTTGTGATATAATTTTTTTGAAAATATCGATCTAATTGGATCAGAATTTTAGTTCGGTTGGAGTAAACCGAATCGATTCACCAAACCAAATCAGTTTATTTAAAATTTATATATATTTAAATTATTTAAAATTAAAAATCTATTAACTAGATAGATCAGGTAGATCTAAAATGATTTTATTCGAAGTACGTTCCTTTAATCGAACCAAACCATTTTTCGATTCGATTCGATTCCGCTGGTGATAGAAGGCTTAGTTGCGTTCGAAGCAGTCAGTCGAACTCTTTCCGACCAAACTGCTGGCCCGCAGACCATCGCCAATCTCCACCATCCCATCCTCGTCCGGCTGAGGAAAAACCAAGGCATCTAAAAGAGTTGCTAATGTGCCAAAACTATGAGGTCCCTCTCTTGGTATTCCAATCTCTTTATCTCCTCGTTGTCATTGGAGATCCGACGAGCACTACCACAAACGTGCTGCTGTCGACGAAATCTACATTTTCCTTCGCCATCGTCATCGTCTTCTTCTGTTACCCTCTCGTACGTCTTACGAAACAAGATCTGTGATATGCATGTTTCCTGGAGAAGGATGGATTAGCGTGGCCTGTTTTCGTCCTTCAACCCGCAGTAGCTTGTATTACTCGACGTTGAGGCATCCAAAGTACCTTTGTTACGCTGCAACACATCCAAGGGAGAGAGAGAGAGAGAGAGAGAGAGAGAGAGAGAGAGAGAGAGAGAGAGAGAGAGAGAGAGAGAGAGAGAGAGAGAGAGAGAGAGGAGATTCAATTGGCAGTGATTGAGGCCACGCGACTGTCCCAATTATCTAACTATTGCCAAGTAAAAGAAGTATCCGGGGAAGAACGTGCAGTCAACAAATCCCATTAAATTAATTCAAATCTCGATTCAAACATTTGCAGTTGAAAGCCCACCAGAGATTTTAGGTAGACGTTGCAATCGTTGTTTGTCTTCATGACAGAGGATTAAGCTAAGTAGTTAGACTATAAAGTTAAGGAAAATTGATGATCGGGATATCAGAACTTGTTGCTGACGTTGTGTTCGCTACGAAGTCAAGACTACAGTTTGAACATTAAAGAGCCTCGACGTCTCAGCTGTGATTCGTCACAATTTTGAGCACGTCTTTGCCCATCGCCCTTGATATTACTGTACAACTACTTGTCAACCACTGTGGAATGTCGAGAGAGGATCCATGGAGTTGTGGTCGGAGCTGACCGGTAGAAATCATGTCAAGTTGCTCATTGACATGGCCTCCTTGTGCGCAATCTTGCAGTCTGGTTAGAGGAAGACTCGGCCATTCCCCGCCATTTTTCTGAGCTTTACCAAGGTCGTCGGTCGGTCTTCTGCCGTGAGACGTAGTAACGTTGTCTCTTTTGCAGTCTTCAACGTTTGCTCCTGGGAAACGAGAGCGGCATCCTATCTATACCTGAAGGAGATTTGAGCTCATATCAGCCTTAACGAGGATGCATGCATGCGACATATAGCTCATAGTTTCCGCCTTAGCAGCTTACCGACTCCGTAGAACTAATCGAGAGACATGCCCGAAACAGCAGGTGACAAGTGCAGCCAAGTTGTGTGGATCATTCACGACAAGTTGGTGGTGTTTCATCAACACTCTGAATGCGGGCAACGAAGGCTTACTAAAATGATGTGCTGCTCGACAGCAAGCCATGCTTGGCCACACCCTCCCATGAAAGAAGAATTCAGTGAAAGAGATCAATCATGTCACATCACCGAGAGATTCAACCTGCTGTGTCGTGGTACCACCGAGCATTCTTAACATGGATTGGTATATGGAGTAAATATCCGAAACAGATGCGACCGAGAGGAGAGGCAGATGTGGATGCCGACAACGTGTCGTCGCCTACCCGTCAAGGCAGCTGCCGCACGAATCCCGTGGGGATCTCTGCCATTGTGGCACGTACGGTGGGTGTTGGCACAGCATCCCTCTGGGAGTACTCTCGGTGGCGTTCTACTTCGAGTTCAAGGGGTAACACCATCGGATGTCAGCGCCATGGGAGGCAGCAACCACGAAGCATTCATCTCCAGAAATGATAAGGTGCATATGAAAGTAGAGAAGTTCCGTCTGACGCTCTGTGCTATTGGAAAGGACGTCAGGGCGATCAGGGCAAATCTCTCTTTGATTTGCTCTCGAAGGTTGACCTTTAGCGAAACTTTCAGAGCGTCTCCGTAGCAGCAATCACCTGAGTGATTCCTCATTTTATCTTCTTTTTTTTGTGTGAATTCATCAAAAGAAGGTCCCTTTTAAGAATAGGAAGATCGTATTATTTCCATCAACGTCATTTATATCTATGTTGACCTTAGATAAGTTGATTTTTATATGTAATCATTTTTACCATTCTTTTCTTTATTTTTTTTACTCTGTAAAATCTAAGGACAAATTTCCAAAAAGAAATCATCTTTTTGATTTTTTTCAAAAATATCTCATTTTCAAATTCCTAACATATCACTCTTTTTTTATAAATCTAATATCACTTGATAGCAATCGAGTTTTTTGTTTTCTCTCTTTCCCTCTCTTTTCTTATGCACTGATTTAATTCCAATGTTTTCACCAATACCTGAAAAAAAATACTATAATGCAGTGAAAAATAATATAACATAGTATTTTTGTAAAAACACTGTGATTACATTATTTTTATATTGTGTTATAGTATTTTTAACAATAAAAAACTATAATGCAGTGTTATAATCTTTCTGTACTATGTTACAATATTTTCGTGATATTGTTAACAACACTGTAATTCAAAGTAAAGCCACTATAATTGGACTAGTTGATCCTATGGATCGGTCGGTAAAAAAAACAAAGAATTGTTACATAATTCTGAAACTGTTGGGCACTTTTCAGAAATAAAAAAGGATTGTTTTCTTGGAATTAGTAAAAAAAGAATCGTATGTATTGTTGATATATGAAATGTTTTCTGTTGTACCAAAGAAGGATCTTCCAAACTGAAGAAGGTCATCCGCCGCATTTATTACGTAGCCACCGGGAATGGTAGGTTTACGTCGACATTGGACCGCACGATGCGAAGGCTTGGTTTGCGGATTTAGACCAACCAAATCATATATGGTTTGATTTTATATCATTTTTCTTCTCTCTCTTGGCATATCTTTAAGCCCTAAGCCACCGTGATGCTAATGGCTCCTATACACATGCCATTCTCCTCATCGTTAGTCGAGTTCATTAGCAGATATATTATGCGTCTATATATACATCATTTTTTTTTTTCTGTGTGGACCATGTAGAAACAAAGACCTCTCATATCATCGTCGTTACACAATTAAATGATAATTAATTCTCTTTAAAATATATATAATCATTTGATTTAAGCTACAATTTTCCCGAAGGTTTAAAGGATCTAAAATCTTATCAAAACGATTTTAGTTTTATTCCTATCAGCTCTCTTCAAAATAAAAACTCATAATTTAAATAACTAAATGAATACAAATATCATACCACCATTAATTCACCTACTGATCCGAATCATTCGTTTAATCATGTTATCGATCAATTCGAACAAGAGGGTCAAAAAAAACTATGCTGTCCAACAATTTATCTTTTATCCTGCTATATTCATTTGCGTTGAGCAACATATTTAATTATATATATATATATATATATATATATATATATATATATATATATATATATATATATATATATATATATATATATATATATATATATATATATATATATATATATATATATATATATATATATATATATATATATATTCTTAAGTTGATAGGACTTGGAATTGAATTTTTCTGCCAGAATTTGTAAACACCTTTGTATATAATTTGTCATGAGCACGTACACACATACAGTAGAACAGATGATGTTAAGGTTTCGTGACAACGATATGTATACGCTGCTGTTGTGGCTTCATATTACAATACTTTGGAGCTTCTTCTAAACCACAAATCCTTTGCTGTGTTGTACGACAGTTACCTTCGTCAATCCGGATTTGTGTCTGCCGCTGCAGCACAGAAAGATATATGGATCTTCTGTGGGTTACTGCGATTACGCACACACCGCAAACAACGCAGATCTGTACATAATCTTTGGAGCTCTCATGCCCTCTTCTACGTTACCTCCAATCGACCTTTCTGATACAGGGCATTAAGCATCCCAAGTTAGCGAAAGAGAAGGAGCGTCGGGTTGGCCGTGTTCTTCTCCACGACCGATGACGGTATGCAGATCGTAAGGTCAAGGTTCAGATCCGGCAAGCCGCTGGAATTCTCCTCCAGGCTGCCGCTACCAGCACACCGCACTCGGTCGTCGCCCACCGTGGAGTTGAGATGCCAGAACGACATGTTCTTATAGTTTCTCGTGCCGTCACTCGATGGAGTTGCACTGTTTGAGCTCCGAGATTGATGGAGCGGCACCTTCCGGGCCACGCGGTGGTTGTCAGGATCGATACCCATGCTTGTGAGCTTCTTCCTCAGATGAGAATTCCAGTAGTTCTTCACCTCGTTGTCGGTTCGCCCCGGCAGCCTCCCAGCTATCAACGACCACCTGAAACAAATACACCGCGAACCCTTCCTTGTACGTGGATGCATAAGCTGGAGTACCATGTTTGATTTGCTTCTCGTGGGATCAGATGGCATACCGGTTGCCGAGCAAGGCATGGAGCTTGATGATGAGGTCGGCTTCGTCCTCCTGGAAGTTCCCTCTCTTAACATCAGGCCGGAGGTAGTTGATCCATCGAAGCCTGCAACTCTTACCGCACCGAAGCAGCCCTACGAAGAAGGAAAAAGGGGTAAGTGCCGTAGGATCGTTAAGCCACGAATCCCAGAAGTTAAGTTGCATTTGGTTGTCAGAAACCTGCAGCCTTGGGGAGTGCTCTCCAACAGCCTTCTCCATGCACTCTGACGTAGTCGATGAGCTTCTGGTCCTCCTCTTTGGACCACGCCCCCCTGTTGGTGCCTTGCTTATCACAACAAGGGCTCCTCATTGCTGTAGAGCAGAGGCAGGGAGAGAGAAAGACGTGCAAAAATCTGAGGTGTCTACGGAGGATCGTTGCAGGAGACTATATAGTGGGAGTGGAAGATGGTCAGGAACTGGTCGCCATCCGTGCAGGTGGGTTGCGGGCGAAGAGTTGACAGGAAGACTGGTGGTTTAAAGTTGGGGGTTGTGAAGGGGGTGTGCGGCTTGGTAGTTGCAGATAGAACTTAGAAGGCTTCGTGCCACTTCCAGGAAAGTGACCAAACTCCGCAGATATCTCGTCTTCCCTAAATATGTCCGAAGAACAGGAGCTGGATGCATGCATGGCACGTGCTCCCAAGCTGACTGATAGATTTCCCTCTGTGCCCAAGCGGTCATCTCCCTACCACTGCCCTGACGCTTTGTTATGCTTCCTCGCTTGATGTAAAGGAAGCTTTACTTCTCTATCAGTGTTATCCAGCTGCATGGCCTGTGCATGGGGAAGTAGAAGAAACCCAACAAAGAAGCGCTTCGTCGCCGTTTACTTGGAACCAGTAGTTTCGGACAGCACAAAGTCCAGAGCTATCGCGTTTAGGCTTTAGAAAAACTTGACTTAGCGGATGAATGGGGATCGAACTGGTTGGTCGGTCATACCATATGCGGCCACGGGTTTGAAGTCTGCGTGCGTTGGCAGGAAGTTGAGACCTATATTACCTTTCTGCCTTTTTTAGAGTATGAAATGTCATGATTTCCCCTGCAGCATGGAGGGTTCTATTGTTAACACTCATATATGCTCGCTATTCTTCTTATAATCCTTTCTTCGCGCGAGTAGAACACCCATTCTCGTAGTTTTGTTGACTGCTAGAAGAGCAGAACACCTATTTCGAAACGGTGCACTTGGTGACAAAGATGCGGCGAAAGCGGTCTAAACTTGATCTACTAATTTGAGCACGTCAACGCCATACTTCTCCGTGGTCAACGCTCATCGTGGTTCTTTCTAAATGAGCAAGGAATGACCGTCCTTCGGTAATGCTATGAGAAATGTCTTGACGGTTCTGCCATTCCAGCATGATCGCAAAAGATCCCAATCCATCGCTCCAATCGGGAGAGGGCTTCTCCAAAAAGTCAAGTTCTCTCTCTCTCTCTCTCTCTCTCTCTCTCTCTACATTTGAAATAAAAGAAGAACTAGATTGACTGCATCTATGTAAATAAGAAATTATATCAAATTACAATTTGACCTATCCTTAGTAAGTAGCAAATGATTATGTGGTTTGATACGCCCTTACTAACAGGAGAAGGATTACCAGTGAGACGAAAAATAGTTCTCTATCGCTAAGGTTTGAAAATATATTAGGTTTTGGATTTAGTTGGTGCCCGATTGATTTTGTGTGTGTTAGATTGTACTAATATATTTGAGTCAAACATGTTAATTTTAAAACCTCAACAAGCGACACCTCCATTTTGATCACCAGTCACGGCGACCAGTTCTTCACAATTATCCTTCTCCTACAAACACTGTACTTGACCTTGTCATGAGCATGTTTCAGATGATGTGGTCGTACATTGGAGGTCAACACTCAAAAGAACATGAAACAAATATGCACTTGCAACTACAATTACATCAATCGCAATACACAAAATCCAAGCAGATGCAGACAAGTTTCATGGTAATAAACCAACATTAATCCTGCGAGGAACGCTCTGCCCTCGGTATCTCCTCAAGTTCTCAGTGTGAGCGGCCGAATCATCGCATTGTCCTCGTGATCAAGAATCTGCACGTGAGAAGATAAAGGTTCATTCAAATCAGGTAAACTCCATCTGGTCTAATCTACGTTCTTTGCACGAGTCACATGCATTCCAATCGCTCCATATGCATCTGTGAATGAGATAAAAGAGTATGAACCACATACGTGGCAATGATAGACGTAGCCTGGCTGCTTCGTTGCATCAAACGGGTAGGGCGCGTCCTTGTCGATGAGATTAAACTTCACCACGATCGTGGTCATGTGGCCCGGCTTGATCTTCACTATGTTCTTCCACGTCTTCTCGTGCTCCGGCGCGGCTTCCAGCTGCCCCACGGCGTGCGCCTTCACGTTGCACTTGATGGCGTCGTTCATCCGCCTCATGCATGCTGTGAATGCCTCCAGATCCACCAGCTCCCTCACCCTCACCGCCTGAAACGTCGCCAGATGCAGGTGCAGCGGGTGGTTGTCCTCCGTCAGGTTGATCAATTCCAGCACCTCGGTGCTCCCCGGCTTCGGCGTCTCTGTCGCTGTGTCCTCCAACCTCTTACCGTTGATGTACAGGTGTGTCGGCTCGCCGGTCGCGCTCTGGTACTCGTACAACACGGTGTACCTCCTCGCGGTCCCCTCATTTTCGTTTGCCACCGGGTACTTGGCCATTAACGTCGCCGGAATCTTAGAGTCGTCCTTGGTCTTCTTGGGTGATATGACAAACTTCATGACCTTGCTGCTCTGGGGGCTCACGGGGTCGCCGCCGGGGTACGGGTACGGCGCGCTATTAGTTAGCCTGACAGTGACTCGGAAAAGTCGATGACGACGTTGTAGATTTCGGCCGGCGCGATGAGGATGCTCGAGGCGGTATCGGGCTTGCTGAGGTACGTCACATCTGAGCCGATCACGGTGAATGGCAGACCGTCGGACAAGGAGAGGTGGAAGTAACGAGCGTTGCTGCTGTTCAGGATGCGGAAGCGGTACTTGCGGCTCTGGACGACGAGGTACGGCCAGGCTTTCCCGTTGACGACGATGACCTCCCGAAGTACTCGGGCTGCCACTGAGGGTGGACGGTGGGGTTGTTGCCTCTGTAGTTCATGCAGAGGGAGCCGTCCTTGTTGAAGCTCCGGTCGTATTCATCGCCGGCGGGGAGGCCGAGGGGGGCCTCGACAAACGGGTTGCGGATGATATAGATGCCGATAAGGCCGGCGAGGAGGTTGGCGCGGGTGAGGCCAAGGGCGTGGTCGTGGTACCACAGGTTGCCAGGGTGCTGTACGTTCGGGTAACTGTAGGTTGTCTGCGTCCATTTCGGGCCCTTCTCGCGTAAGTTAGCGGTGTACCATGCGAAGGCGCTGCCGTCAGCCTGCGGTTCATGGATGCCGCCGTGGAGGTGGACAACGGCGGGGACGCCGCCGTGCTTGGGGATGGCCACCGGAATCGTCGGGTCCCATGGGAGGATGTGCTTCTCCGGGAGGTGGTTCTCCCAGGTCACGTTGAGGGGGACCCCTTGGATGGTCTCGATGGTCGGGCCTGGGAACGTGGCAGCCTCACGGCTGGTGCCGTAGATGAAGACGGTGGTCGCCGGCAAGTCTCTGTGGAATTTCTGCACGAAACACACAAATACAGGACAAGCGTCAAACTTGGTTTAGTCATCCCATAAGGCACTATAAAACAAAGTACGTAGTTAAATATATTAGCCATGCATTGATTACAATCTAAGAAGGATAACGATGAACCATACCCATTTCTTCTCGAACATGCCAATGGTGAGGCTAATGGACCGCGGCCGGATATCCTTTATGGAATAGCCATAGATCTTAGGCATCATCGGCAGCGGCTCGACGTACTTCTTCAGCGAGTGAGCTACCCGTCGAAGTTCGTAGGAAAACACGATAAAAGAAGGGGATGAAAATTAATAATAAACACAACATCAAGAAAACTGTAGAAAAAATATTTAGGCTTGAAACATGTATAAATATTTTCTTAAAAATGATATTTACACCCTCTTTTCGATAAGATTACTATGAGTTTAATGTAAATAGTTTTAATGGATATGACAAGCCTATACAAGATTTATATTGAGTAAATAATAAAGAATCTTCAAAAAGGAATAGGAGAATGTCTAATCACTTGAAGAGTTATCAAGAAAGAAGAAGAATCTCAAAAATAGTTATTCATGATAATTTATTTTTATATATCTATTTATAGATATTTTCTCAAAAGATACCATCTTTGAAAAAATAATTACCAAAATAACTACAAAGAAAAACACCTTTTCAAATAACTCCTTTCAAAAGAATTTTTTTTAATTTGAATAATTTATAACAATCCCCCACTTGTTCAAAATAAAAAAAAATTCTCCAAGTGATTAAATAATATTTATGAATAAAATAATATATATTTTGATTTGAATATTACCTTAGTGTAAGTATCACAAAGTGAAGTCAAAATCTCAAATAACATAAAAGCTTTAAATTTGTTATTTCTAATGACAACACCAGTGATACCACACACATAAATACTATATTCTCGTATTCCTCATAAATTCTCGCTCAACCCTAATATAACCTTGGGCTCATCTAAGTTCATCAACTTTTATGAGAGAAACTCTAACTCTCAATCGAAGCGGCACCACTTCTAAGTTTATATAGGTGAAGTTTATATAGTATCTTTGTCACTCTTTAAGATACTTGTCTTGACTAAATTTCATTAAGAGTATAATTAACTCAACCCTCGTTTGGTGACAACTAGCACTTTAACATCTTTGGATGTGACCAATAAAATATTGTAAAATGCTAAACCACTTCACATGTTAATGACTTGTTCTTACCCTTTGAACTCTTCGTTACTCATTTCATAATGTTGAGTAGGGTTGCTATCATTGGTGGATTTTTTATTCAAGGAGCTTCAGCTTTATCCATTTTGGTATTGATCTTACAACTTCTCTTGTAAGAGGTTTAGTGAATGGATCAGCTAAATTCTCATTTGTTTTCACAAATGTAAGGGAAATAATCCCACTCTTGAATAATTTTCTCACATAATCATGTCTAAGACTTATGTGTCTTGACTTTCTATTGTATATTTCATTATATACACGAACTAAAGTGGTTTGACTATCACAAAGTATAGTAATTGAATTCATACTCTTAGAAGTCGATGAAATTTCTAATAAAAAGTCTCTCAACCATTCAGCCTCCTTTCCTGCTTCTGCTAGAGTGACAAATTCTGATTCCATAGTTGAGTGAGTTATACATGTTTGTTTCTTGCTTTTCTAAGAAACAACACCGCCTCCCAAGGTAAATATCCAATAAGTAGTAGATTTGTTATCTTCTAAACTCGATATCCAACTTGCATCAGTATATCCTTTTAAAATAGTAAGAAATTTTAAGTATTGTAGGCCATAATCTTTGGTCCGTTTAAGGTACCAAAGAACTCTTTTAATAGCCTTCCAATGCTTTATATTTGGATTGCTAGTAAATCTACTCAATTTACTAACTGCAAATGCTATATCAGGTCTTGTGCATTGCATTGCATACATAAGACTTCCTATAGCACTTGAATATTCTATTTGAGCAATTGTTCTTCCAACATTCTTGACTAATTTAATACTTGGGTCAAACGGGGTATTTGCTTCTTTAATTCTTAAGTGAATGAATTTCTTCAATACTTTCTCTATATAATGAGTTTGACTCAAAGCATATCCCCCACTATTTCTTTTTATCTTGATACCTAGTATGGTATCAACTTGCCTAAGATCTTTATCTTTAAATGTTGAAGATAGAAATCTCTTTGTTTCTATAATACCTTTCATCTTATTGCTTACTATTAGCATGTCATTTAATTCACATATATCAGAATGTATTAAATCTAACAAATTAGTATGTCTTTCAATACTTTTGAAGGGTTTCTTCATCATCTTTGATTTAACATAAATTTCACATTTATGAAGATCATTAAAATGATAATTTATTAAACCACACTTAACCATTCTTTTAATGGTGCTAGTTCCAATATGTGCTAATCTATCATGCCATAATGAACAAGAATCAACAATATAAACAGAAGCAGCATTTTTATTAAATTCAGAATCATTGTCAACAATAGATAATTTGACCATTCCTTTAGTGGAATAGCCTTTTCCAACAAAAGTCCCATTACGGGATAGAATTAACTTCTCGGATTCAAATACAGATTTAATTCCAGGTTTGCCAAGAAGATTCTCACTCACTAAATTTCTACTCATATCTGGTACATGAAGAACATTCGTAAGAGTGACTTTCTTACCCAAAGTGAAAACGAGTTTCATATTTCGCTTGCCAATCACCTTAGAAAGAACTTCATTTTCCATTTGAATTTCTTGCCCATCTATGACTTCTCTATAAGTCTTGAAGAGTGCCCTATCATAACAAACATGGACGATAGCACATGTATCATACCACCAACCAAAAATCTTACCAAATATGGCATTCACTTTGCTCACCGTAGCGATTATATTATCATCTCCCTCAACGGAGTTGACTTTCGATTTTTGACCTTTCTTAAATTTACAATCTCTTACAAAATGACCAGGTTTTCCACAAACAAAATAGCATCTACTCTTTGGCTTCTTAAATTTTCCTTGATCCTTTTTAGGGCCAAGATGATTCTCCTTGTTTTGCTTACTTTTGTTGGAATTCTTAGGCTGCTTTACAATATTTACTTTTATATTACTTTAAGAGTTCTTACTCTTATATCTCATCCTCGATTCCTCCTCAATTCGAAGATGTTTTTGAATTTGCTCCAAGGTGATATCCTTGGAGTCATGTAAAATCTTCTTCCTATACCCTTTCCAAGATGAAAGCAACTTGGCTATTATAGCCCATACTTGAAAAGGTTCAGGAAGTTCAATTTTTTTAGCCTTCAATTGATTAACGATGACCTGCAACTCATGCACTTGTGCCAAGATTAGCTTGTCATCCACAAACTTGTAATCAAAATATTTAGAAATTAAAAATTTCTTTGTACCTTCCTCTTCGGCTTAATACTTGAATTCTAAGTCATTCCAAATTACTTTTGCAGATGGTTTCACGGTATAAAAATCATAAAGTCAATCCGAAAGAGCATTAAGAATGTGTCCTCTACACATAACTTCATCTTCATTTCTCTTCTTTCGTTCAGCTTGACTTCATCAATGTCATTGTCGGTTGGAACATGAATTGATTGAAGATTTGGATCAAGCATATAGAAAATCTTCAAAGCAGTCAACATGAACTTCATCTTGTCTTGCCAACGGATGAAGTTTGTTCCATCAAAGCGATCTAAACGAACAAAATCTTGATTCAATAATTTGATGGTATTCATGGCCGCTATGATGAACTCAAATATCATTTTTAGATTGTATGAAAACACAATAAAAGAAGGGGATGAAAACCAATAACAAACACATGATCAAAAACACTGTAGGAAAAATATTTAGGCTTGAAACATGTTAAACACTTTCCTAAAAATGATATCTGCACCTTTTTCTTGACAAGATTGTTATGAGTTTGGTGCAAATAGTTTTAGTGGATATAACAAATCAAAGAAGAATTAGAGAAGGTCTAATCACTTAAAAATTTATGAAGAAGAATCTCAAAAATAGTTATTCATGATAATTTACTCTTACATATCTATTTATAGATATTTTTCCAAAAGACACGATCTTTGAAAAAATAACTATCAATATAACTACAAAGAAAAACATATTTTCAAATAACTCTTTTCAAAAGAATTTTTTTTTAATTTGGACAATTTATAACAGTCTTTTCCGTCACCGGAGAAGGCTCGCCGGTTCCGGCCGCCAGACCGGCGACTAGGAAGAGAACTGCGAGCACCGACTTGGTCATCATTCGATCGCACAGCTTTCCTGCTATGAACAAAAGAAGACAGTCGTTAGAGCTTATTCTGCTGCTGCTTTTGGCGAAGGAGGTAAAGGAGCGAGCATGCACTAAAGTAGACGAAAAGCTAAAGATGAAAAGATGATGGTCGAGGATGTGGCCAGCACAAACAAGTACTGATGTGGCTGCTTTCTTGGAGAAGATGGCGACCATATGATTGCGGTTGTGGATGTTGGAGGTGATCGATCTTAAGGTACTCCCGACGTATGAAATGATTACGGGAAAAGATAAGATGTCAAGTGGTGGAGATTGCGGTGTGATAATGAACTCATTAACCGTTTGAATCCCTTCGATTGCAGTTGTAAAGGTAGCGAGGTATAAGCTGCCTTCCACATACGTGGACCCCCTGAGCTTAGAAATGGCTGGCACACGGTATGGAGGACACCATTAACAAGATTGACTTCACCCAAGAGACAAGAAGATATCTAATGTAGTCTGCAGTCGATCTCATTTCCCAGAACAGGCGAACACTATAATGGCAATGGCTGGAAATCTTTCTATCTAGAAAATGATGATGATGAGGAACTCAATTGTTTCAGCTACACCACCCTTCATTACAGATAAGAAAAAGGAGATCCTAACAACTGAGACAGCTCGATAGGCATGATGAAAATAGTCATGTGTTAGATGATGAGGATGAATTAAAAGAATAGTATCATGTCATTAAGGATTGAAATAGTAAAATTATATATATACTAGATTTGATCCAATAACATATAAGAATAAATTTTTGAATCAAATTATTTTTTGATATGATATTTATTTACTTTGACTAAATTTAACTTAGATTCCTCAATATTTGATTTCTAAGGTGGTCAGAGAACAAGTCAAAATTAAATAAGAAAATTGACTTAAGATTGTGTTTGATAATCAAAGTCGAGTAGTGGTTCGATGCCTGTGGATGCAGCTACTGTTACAACAGCGCATCCTCCAAGAGTCGGTCCCATCAAACGGCTTCAACTTCCCCTTGCCATTCCCAGGCTCGTCTCCCTCGCAACATTTTGAACCGCTCATCGCAGCCATCACTACGTTTCGTGGCGCACCACGTGTCGTGGCTCCCCTTTCGTGCCGGATAAGTTGTTACAGATCACACGTTTCGGTTGATCCGACGGAGTTGCAACGCCCAACCGTTACGAACTTGGGTGTACCGGTCCGGTGCCCTCCGCCCCCTTCCAAGTCCACTTCATGTCCTCAGAAACACGCGACACCAAACTCCAATCAGGAAACTGGGCCCCACTAGCCGAAGCATGTCGTGGAGATGCTGCGTTGGTGTGGAAGCCACATGCGTGTCTGATACAACGTACTTGGACCCGTTCCCTTTCCTACATCCCATCGTGTCGAGCATACAACAATAGGCGGCCTCTTTAACTGTAAAAGCTCCCATTCTCAAGTCTCACGCTCTCTTACTCACTCTCTCGCTCTCCCGATCGATCGATCGATCACTTTCTGCGGCAATGGCACATTTGGCGGAGACGTACGCGTGCGTGCCGGCGACGGAGCGGGGGCGGGGGATACTGATTTCCGGTGACCCGCGCTCGGACACGATCACGTACTGCAACGGGCGATCGGTGATCATCCGGCAGCTGGGTGCACCGCTGGAGCCGTCGATCTATGGGGAGCACGCGTACCAGGCGACGGTGGCGCGGTTCTCACCCAACGGCGAGTGGGTCGCCACCGCCGACGTTTCGGGCGTCATCCGGATCTGGGGGAGGTACGGCGACCGCGCACTCAAGAACGAGTTCCGCGTCCTCTCCGGCCGCATCGATGACCTACAGTGGTCGCCCGATGGCCTCCGGATCGTCGCCTGCGGAGATGGCAAAGGAAAGTCCTTCGTGCGTGCCTTCATGTAAGATATAGTGTTTATTCTTCCCCTCCCCCACACGATGGAGAGAAAAAGTTCGTTTCTTGATTGGCTGGTTTAGGGTTTGTTCTTTTCTGGTCACCGTTTATGGAAAAGCGACAGGGTACCAAAACTTATAGTATTTTTATTTTATTTTGATTATCTTTTTTTACTTTTGATAACTGGATATGAGAGACTGTAACAAACATTAGGGGCAGGAAATTGAGCTTCTCATTTTATTGTTTGAAATTTTCTGTTTTAAAATGGAAAATAAGTTTATGTTTTCTCCGATTGCGGTTGCAGAAAATCTCTGGATCGCATTAAAGTTCCCATACTATCAAAAATTTATTGCGAAAACCATATATATTTTTTTTCAGGTTTTCTGCTTACGTGTAATCTCCGTTCTTATTAAAAAAATCATGGCACTATTAATGAAAAAGTCATGTCTGTGCATTTTTGGATGACATGTTCTTTCTGTTGTCCTATGTTGTGATTGTTAGCAAACATGAACTTGTAAATTAATGTTCAAGTATTTAACATCTTTCATCTCTTTTTCTGTATATCCTGTAAGTATTATTTTCATTAGATGACTGCTTACTGCGTCGGTTTGGGAAATTTTTTTCTTGCCCAGGTGGGATTCAGGTACTAATGTTGGGGAGTTTGATGGACACTCAAGAAGGGTATTGAGTTGTGCGTTTAAGCCAACTAGACCATTTCGAATTGTCACATGTGGTGAAGATTTCTTGGTAAACTTTTACGAAGGTCCACCCTTCAAATTCAAGCTTTCCCATAGGTTTGTTCGAATTACATCAATAACATTGCAAGCTATTTATTCCTAGCTTTCTTAACTCTGTTTCCTTACCGTTTATATTCTGGTATGCAGGCATATGTATTTTCAATATAAGAAGATGTTGAATGATGTTGTAACTTATGGTTTTTAAACAAGATGGAACAGTTCCTGCAAATCACATTATGCATAGGAAAATAATGGCATATAGAAAGAAAAAAAAAACTGCTGTTATTAATTAAAACAAAATTGTAATACATTTATCAATTTTCTTTGTGGAACTTTGTTATCCTTTCAAAGTGGATCCCTTAAATAGAACTTCTAATTAAGTTTATGGTATATTTCTAACTGTTATAGTATATTTAAATGTATGCAAACTTATCTGTTGTTTGTGACCTGAAGCAGTCACTGAAGAATAATTGAGTTTCATTGCAAATGTATGCCACCAACTTCTATGTTCATTTGTTTTTTGCATCTTGCTAAATAAGATAATAGAATTCCAACTTATGCAAACTGATCTAATTTGCATGACAATTAGGACACACTGGAAAATAATTGTATTTCACCACTTATGCAACTTTTTACCTTGTGAACTTTTTTTCTTGAACTGCAGGGAACATTCAAACTTTGTTAATTGTGTACGGTTTTCTCCTGATGGAAGTAAGTTCATCACTGTGAGCTCAGACAAGAAGGGCCTTATATATGATGGAAAAACTGGAGAAAAGATTGGCGAATTACCCATGGAAGATGGTCATAAAGGTAGCATATATGCTGGAAGCTGGAGTCCTGATAGTAAACAAGTAAGCACCTCTTCTGTGCTTCCATTAATTTACATGCACCAAATTATTTGCAGTGCTCTATGGTCACTATATTTTGTGTGTATTTTTCCAAGTTTAATTTTTTGACATTTGTATTCGTGTATTCTCTAGATTACTGTGCAATAGTTTTTTTTTTCTTCAAAATATGTCATTGATCTCTTTTTATTTTTCATGACAGTTTGTGACATTAATTTCTGATATTTTCTTTCTTTTTTGTTTTGGTTTCATAGATTGCTTTCATTTTTTTGGTCACACTAGCAAATTTTGACAATAGCAAGGTAATAGAAGATTTGTAAAATGAGAAACATGAATATGAGATACTGATATTGATGCCCTTATACAACAGTCTTAGATAAAAGCAGAGACAACAAGACAAAGAGATTAAGAAATGAGAGTGTTAGAATTTGTAGATCCATATTATGCTAATTATTTAGCTAGTTTTGCCAGCCTATTCATTATGAAAAAAAATATATTTAATTAAGAGGCGTAGAAATATAGCAAAGCGGTGTTGCTAAACTTGAGTTAAAATACCATTGATAAACAATTTTTTTTGTCCTTGATGCAATGATTGTCTATATATGGCTTGGGATAGTGTCGGTACCTTTTTGGCATGATATAAGGACAAGTGTTTCTGCAAAGGTTGGTTGATCCAATCTAATGGTTTAACTGATTTATTTAGTTTATATATCAATTTGAGAATAAACTGGGGTGTGATGTATCTGCAACCTCATCGATGGTTAATTCTTTCCTACTTGTGCCCACGTAATGTATCAATGGATTATACCATATGGCATGATCTGATCTGATAACTGACACATCTAGTCCTATGTATCAACTTAGACATGGTGCAACATGCTGGCCCAAACTAGAATCACATGCTGGCCCATGCCAGACATTATGATAATCTTTAATTTGAGATGAAATTTCTTAAGTTCATCCTCATAGGTGCAGTGACCAGCCCTTTTCTTTTGTGATAATTGATAATTAACAACAGCCGATATCTTTGCCAGTTGTTTTGAAATTGTCCTTTCTATAGAATTCACCATTCCAAAGGCTTTCTTGACTTTCTAAGTGCAGCCTTATCGCATGAACCATCATGTCTAAGTTGTTTAAGTCATTGCCATCCTCTATTTTACGTATTACTTTTCTCAAATTTGTTTCTCTTTGCTTTTACTTATCTCTCATAAATAAGTGTCTTTGATGTTTGTTAAAAAGGTTCTGACTGTATCTGCTGATAAAACTGCGAAAGTATGGGAGATTATGGAGGATGGATGTGGCAAACTGAGGAGAACATTGGAATGTCCTGGTTCTGGGGGAGTGGATGATATGCTTGTTGGTTGCCTGTGGCAAAATGACTTTCTTGTCATAGTTTCACTTGGTGGAACAATCACAATATTCTCAGCCAGTGATCTAGAAAAACCACCAGTATCATTTTCTGGACATATGAAGAGCATCACCTCTTTGGTTTGTCTTCTTCAAGGTGGTCAGAAAGTCTTTTTGTCTGGCAGTTATGATGGTATTATTACAAGATGGATACAAGGCACTGGTTATGTTGGTAAGGTAGTTAGAAAGGGAAGTAGCCAAATTAAATGTTTGGCTGCAGTTGGAGAAGAAATCATCACTTCAGGTTTTGACAATAAGGTGAGAATTCTCATATGCGTACTCTTCCTAACTGGTTAGAAAATGAATTTAGCTTTATTATATCTGCTTTTTAATGGCAAGCCATAGATTCATTATACATAGCCATAAATATAATTATTTGGGTTCAACTACATTGATAACTTTTAGCTATTGAATCTGTATGAGGATCTTAACCACTTCCAGGAAAAGAGCCATCAAGTCCCTTCTCTTACTCAACTTACCTAAATTGATCATGCATAGATTTCCTTTGGGCATGCACAAATACCTTGCCAAGTTGATTGCAATATGCTTTTTTTAATCCTACAGTGGAGGGGATATTATTATGCTGCATGTGGGAGCTATGTTTCCACAAACCTAGTAAAAGCATCATATATTGTACGATGACAATGGAGAACTAGTATTTCTTTTGTGCTTGACTAGGATCATTCTGTTCGACCCAGAATATCTTTTTTCCCCTCCACTTGCAGGTTTGGAGAATTCCTCTAAATGACGATCAATGTGGGGATACAGAACCAGTTGATGTTGGGTCTCAACCAAGGGGAATAGCAGTTGCAGTTCAGATCCCTGAACTAGCATTGGTTTCAATTGATTCAGGAGTTGTCATGCTGAGGGGTCTAAAAGTAATTTCAGAAATAAAACTAGGATATGCTGTGACAACATCTGCAATTTCACCTGACGGAACTGAGGCTGTTGTGGGTGCTGAAGATGGGAAACTACACATTTATAGCATTAGTGGAGATACTCTTACTGAGGAAGCTGTTCTTGAGAAACATCGAGGAACTATTACTGCTATATGTTATTCCCCTGATGCTTCCATGTTTGCTTCAGCAGATTCCAATCGAGAAGCTGTGGTTTGGGATCGGGAATCTCGAGAGGTAAACTTTTCTTAAATTGATTCTCTATTCTTAGTTTATACCATAATGATTCGAATTCTGTTTGTCACTTTGCGTCATCCACCATTATGTTGCTCAGTATATTTGTTTATTATGATTACCACTACTAGTAAATTGCAACAATGGAAGTAGAGCTACTAATTTTAATCATGATAGTCATGACTTGTATACTATAAAATACTGTATTACTCATCATCTGGTTTCTTGTGAGATCCATCTGCTCATATTTATATCAGACTGACATAAGAGAACTTCACAGATGAAGGGAATGCATAAGCGGAGTTTCTAAATCCTTTATACTTGTAAGAAAACAGAACATTAAGTAAATAGGTTAGCAGTCAATTCTGGAACTTCAATGGTATTTCCCGAGTGAAAAGTTCCTTTTCAAACTTGTTTTCGTGTTTCAATAACCTATAGGGTATTGAAATATCACTAGTGATGTTTGCTCACATTTGATGTGATTTTTGTGCCATGTAGGCATTTCTGGCACAGAAAGGTATTTTATGAAAGATCAATTTTGGCAAAAGATTTGTCTACAGTACCAGATCATAACTAACAGTCAACTGCAGGTAAAGTTGAAGAACATGTTGTATCATACTGCACGTATAAATTGCCTGGCCTGGTCTCCTGACAACCACTTGATCGCCACCGGCTCGCTTGACACCAACGTAATAGTGTACGAGCTGGACAAGCCTGCATCCAACCGGATAACAATCAAGGGAGCTCACCTGGGAGGGGTGTATGGAGTAGCTTTCGGTGACGAGAACAGCCTAATCAGTGCAGGAGAAGATGCATGCGTCCGTGTGTGGAAAATAGAGCCACAGTGATGGAGTTGCACCGATGGCCTAGCCATCGCCTTCTTTTGGATTGCAGTTTTCTCAACAGGTTTGCAGTCTGCTTTTGTATTTACTCACTCTAATTTTGATCATTTGTGGTTGATTGAGGAAAATTATTGTTTGCCATTATGGTAAATACGTTGCAGTGCGTAATTGCATAAAATTAGCTACTATTCTTAGACATCTGTATTGATTTGCTGATGAATTTGGTTTTTAGTGTCTAATAATAATTAAAATCATATTCCATAAGATTCTGGGCAATATGACGTGCATGCCATGTCCTTAAAACTTCATGGTATAGCTTTAACTCATTTAATCAAGTCACTTTTGTTATCGTCAGATTGATGAGAGAGATAATATATAAAAAATTATTTTATCCATATGTCACATCTTATATTTATAAAAAAAAAGTCATTTCATTATTCATAATTTGTTTTTTAATTTTTAATTTATTATTTTATTTGTCTAATATTAAATATTTTTAAACTAAAAAAAGAATTATATATTTTAAGTAGGCTCATAAGTGATGAAAAAGTATTCTCTATCCAAGCCTCAAATTTATTACAAAATGATAAAATTAATTTAAAAATAAATATAAGATAAAAAATATCAACAATCATAAAATTTGAAAAATCATAAAAAATAATCTTTAGTACTAATGAAACATATACAAATATTAATAATTTAATATAAAATTATAATATATTAATTCATTGAGTTTCAAAAAAAAATAATAATCATTATATAGTAAATAAAATTATGTATTAATCACATGTAACATATATTGATGATGTATATACCGACATAACAAAACATATATCACATGTAATGGTGCATTCTCCCAACAACGAATAAAGATGCATATCTTTCAATAACAAAGAGAGAGAATATTGAATCTCGGATTTTGATGATGAAATTAATTAATAGGTTATTTGATCTAATCCATATTATTGAGATAAGTATGTAGGATTAATTACGATAGCAATAAAGACATAAAACAAATTGCCGGAGTTAAGTACGTTGGAGTTCGAGAGTTCATCGGAAGTCTGAAGGATCATTGAAAGTATTGTCGGAACTAGCTGAGAATGAATCGGGGACTTGCCGAGGTTTCAGAAGTTCGTCGAAAAAATCGTCGGAGGTTTGTGGAGCTCAACGAGAAAGTTTGAAAACTTGCCAAAAGATTTGTCAAACTCGCCATAAAGTCCGAGAGCCTATTGGGAGTTCGTCGGAAGATATCCGAGGGTGTGTTGGAAGTCCATCGAAAGTTCACCGGAAGAAAACTCAATGTTGCCGGATTAAAATTTGCTTAGAAATATGTTTCAATTTCATAGTTAGTATGTAATTATGATTAGAATTAGGTAATAATCCTAATTAACTTTAGTAGGGGCCAATTGGGCCTTAATTGGACTGAATTGGGTCAGATTCAGGGCCCATTCAATAGTGTTGGACCATATCTGGTGGTGGCATCACCTCGGGAATAGGTTCCCAGGTGATATGGGCGATGGTACCGCCCTAAGTCAGCGGTGGCACCGTTGACAGTTATTACCTGACAAGTGATGGTACCGCCTGACAAGCGATGATACCATCTGACAAGCGGTGGTACCGCCCCTCCACAGAGTTTAAGGACCCTATCAAGTGGTAGTACCGCCAGACTAGGCGATGGTACCGCCTAGTACACTGACAGAGTAGGGACAACTGGTGGTGGTATTGCTAGTACTCGAAAATCCGGGATATGACACTTTTTGACTCTAATTCTCAGTTGGCTAAGTATATTGAGAAGTGATAAAAATTGAGTCAAAGCTTTAACAAAATTGTATTTGATAGCTTGAGTGTTCACTTCCCAAGTCTCGTTTGTAAAAGTTCTGAAAGAGAGTGCGAACCAGTTGTAAAAGTTTGTAAGAGGAGTGCTTGGTTCTTCCCCTTCAAGAAGAATTGATAATGGAAGTCGAGAACCTCATCGGAGGAGGTTTCGAAAGTGGACATAGGTCATTTGACCGAACCACTATACATCATTGCGTACTTCTCTTGATGTGTGAGTTTTAAATTGCTGCATTTTAATCTTTACTTAGCTGTAATTTCTCGATCTTCTCCTCTCTATTTTCTATTATATTCACTCGAATCACTTTGCTAAAATCATTTTCGTCAAATCGAAACTTCTCAACACAACTCTTTTCAAATTATTTTGAATTTATGATTTTTATCCAGTGCACTAATTCACCCCCCCTCTTAGTGTCGCTCTAGATCCTAACAATTGGTATTAGAGCAAGATCACTCTCATTTGGTTTAAAACCCAAGAGAGATGGCATATTCCGACATGCAAGAGGGTCATTCAATTACACATTCGTCTATATTTAATGGGTTGAATTACACATATTGGAAGACTCGTATAAAGATTTTTCTTATTTTCATAGATTTTGAACTTTGGAATATTATTGAAAATGACTTTAAAAATCTTCTCTTCCGATGAACGAATGGAATGAATCGGAGAAGAATGTTTTTACTTTTAATGCAAAGGCTATGAATGCCTTGTTTTGCGCACTTGATAAAAATAAGTTTAATCATGTTTCGATTTATGAATCGACTTTCGATATTTAGCATACTCTTGAAATCACTCATGAAGGTACTAGCCGAGTGAAAGAGTCCAAAATCAACATTTTAGTGTATTCTTACGAATTATTTCGGATGAAACCAAGTGAGTCGCGAAACGTGCGAGTCTCGCAGTGAGTCCATAAGGGCGCCGTACAAGACTGTGCGCCTAACAGGTGCCCAAGCCGCGGCCGCCGCAAGCGTACAATACCACCAAGAGAAGAAGCGACGCCGCGATCTGTATGTGTAAGACAGCTACGGCGCCACCGCGTAGCGCCGTGCGGGTGCTCACCATCGGGGCGATGGCGGCAATGCCGCCTCTCAGCGCGAAATTGCAAGGGTGCCACGCACTGGTATACGGCGCACCGCGACTTGTCATGCAAAAAGAAGGGTGAGTGATTAGGGTTTTAGGATAAAAGACGGTTTTGCCCCTCGAAATTTTAGAAATTTTAGAAATTTCAGATTTTGTCCTTTTTGATAAAATGACTAAAATACCCCTAGGTATTTCTGAAATTCCAATTTTATCCCTTTGATAGAATTACCAAAATACCCTTTGGCCGAATTATCGAAATACCCTTGGGAATTTAAAAAATTCTCTTTATATCCCTGATTTCAGAAAATTAAATATGTTAATTAAATAGTTTAATTAACTATTATTTTTATCTAGTAGTCATATAAAATAACATATACATATGATGTATAATATGGACAGATGATCATGGACCTGTGATGTGATGTGTGTACATGTGATTATTATTATTGGGGCCTACGAGCCTTTATTCTTTTCTCATTTATTGTCGGGCTTGCGTGCCTGTAATTATGTTATAATTACATGAGGAGGCGCAGCGGTAGCGTGACTCACGAGGCCGAGACAGATGATCCGACGTATAAAAATGTGTTGAGATGCTGACGGATCCGATGAAGCGAGATGGACGATCACAGGGCATAGAGATGCACCAAAGTACACATAGATCTTGATGTGAGTGATTGGATCAACTGGCTCGGACCTGATCATATTAGGATGTGGTCCATGATCATCCGGTGTGATTGCTCATATGATGTATGATTAGATATACATATACTAGATATGTATATATATATATTTGCATACGATGTAGATACATATATTAAATAAGTATGTGTGTGACACATTATATTAGGAGACCAAACCAAAATCCCCTCTATTAATAATATTAAGTCGATAAACGTGAGACAATTAGATTGACCCACGTGGCCTTCCATCGTTATAGCTAGGAGCCGATTCCCGGTGTAGGTTGAATTGGTCGAGTCCTTCGAGACTCACCTATATCGCGTCTCGCCATCTTATCTACGATATAGAGATGTCATAGGTGACCTGAGGACATGGTATGCTTGGTCGAGTCCCTCGAGAGTATATCACCTAATCAGACTCATCTGGTAACGATGTTAATGACTTAACCGAACATCATAGTTGGTCGAGTCTCTCGAGGCCATGGTGGTTCGGAGGCCGAACAGGACGGGAATCACAAGGAGTTGTGATTGGCAAGAGTTGCCTACCTTTATGGGCTTAACGTGATCGGTCGAGTTCCTCGAGGTTACGTTAAGACGCCGATTGGATCTCGATCCCCACTAGAGATCCGTCGAGGATCTTCGATTCACATACCGGAGGGTGTTGTGTGTCTCACGAAAAATTAGTGGGAATGCATTAAGATAGAAGTCCTTATCTTAATTGTTTAAATTTTTGTAAAGTCTACATGTTATTTATTTCTGCTACATCTTTTATTTCAGAAAAATATCACTTTCAAATCCTTTACATGGCATACTTGATGCCAACCGCCTTACTGGTCCAAATTATACGAATTGGCTTTGCAATCTGAGAATTATTCTCATGACGGAGAAAATCGCGTATGTCCTTGATACAGTGATCCCTACGCCCGACGAAAGGGCTAGCGAGGATGAGATCGCTCGTTATGTGAAGTACTTAGATGATTCCACTCTTGCTCAATGTTATATGTTGGCCTCTATGACTACTGAGTTACAGAGACAACATGAAAATATGGATGCTAATTTCATACTCCTGCATCTCCACAAACTGTTTGAGGAACAGGGAAGAACCCAGTGATATGAGATATCAAAGAGTCTTTTCCGTGCCAGGATGACTGAGGGGACATCGGTTCAGAACCATGTCCTTAAGATGATTGAGTGGATCGAGAAACTCACAGGTCTAGGAATGGTCCTAGAGGATAACCTGTGTGTGGATCTTGTGCTTCAGTCACTACCAGATTCCTTTTCTCAGTTCATAATAAATTTTAATATAAACAAACTTGAGGTGACTCTCCCAAAGCTCCTCAATATGTTGAGAGAAGCAGAGAGCACCATCAAGAAAGAAAAGTTGGTTCTCTACACTAGTGAGACCAGAAAGAAAAGGAAGGCTGAAAAGACCCTTAAGAAGGGCAAGGGCAAGGACAAAATGGGTAAGACAAAGGTTGCCAAGAAAGACCCAACAAAGGACAAAGGCCAGTGCTTCCACTACGGCAAAGATGGGCACTGGAAGAGGAACTACAAAGAGTACCTTGCAGAGAGGGCGAAACAGAAGCTTACAGAAGCTTCAGGTACATTCATGATCAGTCTCTATTTGTTAGAACCTTATGATAACACATGGGTATTGGATACCGGGAGTGCTTATCATATTTGCAATTCGTTGTAGGTTCTGGCAGGACTTAGGAGATTGAACAGAGGCGAGATGGACCTTAAGATGGGCAATGGAGTAAAGGTTACTGTAGTGGCTATTGGCAAGGTCACCTTACATCTGCCTGGTGGAGCTATTATTGCATTAGATGCATGCTATTATATTCCTTCTATTATCAAAAATATTATTTTCATTTCATGTTTGACAGTTATTGGATATAAATTAGTTTTTGAGAATAATGGTTGTTCAATAATATTAGATGATCAGATCATCATGAGAGGAACAGTGCATAATGGTTTATTTATGCTAGATATAGCTCCACATATCATGAGTGTAAGTGAGTCTAAGAGGAAATGAGAAGTGGAGAATCAGACAGGAAAAAGTATTAAAACCCTTCGATCAGATCGAGGAGGTGAGTACTTGAGTACAGAGTTCACCCAGTTCCTCAAAGACTATGGGATTTTATCCCAATGGACACCTCCTTATACACCACAGCTTAATGGTGTATCAAAAAGGAGAAATTGCACACTGTTAGACATGGTGCGTTCCATGATGTGTTTCGCCGACCTACCCATCTCATTCTGGGGATATGCCGTAGAGACCGTAGCTTACCTTCTGAACAGAATTCCAACCAAGTTAGTGATGTCTACTCCATATGAGATATGGAATGAGAAGATGCTTGATCTTAAGATTGTTAAGATTTAGGGCTGCCCTGCCCACGTTAAGAGATACAACCCTGACAAGTTGGAATCCAGAACGGAACGATGCAAGTTCGTGGGATACCCTAAGAAAACTTATGGGTATTATTTCTATCACCCTGAGGACCAAAAGATCTTTGTAGCCAAGAGAGCAGTGTTCCTTAAGAAGGAACACATTCTTGGTGTAGACAGTGGAAGCATGATAGAATTGAGTGAGGTTGGAGACCCTAGCTCAAGCACCATTCCACAGCCAGAGTCTGTTCAGATACCTAACACACAAGTTCTAACTTTACGTAGGTTCGATAGAGTATCCCATCCTCCTGAGAGATATGTGGGACATATCAGAAGAGAGGATATTGATGATATTGATCCTCAGACCTATGAGGAGGCTATTATGAGCATAGACTTCGGGAAATGACAAGAAGCTATGAATTCAGAAATGGATTCCATATACTCTAACAAGGTTTGGAACCTAGTTGATGCACCCGAGGGTATTGTACCCATTGGTTGCAAGTGGATCTTCAAAAAGAAGATTGAAGTAGATGGAAAGGTAGAAACCTATAAAGCAAGGCTAGTAGCTAAGGGGTATCGTCAAAGGCAAGGTGTTGATTATGGCGAAACTTTCTCACTTGTAGCCATGCTAAAATCCATTCGAATTCTATTGGCTATTGCAGCACACTATGATTATGAGATCTGGCAGATGGACGTCAAAACCACATTCCTCAATGGTAACCTCGATGAGGAGGTGTATATGATACAGCCTGAGGGATTCGTGTCTAAGGATAACCCAGATAAGGTGTGCAAGTTGCTTAGGTCCATTTATGGATTGAAGCAAGCTTCCCGAAGTAGAACATAAGATTTGATGAGGCGATCAGATCTTATGACTTCGTTAAGAACGAAGATGAACCTTGTGTGTACAGAAAATTAAGTGGGAGCACTATCACCTTTTTGGTATTATATGTGGATGACATCCTGATTATTGGGAATGATGTATGAATGCTCTCCACAGTAAAGACTTGGTTATCTAGGCACTTCTCCATGAAGGACTTAGGGGAAGCATCCTGCATATTGGGGATACAGATCTATAGAGATAGATCCAAGAGGATGCTTGGCTTGTCCCAGTCCAGGTACATAGACACCATTATCAAAAGATTTGGCTTGGAAAATTCTAAAAGAGGTCTCATACCAATGAGACATGGAATATCACTTTCTAGGAGTATGTCCCCAAAGACTCTTGAAGAAAGGGCACACATGGATATAATGCCATATGCATCAGCGATAGGATCTATCATGTATGCTATGCTATATACCAGGCCTGATATAGCGCATGCTCTGAGTGTCACGAGCATATATCAGGCAGATCCAGACTTGGAGAAGTATCCTTAAGTACTTGAGAAGGACTAATGATCTTTTACTAGTATATGGAGGTAGTAGCCTCAGGGTTGAGAGCTACACGGACTCGAGCTTCCAGTCCGATGTCGATGATAGCAAGTCTAATTCAAGGTATGTGTTCATAATGAATAGAGGAGCAGCATGCTAGAAGAGTTCCAAGCAAGATACTATTGTTGACTCGACCACAGAGGTGGAATACATTGCTGCGACAGAGGCAGTAAAGGAGGGAGTCTGGATGAAGAAGTTCATCATAGATCTCGGAGTCGTCCCGAGCAGCGAGGAGCTGATTCCCTTATAATGCAACAACTACGGGGCGATTACTCAAATAAGAGAACCCGGGTCTCATCAAAAGTGTTCTGAGGAGGTTCCAACTTATTAGAGAGATCATGGCCCGAAGAGATGTAGTAATGGAAAGAGTTCCATCCGAAGATAACATTGTAGATCCACTGACAAAGCCATTGACTCAGATTGTCTTTGAGCGTCACAGAGGTCTAATGGGGATCAGACATGTTAGTGATTGGCTTTAGGTCAAGTGAAAGATTGCTAGTCATATGTGCCCTGCAAGCCAATCACATGAGTGATGTCACTTATGACTTGAAATGCATTTTTTCTCTTTGCTTATTATTAGGTATTTTATCACTTTATCTTGCGTGTTGTATATATTGTGATGTCCTTGGATCTGTGCAATGAGAATTGGATCGTGATGAGATTACGATAATGAGATTGATTCACCTTTAAATACAGACCCTAAATTATCTTGGTCATAAGTTACTTGAGAAGGACATCAAGATAATCAGATAGACTGGTGTGCTGTATACCCATTCATATGATAGAGGTAGCTGGTCTCATAGCTACTCGTGTGGAGACACTAAGGGTTCAACGCAGGTGCTCATTGGAGAATGAGTTCACTGATTGATCCGCCTACGGAATGTTGGATGGTTATTGATACTTTACGTCAGACAACGATTCTGTAGTCCCAGTAGTGTATCTGGTCTTTAGACTTGAGACACCAAGGATGTCCTGTATGAGTACTCCACTCTTTGATACCAGACTTATAGGTTTAGAAAGTTCCAGATCTAATACAGCCGGTAATTGGGAGTGGTAGCCAACTTTACGAGGGCTATTGAGTGTCAATAGAGGATCATCCACTCTTAGTATCATGAGAGGAATATCCCATGTGTTCTTGCTCGAACAAATCCTTGGCCAAGGTTATTCGGATTGAGAGAGAAAGAGTTCTCCAGAAGAATCCGACAAGAGCAAGACTCGAGGAGAGACCGTATGGGCCTGACAGCACCATGCCCGGTATAGGGTCTCTGGGATATTAGATGGATGAGAGATTATAGATACATGATAACTGAGGATAGATAGGTCCAAAGGATTGGATTCCCCTGTATCGTCTCGGGGCTACGGCGTAGTGGCCTGGTATGTTCGTAGTCGATGAGTTGGGTGAATTATTATAGAGATAATAATTCACTAAGTCAGAAGGAGTTCTGACAAGTATGACTCACGGTCAGCTCAATATTGGGCGTAGAGGGTCACACACATATGGTAGGTGTTGCGACGAGTAGAGGTTCGGATATGAGATATCCGTTGAACCTCCTATCTTATTGGATATCCATTAAGCTCCTGAATTAATGGATCCTGAGATGAGATCCAATAATTGCTAATAAGAGATTATTGGGTAGAAACCCACTAATCCAAGAGGCTTGGGTGATTGGATGGAGATCCAATACCCAATAGGGCAAACAGATCCATTAAGGTTTTCAGGGGGCCTCTATAAATAGGAGGGAACCATAGCTCTATAGGTTGAGGGTTTTTGGTAGCCACCACCTATTCTCTTCTCCCCAGAGAGAGAGGTGCATCATCGCAATCCCTATCGTGTGGATACCGCTAGAGAGGAGGACGCTTGACCTCTTTCATCCTCTCCCACAGATCTGTAGGAATTCAGGGATATACGATCTCCCTAGGTATCTTCTTTTACACATGCAGTTTTGCGGATTTGTTTTTAACGCATCGATCTTCGCACGACGACGGAAATTTTCTATGGGAAATCTAGGATTTTGTTTTATGATCTTCCGCTGCGTATGTGATGTCGCTCCCTTATGTGAATTTCCCAATAATTGATGACCTACGAAATGATATGATATGCTCATGATGAGCTTGAGAACCCATTTCTAAAAAATAGGAAGGATATGTCATTGAGAACACAAGAAGACTATTTAAAAGAATTTTCAAGTGATGAGGACCTTGATGATGAACTTACACTCATAACTCGGAAATTCAAAAAATTTATAAGAAGGAATAAATTTAAAAATAATTCTAAAAACAAACTTGAACCCAAAAAGGAACAAGTAATATACTATAAATGCAAGAAGTTGTGACACTTCAAAAGTGAATGCCCTCAAGCCAAGAAGAAGCTACCAAAGAAGAAGAAGGCTCTAAAGGCAACATGTGATGACTTAAGTGGCTCCGAAGATGAAGAAGCAAGCAATAAGGAGATGGCCAACTTCGCCTTAATAGTTTTCGGAGAAGAGGTATTTGAGTTATTTATTGGATATTTAACTTTCGATGAACTTTCAATTATCTTTCATGAATTATTTAATGAGTATAGAGCTATTAGTAAATAAGTTTAATTTATTGAAAAAGGAATATGCACTCTTAGTCGATAAACTCGATAGTCTTAAACTTGATACTCCCTCTTTACCTCCATGCTCTAAGTGTGAACACTTAGAGGTTATTAAGAAAGAGAACTTGCTACTTAAAGAGACCTTAAATAAGTTGAAGGTTAGTAGCAAGGGCTTGGACTTGATCTTTGCAAACAAGGGTCATGTCGAAAAAAGAAGTGGAATTGAATTTATGAGTGAATCTCACCGAAATTTAGTCACCTTCATTAAAGGACCTACACTACATGTATCATCACACACAAAGTGTAACTTTTGTTGCAAAGTGTACCTAGACATGTTGTCTACAAGTGTCAGTTTAAGAAAGTTAGTCCACATAAATTGATATGATTTCTTAAAGGAATCATAAATAATTCAATGCAAAATGATAAAATTAGGAGATCAATTTTTGAGGCACCTAAAGTCAAATGGGTACACGGTTGTGGGACACGGTTGGTGCGTGAAGAACAAATTAATCAAATGATCAAGGTGTTGAAGAACTGCTAAAATTGTCTAAGTCTGGGTGTCAGTGGTGGTAACACCAAAACAAGCGGTAGCACTGCTTGGGCATTTTGTTCTTAGGCGGTGGAACCACTCAGTTGGCGGTGGCATCGCCCGAGAGCCCCCATATATAAAGGGGCTTTAGGGCCAGTGGTAGAATCGCCTCGAACTCTTGCAGCTACCTCCAAAGACACTTCCCCTCCTTTCAAATCTTCATTTTTCTTCTTAAGAAGACCAAGAGAGGCTTCTATCCTCTCAAATCTTGGCTCAAGTTCTCTATTTCTCAAGAAACCTCTATTAAGATAATCTTTGACACTCCCTCTTTGATTTCTTGATACATGACCGTCTTTTTGTAATTCCCTTTCACTATCATTATTTTTAGATAAATGGCTTCTAGGAGATCGTCTAGAGACAAAGGGAAATGGAGGGAAAGAGATTCATATGACCCATCCCTTTTTAGCTCTAGTGAAAATGCACTTAGGTACCCTAGTTTTGAAACAAGAAATATGCATAAGGGTAAGCATATTGATTTAAGTGAATTAGGAGACCTAGAGCCCATTAGTTGGTTTGCCAATTTAGATGTCTTACCTATTTTACAAATCAGTGAACCTAGTTACTCTAGAATAGTTCGGATGTTTTTCACTAATCTAAGCATAGATGAGAATGACAACGTGTCAACTTACTTTCCAGGGAACCAAATTTCAATTATGGACAACACAATTTGCGACTTAATTGGAATCTCAAAGAAGAGAAGGGGTTGTTACTTTAGAAGACAGTGAGATTTGTATGCAATCAGAGTAATGTACTCCGAGGCTTTATGGACCATTTTTGGAAATCCTAACTTAGCTAGTCCCTAAAAGCTATGAGCATTTGTTACCATTTAGTTCTAAGGTCCTCCATCACATCATCATTAGTATCATAATCCCTAAACAGTATCACCACGATGAAATTAGTAAAATAGAGTTAGGTACTATGTACTAAAAAACGACTAGATAAGATAACTATTTTGGATATCTAATCCGATAAACTATTATGGACATTGCATCTAAAGATTTAATATTACCATATGGCGGGTAAATCTCGAAATTACTACAAGCATATAATATTAGAATACCATCTGATAAAAAGTAATAAAAGTGGATAGATATAATACCATAAATAGAAACCTACTTAAGAGATTAAGGTGCACATTTAGGAATGAAATATGGACTAGGCAAACCACTATATATCGCTACGTACTTCTCTTGATGTGTGAGTTTTAAATTACTACATTTCAATCTTTACTTAGCTACAATTTCTCGATCTTCTCCTCTATACTTTTTGTCGTATTCACATAAATCACTTTGCTGAAATCATTTTTGTCAAACCGAAACTTCTCAATGCACAACTCTTTTCAAATCGTTTTGAATTTACGATTTTTATTCGTTGCACTAATTCACTCCCCCTTCCTTCTTAGTGTCACTCTAGATCCTAATAGAGAACTCATATTGTATTTTCGCCTTGCACGTTTCTATTAATAATAGATGGAGAAAACATCTTACCATCATATCAAAAAGTAGTATGATAAAATATTATAGTAGATTATGTTTGATGTATAACTTGTTAAACTATATCTAATGATGACTCTACATTATAATGAGCTCGTAACTCTTTTCACAAGTTGCATTTCCATCGTGGATCACCCAGCATAATTATATATAATACATGATAATAATCATATTAATATCATCAACTTAATTTAAAATATGAGCTAAAAAATGCTTGAGCAAATAGGTTGATCTACCTAATCAATCTAACTCGGGTCAAACCACAATTTGTTCCATATTATTAAATAGGATTTTAATATTTTTAAAAATATTATAAAATAATAAGTAACTCCAAATCCATTCTTTTTCATGAAATAACTAATTAAATTTATGATTCCAACTTTAAAACTAATTAAATAATAAAAATTCACATATAATTTCTTAAAACATAAATATGTTAATTTAAACAAATTAGAACTATTATTAGCATTAAATTAACTAATCATTCTAACATCACAATTAAATAATTATGATTTAATAATAATAAAATATTAGTATGTATCATATAAAATATAATAATTTTAATATTAAATATTTTAAAATATGAATAAAAATAAAAAATATCTATCTTTCTTTGAGGAATCTCTCGCCAACCCTCACATAGGAATAAAGGAAGAGAAAAGTAAATAATATATTTTATTTTTAAATTGAATTTATTTTACTTTCATAGATAAAAATAGAAATATAATATCTATTTATTCACAAACGAAAATAATATTTATATTATTTATTTAAAAAATTATATTGCTCATTAGGAAATAAATCAATTAATAATAAAATTAATTGACAAAAAAGTCTAACTTATCAATAGGAAATCAAATATAATTATTTTCTTAACTATATTACATAAACAAGGTAATTTGATACATAGAAGGAAAAAAAATCATGGATTATTACAAATAATGAATCGATACTTGATAGAACAAATCTTTGTAGATATCCAACTGCTATCCGTTCAAGTAGTTTCGATGCTCACATACATACCTCATGTCTAGTTGGTATCCGTTCAAGTAGGACTCAATGAGGATTGACGGATCAACTATTCAATCCTAAATACTCCTCGGTCCTTATTCACTCGAACCTCCTAAGCTTCTAAGCCTTCTACTCTTCAGCCCTCATATAAATGCCTGTTGTATAGTCTCCCATCCACATCATCAGACTACGTTCAATATGTGTTCCATCCGATTCTCATCCTTCTTCTCGTGTGTCTTCCTCTTGCTCTCACTCCTATCAGCCAACAATCCACACTTCTCGGCGGAGCTTCTTTGGCAAGCTCCGCGAACTTCCGATGAACCTTCCGGCGAACTTCCAAAAACCCTTCGGTAAGCTCCCTACTTGTTCTCGGCCGGTTCCGGTAGCACTCCCAACGAATCTTCAGACTTCCATCGAACACTCGAACTCCCAACGATCCATCACACTTGACTTCGACCCTTTGTTTCGCTTTATGTCTTTATCCTTATCGTAGTTACTCCGACATAAACAAACACTTTACTTCGATCTAGACAATTATTACAATGCGAATTGACATTCAGTTGCCCGACATGTCATTGGTTGGCGCTTTGTCCGATCCTTCGGCACATCGTCCTCTCTTGTGGTCCGTTGCCCAATCGGCGATTGACCTCCGCAACCCCGATATCCTTGGCGCAACACGCTCTTCTTGGCCCGATGCCCGACGTACGAAGCCTTCTGCCAATTGTCGATCGAACCTCCGGCTCGACATCCAATATCCTGACGTGATCACCTCCAGCACAACGTCAATTCCTCCAACGTCAACTATCTAATCCTGATCGATAGTAGACCTGCGTAACTCAAAACGCAGTTAGACCACAAATCACACTCAATTAGTTTCATCATCAAAATTCAAGATTCAACAATCTTCCCCTTTTTGATGATGACAACTAATTGATGACTGACGAAGTTAACCATAACTCCCCGGAGTTTAACACAAACTCCCCCTATCAATATGCCATTGATAGAACCCTTAGATTATCCCAAATCCAAGTAACATGTATCATTCATGTAGTGAGAAATATAAATCCATCATGCAAATATATAAAATATTCAAGCATCATTACATTGCATGAAGTCATCAATCTACTTCTCCCCCTATGTCATTAACAAAAAGGAGAAGTAGCATCATAGCTAGTTTAAAAGATATACAAATTTTTACAACACACTAGCTATTTATCACATCATACAATATTTTTGCAATACAACATCAAATAATATCATTCAATCATAGCAAGTTTCAAGGATGGGCAATGATGGTAATTTTCACTTGCTTCTTGAGATATGCAAGTTTGCACCTTGTTTCTCACGATAGCAATATTTACATATTTTGATATAACAATTCTTAGCTTCTCATGAAGTTGCAAAATAGGAATCAAGATGGCAAATTTTTGCAATGTTCGAGCTAAAAACTTTCTCCCCCTTTGTTAGCATCAAAAAGAAAGGGAGGATCAAATACTTCAAATAATCTTGTATGAGGTTCAACAATAATTTGTAACAAAATTGTAAGCAATTTTGAAGAAGTGAAATTGAGCAAGATTTTTGCCTCTCTTGAGATGGCAACTTTTGCTTCTCAATGTTCAAGCTAGCAAAATTTTCTCTTTTGATGCACAAGCTAGCAATTTTCTTCCTCTTGAATGAGCTAGCAAATTAATCATGCAAGCTAGCAATAAATCTTCTCGCCCTTTGATTTTGTCAAAAAGAAGGGAAGAATACAATTTCAATGAAATAATTTTGCATCAATCAATATTTCAATTTTTTTCATGATGCATACAAAACATAGATGCAAAGAATTCATAAAAGATATCAATATGAAATATCAATAAGGATCAACACTAAAGGACATTATTCATGATTCATCATAAAGCAAATTTCATTTATGTCAAATGTTCAACTTACCACACAAGGCAAACAAATCTTGTCATTTCTATATCATGAAATATATGACATCAAGGCTCATGATTCATTTAAAAAGATATAGCACAAAGAGTAACTTGATTCATGCATAAGAATTTCAAGTATCAAATATCAAAATATCAAGTCTTGGATTATGATAAAGCTCATTCAAGTTTGAATCATCAAAATCATTAACATAGTTTGTGAGATTCACAAATGATATAAACTTGAATTGTTTGTCTCTTTGGTAAATGATAAAAAGAAGCAATCATAGAGGAGAATATTTTGATTCTCAAAAATATCTCAAGTCACGAATTGAAGGTCATGATTTCAAGAGATCAAGAGATGAATCAAGAATTTTTAATAAGTCTTATTCAAATTCATAAAAGATATCAAGTCGAGCAAAATTTCTTTTAAATCAATATTCAAATCATGACAAGTGATATTTTAAGTGTTTGCATTAATATTTCAATCATCAAGTCATGTGTATTGAAAAATAGGAGAAAAATCAAATTGTGCATGCAATGTTTCAATCTTCAAAACATATTTTCTCAAGTTGAGTATCAATAAGTTAAGAGAAAATAATTTATGATTCATTTGGATTTTTTTTCAACAATATGGGAGAATCATGGTATGAAGTGAGAGATCTTGAAAGACTAAAGTTATCAAGATCACAATGTAGTTTAAGCTCATTCAAATCAAATTATTAACTTGGAACTCATAATCGAATCATCAAAATCAATTTTGAGATTCACAAAATATCATGAAATCATTAATATCAATAAGACAGGAAAAATATCTTCTTTTAAGTTGTTTGTTTCATACAAGTGTGCTCATGTTTCTAAAATGAGTATCAAATTTAAGACCAAAACATGAGTTTGTCATCAAGATATAATGCCTTTAAATACTCATGATATCATAAAATCATTAAGCATGACAACCAACTATCATTATCAATAATGATTACATAAGGTATGTCCAATTATTTATATGAAAGTAATCATTGTATTACTTTGAAATACAAGTTGTCATTTAGCCCATTAAGATCAAAAGCATTATACGTAAAGCATCATGATAGTGCAATTTCTCATTTTTTTATGTGTTCCATTTCAAGTGATTTGACGTTCATATGAGTATACTCATGTTTTTCATATAGGTCTAAAGAGCAAGTTTCAAGAGAAATCATTAAGACCGAAAAAATGAGGCATATTTTTTAAAATATTCATCATGTTTATTTTCATGAGATTCACAAGACTTATAACATGAATTCATTCATCTCAATAGAATGAAAAAAATACATTTTCATTTTAAGCAATTTGATGTGAGCATATTCAAAATTTTTATGAAAACATATATCAAAATAAAATACAAGCTTAGTCATAAAACCGTCAAGACCAAATACATAAAAATGATAGCACACATTCAATTTTTATGTTAAAAGGCCATGATCAAATTTTTGCCAAAATCATGCATCTATTTATAAATTTGAAAAATAAGTTTCATCATCACAATATGACACTTTATTACTTCAAAAGCTCATGCATGATATAAATGTTAGGGATCGAGCGGCACTAAGGGGGGGGGGGGGTGAATTAGTGCAACGGATAAAACGATGGATTTTTCAGCAATTTAAAACAAGCTTCGGAAACTTTCTACGATGAAAGCAACGTTTCATTTGAAACCGATTTTTGTGTTCTAACTTTGAAGCATGTGTACAAAGGTAAAAAGGAAGTGGAGCAAGTAAAGCAAAGGCTTACAGCAAAGTAAAATAGAAATTTAAATACTCACACAATCAAGATGCAGCGATGTATAGTGGTTCGGTCAAAGTGACCTACATACACTTCCGAAGCCTTCTTCGATGAGGCTCCCTTCTTCCACTATTAAATCCTTTGAAGGGGAAAGACCAAATACTCCTCTTACAACCCTTTACAAGTGGTTCACACTCTTACAAGATTTCTCAAGGAGAAGAAGGAGGTGAACACTTAGCAAGAACAAGACTTTTCAAGACTTTTCAAAAGCTCAAAACCAAGATTCTAACTCTAAAAAGGGTTCACTTTCAGCTGAGAAAGGGGGGGTATTTATAGATCCAAAGTGGATTCAAAATTGGGCTCCAAATTTGAAATCAAATTTCCACCACGGCTCGATAAAGAGGTGGTGCTTGCTCACGATGAGCGGCTACATGCTAGAGTAGCATGCATGCACGTAGTTCGGTTTGGGTCAAAATTTTGGCCCAAACACATCCTAATCAAGGCCCAATGGGCCCCCACTTTGGGTTATCTAATCCTAACCCAAAATACGTGCTAACTATGAATTTTAAAGACGTTTCCTAAGCTATTACAAAGTCCACATGACAACTTCTTCCGGCGAGCTTCCGGTCAACTTCCGATGAACCTTCGGAAACCATTCCGCGGACTCACAACAAGCTCTCGGATTTCACGATGATCTTGGCGAGTTCCCCCGAGCTTCTTTGGCAAGCTCCGATCTTTCTTGGCAAGCTCCGTGAACTTCCGACGAACCTCCCGGCGAACTTCTGAAAACCCTTCGGCAAGCTCCCTACTCGTTCTCGGCCAGTTCCGACAGCACTCCCAACAAATCTTCAGACTTCCATCGAACACTCGAACTCCCAACGATCCATCGCACTTGACTTCGGCCCTTGATTTCGCTTTACGTCTTCATCCCTTTCGTAGTTACTCCTGCACAAACAAACACCAAACACTCTACTTCGATCTAGACAGTTATTACAATGCGAATTGACATTCTGTTGCCCGACACATCATTGGTTGGCGCGTCCGATCCTTCAAGACATCGCCCTCTCTAGCGACTTGTTGCCCAATCGATGGTTGACCTCCGCAACCTCGATATCCATGGCGCAACTCCGCACTTCTTGGCCCGATGCCCGACGTACGAAGCCTCCTGCCGATAGTCGACTGAACTTCTGGCTCGACACCCAATATCCTGACGTGATCACCTCCGGCGCAACGTCAATTCCTCCAGCGTCAACTGTCTAATCCTGATCGATAGTAGACCTGCGTAACCCAACACACAGTTAGACAACAAATCACACTCAATTAGTTTCATCATCAAAATTCGAGATTCAACAATCTCCCCCTTTTTGATGATGACAACTAATTGATGACTGATGGAGTTAACCATAACTCCCCGGAGTTTAACACAAACTCCCCCTATCAATATGCCATTGATAGAACACTTGGATTATCCTAGATCCAAGCAACATTCATCACAATGTTTATGAGAATAGTCAAACCATCATGTAAATATATAAAATATTCAATACAAAGCATGAAGTCATCAATCTACTTCTCCCCCTATGTCATCAACAAAAAGGAGAAGTAACATCATAGCTAGTTTTCAAAAATATGCAAATCTTTACAACATACTAGCTATTTATCACATCATACAACATTTTTACAATACAACATCAAATAATACCATTCAATCATAGCAAGTTTCAAGGATGGACAATGATGGTAATTTTCACTTGCTTCTTGAGATGTGCAAGTAGGCACCTTGTTTCTCATGATAGCAATATTTGCATCCTTTGATATAACAATTCTTAGCTTCTCATGAAGTTGCAAAATAGGAATCAAGATGGCAAATTTTTGCAATGTTCGAGCTAAAAACTTTCTCCGCCTTTGTTAGCATAAAAAAGAAAGGGAGGATCAAATATTTCAAATAATCTTGCATGAGATTCAACAATAATTTGTAATAATAAAAAAAATATAAGCAATTTTGAAGAAGTGAAATTGAGCAAGATTTTTGCCTCTCTTGAGATAGCAACTCTTTACTTCTCAATGTTTAAGCTAGCAAAATTTTTCTTTTGAAGCACAAGCTAGCAATAAATTTTCTCCCCATTTGATTTTGTCAAAAAGAAGGGAAAAATATAATTCTTTTCCCTTTACATGAATGCTTCCATCATGACAAAATAATAAATTTTCATCATGAATTTTTAACATATCAAGTCATGAATTCAAGGGAGTCATAAACAAATCATGGTATAAGGGAAATTTATAACAAGCAAGCAAGCAATAATGATAAGCTAGCATACTTTGCATTACGCAAACTAGCTCTATTTCTATTTTTCTCTTTTGCACCTATGTTTCCCTATTGCTAGTCATCCACTTCTTGTTTGCATTGCGCTTGTAATTTTTGAAAGATTTATATCATTTTAAACATGCAAACTCATGAGTTAAAAATAATGCAACTTTGCAATTTCTTTCTTCTCATTTTGAGAAGTGCAAGTTTTGCCTTTTGCAAGTTCTAGCTAGCTAAGCTCGAGCTTTTCACTTGAGATCGATAAGCTAGCATGCTAACTCCCCCTTTGTCACTATCGAAAAGAAGGGATGAATAATATTTCAATGCAATAATTTTGCATCAATCAATATTTCAATTTTTTTTTCATGATGCATACAAGACGGTATTGAAACATGAGAAATCATGTCATGAAGGATATCAATATGTAAATTCAACAAGAATCGAAACCAAAAGATATCATCCATGATTCATAACTTTTCATTTTAGCAAGATCTAGATTTATATTTATCAATTTTTAATTCAAGATAAATGTCATACAACCAAGAATCATGATATATAAAAGCATATTAATATTAAGGATCAAATCATGATTACAAGTGTCAACATATTTTCTTTTCATTCATTTTTAAGTCATGATAAATGATTCAAATATTAAGCACATTTTTTTAATCAAATTTTCAATCATCACATAAGGCATTCAAGGAAGTATTGAAACAATAAAAAGAATCAATTTTAGCATATAATGTTTCAATCTTCAATCTTGAGTCATGAATCCAAAAGTCATGAATCAAAAGGTTCATGAATCATTTTGACAAGTCTCTTTTTAGGAAATAACAGGTGGAAGTCTTAGGAGATCACACACAAGATCTTGATTCATACATAGGAATTTTTACCAAGATCACATTTCATAAGAATCAAGACACGAATTCATAAAAATTCAAGTATTGAATTCCGAGAAATCAAAAGACAAGTTACATTTCATTTAAGGAATTTTCTTTTGATAAGACGGAAGGAGCATGGTAAAAGATCTTGATTTATAAAGAGTTTTAAGTCATAGTTGTCAAGATCATGATTTCAATAAAATTTCTTTATAGCAAAATGAAATCTTTTAGAACTTGATTCAAGCATTAAATATGTCTTAACAAGTCATAATTCTAGAAGATTCAAGAATCATTAAAAGAAAAATCATTCAAGCTCAATTTATCAAGTCAAGACTCATAATTAAATTATTATTTTTGAGATTAATAACATGAATAAAGTCATTACCGTATCATCAAAATCTCATTCGTAATTCTAATGATTTATAAAATATCATAAATGAATTTATCACTTGCCTTTCATCAAAAATTGAAAATCAAACTTTATCATAAAAATTGTCAAGGCATAAATGCAACATATTATTCCAAGACATGGGATTTAATTTATCATGATAATATATTTCATGTTTCAAAATATGAGTATCAAATTTTAAAACCGAAACATGAGTTTATCATCAAGATATAATATCACAAAGTCATTAAGCATGATAACAAACTTCTAATATTTTCATTTCAATGATGATTTCATAATGTATGTTCAAATATTTATACGGAAGCCATCATTGTATAAATTTGAAATACAAGTTGTCATTTAGCCCATTAAGATCAAAAGCATTACACATAAAGCATCATGATAGTGTAATTTCTCATTTTTTTATGTGTTCCATTTCAAGTGATTTGACGTTCATATGAGTATACTCATGTTTTTCATATAGGTCCAAAGAGCATGTTTCAAGAGAAATCATTAAGACCGAAAACATGAGGCGCATTTTTTAAAATATTCATCATGTTTATTTTTATGAGATTCACAAGACTCATAACATAAATTCATTCATCTCAATAGAATGAGAAAAAAAAATATATTTTCATTTTAAGCAATTTGATGTGAGCATATTCAAAATTTTTGTGAAAACATGTATCAAAATAAAACACAAGCTTACTCATAAAATCGTCAAGACCAAATATGTAAAAATGATAGCACACTTTCAATTTTTATGTTAAAAGGCCATGTTCAAATTTTTGCCAAAATCAAGCATCTATTTATAAATTCGAAAAATATGTTTCATCATCACAATATGACACTTTATTACTTCAAAAGCTCATGCATGATATAAAATCATCAAGCATCATATTTGGAGATAATGTAAATCATTAAGATACACATGCATGGATTAATCCTAAGCATTATCACAAATCTTGCATCATTCATATGTTTACTTTTCAAAAAATACTATAAAGAAAAGCATAGTATAATTTCGAAATTTTTTTTTAATTTCTAAAAACACAAGAAAAGCATAAAAAAATCCTACAAACTAAGTTAAGCATTCATGGAAATCATCAAGTAATTTCAAAATAATTCAAGGAAGTTAAGTTACTTACCTCATTGTAAGCCCATTAAAGTGTAGTTTGCTTCTTCTTTTCTTGATTCTTCTTTCCAAGCCTTCTTCTTGGCCTCTTTCTCCGTTCAAGTTCATTTGTGTTTTTAATTTTTGTTTAATGAACTTGTTAACATTCATTGTTATGTGTTCAATGTCCTCATTGTCCTCATCACTTGAGTCATTACTCAAGTGGCATTTCATAGTTCGGAGTTCAAAACCTTCTTGTTCTTTAGAAGGTTGTTCATGTGTTCATCATGTTTATCATATTCATCATGTTCCATTTCATAGGTCTTTAAGGACCCAATGAGTTCATCAATAGAATAATTATTTAGATCCTTTGATTCTTGAATCGTTATTTTAGGATCCCACCATTTTGAAAGGGATCTTAGAATCTTGTTAGTGACTTCAAGATCCGAAAAACTTTGACCAAGACTTTTCAAGCTGTTGTCGACATCCGTGCAGCGGGTGTACATGTCGTCGATAGATTCGCAGTGTCATTTGGAAGAGCTCAAAATCATGCAACAAGAGGTTTACTTTCGAGTCTTTAACTCTACTAGTTCCCTCATGCGTGATTTCAAGAGTTCGCCAAATGTCAAAAGCCGTTTCGCACATAGAAATCCGATTGAACTCTTTCTTGTTCAAAGCGCAAAATAAGGCATTCATAGCCTTTGCGTTTAAAGAAAACGACCTTTTCTCCAAAACCGACCATTCGTTCGTCGGTTTAGAGGAAGGTTGAAAACCATTTTCGATGATGTTCCACAAATCCAAATCCATTGAAAGCATGAAAACTCTCATTCGAGTTTTCCAATATGTGTAGTCCAAATCGTTAAAGAACGGTGGACGAAAAATCGAAAAGCCCTCTTGAAAACCATTTAGAGCCATTTCTCACGGGTGTAAATCCGAAAGAGAAAGAATGTGGCTCTGATACCAATTGTTAGGGATCGAGCGGCACTAAGAGGGGGGGGGTGAATTAGTGCAGCGGATAAAACGATGGATTTTTCAACGATTTAAAATAAGCTTCGAAAACTTCGTACGATGAAAGCAACGTTTCATTTGAAACCGATTTTTGCGTTCTAACTTTGAAGCATGCGTACAAAGATAAAAAGGAAGTGGAGCAAGTAAAGCAAAGGCTTGCAGCAAAGTAAAACAGAAATTTAAACACTCACACAATCAAGATGCAGCGATGTATAGTGGTTCGGTCAAAGTGACCTACATCCACTTCCGAAGCCTTCTTCGATGAGGCTCCCTTCTTCCACTATCAAATCCTTTGAAGGGGAAGGACCAAATACCCCTCTTACAACCCTTTACAAGTGGTTCACACTCTTACAAGATTTCTCAAGGAGAAGGAGGTGAACACTTAGCAAGAACAAGACTTTTCAAGACTTTTCAAAAGCTCAAAACCAAGATTCTAACTATAAAAAGGGTTCACTTTCAGCTGAGAAAGGGGGGGTATTTATAGATCCAAAGTGGATTCAAAATTGGGCTCCAAATTTGAAATCAATTAGTGTTTGTGTCGATCTGCTCGATAAGCGTGCTGGCGCGATGCCATCGCCCAGCCAGCGGTTCCACCGCTCACTGTGAGGCGGTGCTACGCTGCGATGACACGCTCACCTGGCTCTGATGGCAGATTCTGATGAGCATGCTACAGTGGCATGCATGCACGTAGCTGGTTCGGTTTGGGCCAAAATTTTGGCCCAAACTCATCCTAATCAAGGCCCAATGGGCCCCCACTTTGGGTTATCTAATCCTAACCCAAAATACGTGCTAACTACGAATTTTAAAGATGTTTCCTAAGCTTTTACAAAGTCCACATGACAACTTCTTCCGGTGAGCTTCCGGTCAACTTCCGACGGTCTTCCGACGAACCTTCGGAAACCATTCCGCGGACTCACAGCAAGCTCTCGGATTTCACGATGATCTTGGCGAGTTCCCCCGAGCTTCTTTGGCAAGCTCCGCGAACTTCCGACGAACCTCCCGGCGAACTTCTGAAAACCCTTCGGCAAGCTCCCTACTCGTTCTCGGCCAGTTCCGGCAGCACTCCCAACGAATCTTCAGACTTCCATCGAACACTCGAACTCCCAACGATCCATCGCACTTGACTTCGGCCCTTGATTTCGCTTTACGTCTTCATCCCTTTCATAGTTACTCCTACACAAACAAACACCAAACACTCTACTTCGATCTAGACAGTTATTACAACACGAATTGACATTCATTTGCCCGACACATCATTGGTTGGCGCTTCGTCCGATCCTTCGGCACATCGCCCTCTCTAGCGGCTTGTTGCCCAATCGATGGTTGACCTCCGCAACCTCGATATCCATAGTGCAACTCCGCACTTCTTGGCCCGATGCCCGACGTACGAAGCCTCCTGCCAATAGTCGACCGAACCTTTGGCTCGACACCCAATATCCTGACGTGATCACCTCCGGCGCAACGTCAATTCCTCCAGCGTCAACTATCTAATCCTGATCGATAGTAGACCTACGTAACTCAATACGCAGTTAGACAACAAATCACACTCAATTAGTTTCATCATCAAAATCTGAGATTCAACAATAAAGTCATCAAGCATCATGAAAAGTAATAAAAACATTAAGATACACATGCGTGGATTAATCATAATAGGTGTACAATCATTATCACAAATCATCATACATCATTTATCAAAAAATTTACTTTTCAAAAATCCTAGAAAGTAAAAGCATAAAATAAAATTTTATTTCCTACTAACTAAGTTAAGCACTCAAGAAAAATATTATGTAATTTCAAAATAATTCAAGGGAGTTAAGTTACTTACCTTGTAGTCGAAGCCCGTTAAAGCCCAATTCGTCATTTCGTCATTTGATTCTTTTTTGCGCTTCTTCTTCATCTTTGGTCTCTTCCTCCGTTCAAGTTTATTGTTCATTTTAGATTTTTATTTAATAAACTTATTAAGATTTATTAAAATTTTAATGTCATCTTCATTGTCCTCATCACTTGAGTCATCACTCAAGTGGCATTTCATTGTCTGAAGTGCCAAATCCTTCCTATTCTTTGGAAGGTGGTCCATGTGTTTATTGAGTTCATCGTGTTCCAAGAAAGCCATTTCATAGGTCATTAAAGACCCAATGAGTTCTTCAAGAGATAAGTCATGTAAATTTTTTGCTTCTTGTATTGCCGTTACTTTTGGATCCCACTCTTTTGGAAGGGATCTAAAAATCTTGCTTACTAAATCAAAACTTGAAAAAGATTTACCAAGACTTTTCAAACTATTGACAACATCCGTGAAACGGGTGTACATATCGCCGATAGTTTCGCTTGGTGTCATTCGGAAGAGCTCAAAATCATACAACAAGAGGTTTACTTTTGAGTCTTTAACTCTACTAGTTCCCTCATGTATGATTTCAAGAGTTCGCCAAATGTTAAAAGCCGTTTCGCACATAGAAATCCGATTGAACTCGCTCTTGTCCAAAGCGTAAAATAAGGCATTCATAGCCTTTGCGTTTAAGGAAAAAGATTTTCTCTCTAAGTTCGACCATTCGTTCGTCGGTTTAGAGGGAAGTTGAAAACTATTTTGAATAATGTTTCATAAATCTAAGTCCATTGAAAGTATGAAAACTCTCATTTGAGTTTTCCAATAAGTGTAGTCCGATCCATTAAAGAACGGTGGACGAAAAATCGAAAAGCCCTCTTGAAAACCATTTAGAGCCATTTTTCACGGATGTAAATCCGAAAGAGAAAGAACATGGCTTTGATACCAATTGTTAGGGATCAAGCAGCACTAAGGGGGGGGGGGTGAATTAGTGCAGCGGTAAGGAACGATAAATTTTCAACGATTTGAAACAAGTTCAGAAACTTTGTACGAATGAACGCAACGTTTCGTTTGAACCCGGAAAGATTGCGTTTTAACTTTAAAGCATACGTAAGAAGATGAAGATGAAGTTGAGTAAATAAGGCAGCATATGAAAATGGTTTGCAGCAAAGTAAGTTGCGAGAAAGTAAATGCAAACCGATTTATAGTGGTTCGGTCATCCGACCTACATCCACTTCCGAAGCCTTCTTCGATGAGGCTCCCAACTTCCACTAGCAAATCCTTTTGAAGGGGAAGGACCAAATACCCCTCTTACAATCCTTTTACAAGAGGTTCACACTCTTACAAGTTTTCACAAAGAGAAGGAGGTGAACACTTAAGCAATTGAAGAACAAGACTTTCCCAAGACTTTTGCTCAAAATCTAACTCTAAAGGGTTACCCTTTCAGCTGAGAAAGGGGGGTATTTATAGGCTCAAAATAGATTCAAATTTGGGCTCCAAATTTGAATTTATTTTAAGTTTCCTGATGTCGGGCGATGCTACCACCTGTCAAAGGCGGTGCTACCGCTTGTCAATCTGGCAGACTAACACAGTAGGGGCGGTACTACCACCCCAGCCAGGCGGTGCTACCGCCCTAGGCTGGGCTGCCAGGCGGTTCCATTGCCTGGCCTTTTGGCTGCTGGGCAATGCCACCGCCCAGCACACAGGCTACTGCTGGGCGGTGCCATCGCCCAACACAAATCAACTTCTGGTTTGGGCCGAAAACTCAACCCAAACCGGTTCCAAACAAGGTCCAATGGGCCCATACTTGGTTTAAAGGATTAACACCTAATCCTAACCCAAATTAATGTACTAACTACGAATTTAAAGACATCCCTAAGCTATTACAAAGTCCACAAGTCAAGTCTTCTTCCGGCAAGCTTTCGGCGAACTTCTGGCGGTCTTCCGACGATCCCTCAGAAACCATCCTGCGGACTCCCGGCAAGCTCTTGGACTCCACGATGATTTTGGTGAGTTCCCCCGAGCTTCTTTGGCAAGCTCCGTAAACTTTCGATGAACCTTCCAGTGAACTTCCGAAAACCCTTCGGCAAGCTCCCTACTCGTTCTCGACCGGTTCCGACAGCACTCCCAACGAATCTTCGGATTTCCATCGAACACTCAAACTCCCAACGATCCATCACACTTGACTTTGACCCTTTGTTTCGCTTTACGTCTTCATCCTTATCGTAGTTACTCCTGCACAAACAAACACCCTACTTCGATCTAGACAATTATTACAACGCGAATTGACATTCAGTTGCCCGACACGTCATTGGTCGGCGCTTCGTCCGATCCTTCGGCACATCGTCCTCTCTTGCGGTCCGTTGCCCAATCGGCGATTGACCTCCGCAACCCCGATATCCTTGGCGCAACATGCTCTTCTTGGCCCGATGCCCGACGTACGAAGCCTTCTGCCAATTGTTGACCGAACCTCTGGCTCGACATCTAATATCCTGACGTGATCACCTCTGACACAACATCAATTCCTCCAGCGTCAACTGTCTAATCCTGATCGATAGTAGACCTACATAACTCAAAACACAGTTAGACCATAAATCACACTCAATTAGTTTCATCATCAAAATTCGAGATTCAACAATGCTTGGATATTCTGTTCCTAGGAGGTGCCACCGCTCAGTTGGCGGTGGCACCGCCCGAGAGCCCCCTTATATAAAGGGGCTTTAGGGCCGGTGGTAGAACCGCCCCCAACTCTTGCACCTACCTCTAAATACACTTCCCTCCTCTCAAATCTTCATCTTTCTTCTAAAGAAGACCAAGAGATGCTTCTATCCACTCAAATCTTGGATCAAGCTCTCTATTTTTCAAGAAACCTCTACTAAGGTAATCTTTAACGCTCCCTCTTTGATTTCTTGATACATGACTATCTTTTTGTAATTCCCTTTCACTATCATTATTTTTAGATAAATGGCTCTTAGGAGATCATATAGAGACAAAGGGAAGAGGTGGGAAGAAGATTCATATGACCCATCCCTTTTTAGCTCTAGTGAAAATGCCCTTAGGTGCCCTAGTTTTGAAACAAGAAATATGCATAAGGGTAATCATATTGATTTAAGTGAATTAGGAGACCTAGAGCCCATTAGTTGGTTTGTCAATTTAGATGTCTTACATATTTTACAAATCAGCGAACCAAGTTACCCTAGACTAGTTCCGCTGTTTTACACTAATCTAAGCGTAGATGAGGATGACAATGTATCAACCTACCTTCTAGGGAATCAAATTTTAATTACGGACAGCACAATTTGCAACCTAATTGGAATCTCGGAGAAGAGAAGGAGTTGTTACTTTAGAGGACAGTGGGATTTGGATGCAATCAGAGTAACATGCTCCGAGGCTTTATGGACCATTTTTGGAAATCCTAACCTAGCCATAGTCCTTAAAAGTGTTGAATCTCGAATTTTGATGATGAAGTCAATTGGTGAAATATTTGTGCTGATTCACCTTGTCGAGATAAGTATGCAGGAACAACTACGAAGGGTAGAAAACATAAGGTGATCAAGTCCGTCGGGGGTTCAAGAGTTCATCGGAAGTCCGAGAGATTTTCGGACGTGTTGCCGGAACCATCAAAGATCAAATCAGGGACTTGCCGAAGTTTTCGGAAGTTCCTCTCGAGAGATCGCCAAAGGTTCGCGAACTCACCGGATGATCGGAAACTAGCGAAGACTCGTTGAAGCTCGCCATACAATCCGAGGTGTCTTGAGAATCCACCGAAGCAATCCGAGGAAGCATCGGGAGCTTGCTTTGGAATCTCGCGGAAGCATGTCGGATCAAATCACGATTACTTGTGTTTTAATATTCGTAGTGCACATAAGTAAGGCAAGGATTTGAGTAAAATCCTTGCCTAAAATCAGTAGGGGCCATCCAGGTCTCTGCTGAGCCAAGTGAAGGCTCAAACAGGGCTCATTCGGCCTTGGGCGAATGGGGCAAGCCGCTGTACCGCGAGCACGAAGCGATGAAACCGTCGAGCACAGGGCGGTGGAACGCTTTATGCGAGCGTAGCACCGCCACATGTACCGATCAAAAAACGGTGACGGTGGCACCGCCTTTGACCATCTTGGAACTCCAAATTTATTTCAAATTTGGAGCCCAATTTTGAATCCACTTTGGATCTATAAATACCCCTCCCCTTCCCAGCTGAAAGGGTAATCCTTTTGAGCAAAAAGTCTAAGTCTTGAGTTCTTGAAGTGTGTTGTAAAGTCTTGCTTTTGCTAGTGTTCACCTTCTTTCTTTTCTTGAGAGATCTTGTACAAGTGTGAACATCTTGTAAAGGGTTGTAAAGGGGTGTTTGATCCTTCCCCCTCAAAGAGATTGCTAGTAGAAGAGAGGAGCCTCATCGTAAAGGCTTCAAGAGTGGATGTAGGTCATTTGACTGAACCACTATACATCCTTGTGTTCATGAATGTGTGAGTGTTTACCTTCTTGAAGCATTTCTTTACTTTACTGCAAGTTATTTAGTTCATACTTATTTCCCTTAAGCAAGCAATTTCTTTCAAGCTCTCTTTCGTCAAATCGAGATCTTCCTACGAACGTGAGTTTTCGTAAATCGGATTCAAGAAAACGGTTTTAATCCGCTGCACTAATTCACCCCCCCCCCTCTTAGTGCCTTTTAGATCCTTTCAATTGGTATCAGAGCAAGGTTTGCTCTCATATTGGTTTAAAACCCAAGAGAGATGGCCTACTCCGGTATGCAAGAAGGTCTCTCCATTACTCGTCCACCTATGTTTAATGGGTCGGATTATACGTATTGGAAGACTCGTATGAGGATTTTTCTTATTTCCATGGACTTCGAACTTTGGAGCATTGTTGAAAATGGCTTTGCAAAATCTTCTCTTCCGATGAGTGAATGGAATGAGTCGGAGAAGAAGATTTTTGCTCTCAATGCAAAGGCTATGAATGCCTTATTTTGTGCGCTTGACAAGAATGAGTTTAATCGGGTTTCTATTTGTGAATCGGCATTTGATATTTGGCGAACTCTTGAAATCACTCATGAAGGCACTAGCCGAGTGAAAGAGTCCAAAATCAACATTCTTGTGCATTCTTATGAACTTTTTCGGATGAAACCAAGTGAGTCCATTGGAGACATGTACACCCGCTTTACGGATGTCATCAATGGACTAAAAGCTCTTGGTAAAGGTTTTTCGAATTTTGAATTGGTGACTAAAATTTTAAGATCCCTTCCAAAAAGTTGGGATCCAAAGGTGACGACCATTCAAGAGGCCAAGGATCTTAAAGTATTTCCGCTTGAAGAACTTATCGGATCTCTAATGACTTATGAGATGACGTGCCATGCTCATGAAGAGCTTAAGAATACCCTTCCAAAGAACAGGAAGGATGTGGCACTTAGAACACAAGAAGACCACTTGAAAGGAACATCAAGTGATGAGGACAGTGACAAAGATATTGCTCTTCTAACTCGAAAGTTTAAGAAATTTATAAGAAAGAACAAATTCAAAAATGACACAAAAGGCAAATTTGAACAAAGGACCAAGTCCTTTGCTATGAATGCAAGAAGCCGGGACACTTCAAGAATGAATGCCCTCAAGCCAAGAAGAAGCAATTCAAGAAGAAAAAAGCTTTGAAGGCCACGTGGGATGATTCAAGTGACTCCAAGGTTGAAGAGGCTAGCAACAAAGAGGAGGCAAACCTCGCACTAATGGCATTTGGAGAAGAGGTTAGTAGTTTACTTTATGAAGAGTTATCTTTTGATGAACTTTCTATGGCTTTTCATGAGTTATTTGATGAATGTAAAACTATTAGTAAGAAGTTCAATTTGCTTAAAAAGGAGCATGCTTTGTTACAAAGTAAGTTAAATAGTCTTCAAAACCCTTCTCTACCCCCATGCTCTAAGTGTGAAGACTTAGTTGTAACAAAGAGGGAGAACTTGCTACTCAAAGAGACCCTAAACAAGTTTAAGGTCGGTAGCAAGGGCTTAGACATGATTCTTGCTAACAAAGGTCATGTCGGAAATAGAAGTGGTATTGGATTTGTGAGAGGTTCTCATCAAAATCCCACCACCTTCATTAAAGGGCCTACATTGCATGTATCACCACATATGAAATGTAACTTTTGTGGCAAAACAGGACATGTTGTCTATAAATGTCCATTCAAGAAAATTGATCCAAAAATTGATATGGGTTCTTAAAGGAACCATAAACGATTCAATGATGAATTGCAAAGTAAGTAGGTCATTTTGTAAGGCACCCAAAATCAAATGGGTACCTAAAAACCATCCTCTTTTGTAGACAAATTCACAAGCTAGGAGCAAGAAATGGTATCTTGATAGTGGATGCTCAAGGCACATGACCGGAGATCCATCTCATTTCTCTATGCTCTCTAGCAAAGAAGAAGGATATGTCACCTTCGGAGACAACAACAAGGGTAAAATCATTGGCAAAGGAACCATAGGTAACAAATCTAATTTTTCAATTGATGATGTGCTACTAGTTGATGGCTTAAAACATAATCTTATAAGTATTAGTCAACTATGTGATAAAGGTTATGTTGTTAGATTTGAATCTAATGTCTGCATTATTGAAAAACCCAACAACAACATATCCATGATTGCTTTAAAACAAAACAATGTCTACACCATAAATATTGATAAACTAAGTAATGAAATGTGCTTTTCCGTTTTGAATGATGATGCATGGCTTTGGCATAGGAGACTAGGACATGCAAGCATGAAACTAATCTCTAAGATTTCATCTAGAGATTTAGTAAGAGGTATCCCAAACACAAGATTTTTTAAGGATAAGATATGTGATGCATGTCAACTAGGGAAACAAATAAAGACTAGGTTCAAAATAAAAATCAAATTAGCACCACTAGACCATTACAATTGATCCACTTGGACTTATTTGGACCAATTGACATAACAAGTCTAGGTGGTAGCAAATATGCCTTTGTAATTGTGGATGACTATAGTAGGTACACTTGGACCTATTTCTTAGCTCATAAAAGTGATTGTTTCAAATGTTTCTCAAAATTTTGTAAACTCACTCAAAATGAAAAGGCCTCATGATTTCATCAATTCAGTAGTGATCATGGAGGAGAATTTCAAAATCATGACTTCCAAAATTTTGTGAAATAAATGGATACAATCACAACTTCTCTACTCCAAGAAATCCACAACAAAATGGAGTAGTGAAAAGAAAAATAGAAGTTTGCAAGAAATGGCTAGAACCATGTTAAATGAATATAATTTACCTAAATACTTTTGGGCCGAAGCCGTAAATACGGCTTGCTATATTATGAATAGAGTTCTAGTGAGACCATCCCTATCTAAAACTCCGTATGAGTTATGGAATGATAAAAGACCCAATGTTTCTTATTTTAAAGTTTTTGGTTGTAAATGCTTTATCTTAAATGAAAAGGATGCCTTAGGGAAATTCGATGCAAAATCCAATGAAGGCATATTTCTTGGTTATTCTTTGGTTTCTAAGGCTTTCCGTGTTTTCAAATAAAGAACCTTACTTATTGAAGAATCAATTCATGTCGTTTCAATGAAATTTCAGAATTCAAGAAGAAAGATTTTGATGATGATTTTGGTCTTGATAATTTGAATTTGAATGAACCCTCTCCTCAAAATAACAACTTGGATGCATCTTCTTCCCAAATTTCCTTACCCAAGGAATGGAAGTACGTAGATGCTCATCCCAAGGAGTTAATTATAGGAGATACATCGAAAGGGGTTCAAACTCGCTCTTCTTTCAAAAATTTTTGTGCCCATGCCGCTTTTCTTTCTTAAGTTAAACCAAAATGCATTGTTGATGCCCTGAAAGATGATTCTTGGGTTATCGCAATGCAAGAAGAATTGAATCAATTTGAGAGGAATAAGGTGTGTAAACTTGTTCCTAAACCTAATGACCACTTAGTTATTGGTACTAAGTGGGTCTTTAGAAACAAGCAAGATGAATACGGTATCGTGGTTCGAAACAAGGCTAGACTAGTGGCCAAAGGTTTCAACCAAGAAGAAGGTATCGACTATGAAGAGACCTTCGCTCCGGTGGCAAGATTGGAAGCAATTAGGATGCTCCTTGCCTTTGCTAGTAGTAAAGATTTCAAATTATTTCAAATAGATGTCAAAAGTGCATTCTTAAATGGTTATATTTCCAAAAAAGTGTATGTCGAACAACCACCCGGATTTGAAAGTTCTTTATTTCCTAATTACGTGTTTAAGCTAACCAAAGCTCTATATGGTCTAAAACAAGCCCCTAGGGCTTGGTATGAAAGGCTTAGTCATTTTTTGATTTCAAATGATTTCACTAAAGGCAAGGTTGATACTACATTGTTTATTAAATATTTTGAAAATGATTTTCTTATTGTTCAAATTTATGTTGATGATATCATTTTTGGGTCTTGTAATGAATCACTATGTGAATTATTTGCTAAGGATATGAGTGATGAATTTGAGATGAGCCTAATGGGAGAATTAAATTTCTTTTTAGGACTACAAATCAAGCAACTAAGTGATGGTATATTTCTAAATCAATCAAAATACACATTGGAATTATTAAAGCGGTTTAACATGGATGGCTCAAAAGATGCTAGCACTCCTATGAGCACCTCTGTTAAATTAGATATGGATGAAAATGGAGAAAGTTTTGATCAAAACTTATAGGGGCATGATAGGTAGCTTGCTCTATCTCACTTTGCAACGGACGACATCATGTTCGGTGTAGAGTTATGTGCAAGATTCCAAGCTAATCCTAAACAATCTCACTTGAAAGTCATCAAGAGAATTCTTAGATACCTAAAAGGTACCCTAATCTTGGATTATGGTATCCAAAATCTGAAAATTTTGACTTGAAAGCTTACAGATGCAGGATTTTGGTGGATGTAAAATAGATAGAAAAAGCACTTAACATGCCAATTTCTAGGACATGCACTCGTTTCTTGGACTTCCAAGAAACAAAATTGATTGCACTATCCATTTGAAGTGAATATATAGCTGCAAGTGCATGCGTACAAAGTTATCTGGATGAAAAATACACTAGAAGACTATGGAATCTACTTAAATAATATCCCTATAAAGTGTGATAACACGAGTGCTATTTGTCTAACAAAAATCCAATTCAACACTCTAACCAAGCACATTGACATTAGGCATCATTTTATACGTGATCATGTAAGTAGTAAAAATGTCACCCTTGAATTTGTTGATACATCTCATCAATTAGCGGACATTTTTACGAAACCCTTAAATGAGGAACAATTTGATTTTATTAGAAGGGAATTAGGCATGTTAAACGCCCAAATAAGTAAGTTCTATTTGATGATATCTTTTCTTGAAATCATGGTTTTTATTGATTTGAGTTTGATTTTGGGTTCATCGATTTGATTTTTTTTTCTAATCTTATATTCATCGATTTGCCTTCATTCCTTCTCTGAGACGATTTTTTTAAAAAAAAACCAACAAAAAAAAAAAAACCAAATCTGCAGACTTTGTACTCTGTAGCGCCAAATTCTGTGGTTGAACCTTTCTTTGAGTAGAGAACCACTCTTGATGATAGAATCGCCCGAACACTCCTTTATAAAGGAGTGAGTTAGGGCCGGCGGTAGAACCGCCCGAACCCACTGCCCCTTTACGGTAGAACCAGCCAAACCTCTCCCAACACCTTCTACACTCGATTTTACTAACCATTCTTCCCTTTAGAAGCCTAAGAAGAAGATCTAACCTTGTTCAAGCTTCCTACATCTCAAGGGCAAACTCTAAGGTAAAAACAGAATTGTTCTCTTATTGTGTAGCTTCAATTCTGTTCTTACAATTCTGTTCTAGTTTCAATCCTTTCAATTGTTTAATTTTTCACTCCTTTAAATAGAAATGGCTCCTAAAAGAACATCAAGAGACAAAGGAAAAAGGATGGAAGTAGATTCATTTGACCACACCTTGTTTAAATCACAAGAAGCTTCCCTTAGATTCTCTGAATTTGGTTCTAGATCCATTCATAAGGGAAAATATGTTGATTTGAATCAATTGGGCAACCTAGAACCTATCATGTGGTTTGCAGACTTAGAAGCCTTACCCATTTTGTAAATTAATGAACCTCTTTATCCACGCTTAGTGAAACTTTTCTATGCTAATCTAACTGTGAATGATGATGGCTTATCAACTTATCTTTTAGGTAATGAGATTCAAATATGTGATACCACTATATGCTCATTAATTGGCATTGCTAGGTGCTACTTTAGAGGAAAGTGGGAGTGCGGACACGATTGGTGCCACCCACTCTGAAGCTTTAGAAGCGTATTTGCAAACCCAAATTTAGGTATCATTCCCAAGAGTTGTGAACATTTACTACCTTTAACTCTAAAATTTTGCATCACATTCTAATTAGCATTATCATTCCTAAATAGTTTCATCATGATGAGATCACTTCAGAGTTAGGTACCTTATTCGGATCATGACCCGACAACCCTTTTGTTTTGGTTACCTAATCAGCACATGATAGAGGTCCTTTCTAAAGGATCAATGTTACCATATGGAGGTTTGATTACTAGACTACTGCATGCCCAAAATATTAACATTCCTCCATGAAGAAGCAATACAAATGGACAGATTTAATATCATTGATGTTAAATTACTGCGACTTAGGTGTGTATTCGAACATGGAATAGGGTTAGACAACCTAGGACATGTGATATTCTTCCCCACCCGTGGATCATCACGAAACACCGATCCTTAGGAGAAATGAATCTACTCCTCTGATCCTTTTGTTGCAGCTACATCGGTGACACCTCTGCTCCATCTTACGAAGATCTGATCATGAGAGAGTTAAATGAAGTAAAACTACAGCAACTTGAAATTTTGAAGGAAATGCGGAAGATGAACTTAAAGATCGATCATATGTATAGGCATCTTGGCATTCCTCCTGAGGAGTAGCTTGCTGTATTTCTTTTTTTTTGAACGATGTAAACTTATGTTGACATGTGTGTTGTATTATCTTCATTGCATCTTGACATATATGTTGCATTACATCGTCATGACCACTGTGTACTGATTTTTCGGTTTTCTGATTAATTTCCTTTTTGTATGATATATTACGACCATCTTAAGTGTTACATATGAATCCCTTGTTTTCTTTTTGTTGATGACAAAGGGGGAGAAATAATGTGTGATATGCATGGTTTAGGATCTTGATATCATGTTTTTAATTATGAACACTTACCTATTTGATATCTTCCATGCTTTATAAGCTATTACAAGTTCAAGCTTATTTAGGATCTTGATATCATGTTTTTAACTATGTATACTTGATCGATATCCTTGATACCTATTTAAATAATGTGTGATAGTTATATGCATGGTTTAGGATCTTGATATCATGTTTTTAATTATGAACACTTACCTATTTGATATCTTCCATGCTTTACAAGCTATTACAAGTTCAAGCTTATTTAGGATCTTGATATCATGTTTTTAACTATGTATACTTGATTGATATCCTTGATACCTATTTGACAACATCAACTTTGAAGGTTAATTCTTTCTTGTGTTGAATTCAAAAATTGAATTCAAGCAATTTTTCTTAATGGCATATAGATAGGGGAGTTATGAGTAACTCCTTCACCATGATTGTCATCATCAAAAAGGGAGATTGTTGAATCTCGGATTTTGATGATGAAGTCAATTGGTGAAATATTTGTGCTGATTCACCTTGTCGAGATAAGTGTGCGGGAACAACTACTGAAGGGTAGAAAACATAAGGTGATCAAGTCCGTCGGGGTTCAAGAGTTCATCGGAAGTCCGAGAGATTTTCGGACGTGTTGCGGAACCATCAAAGATCAAATCGAGGACTTGAAGTTTTGGAAGTTCCTCTCGAGATCGTCAAAGGTTCGCGGAACTCACCGGATGATCCGGAAACTAGCGAAGACTCGTTGAAGCTCGCCATACAATCCGAGGTGTCTTTGAGAATCCTTTGGAAGCAATCAGGAAGCATCGGGAGCTTGTTGGAATCTCGCGGAAGTATGTCGGATCAAATCACGATTACTTGTGTTTTAATATTGCGTAGTCTGCACATAAGTAAGGCAAGAGGATTTGAGAGTGGAAATCCTTGCCTAAAATCGGTAGGGAGCCATCGGTCTCTCTTTGAGCCAAGTGAAGAGTTCAACGAGGGCTCAATTCGGCCTTGGCGGAAATGAAGACGCTCTGCGCCGAGCACAAGCGGTGAACCGCTATGAAATGATAACGCCCTGACCGAGCTTGACGATGGAACCGCTATGCAGGAAGCGGCCAACACGCATACATACTCCGATCAAAAAAAACGATGTGACGGTGCTTCGCCTCACGACCATCTTGGAATTCCAAATTTATTTCAAATTTGGAGCCCTTTGAATCCACTTTGGATCTATAAATACCCCTCCCTTCCCGGTGAAAGGGCAATCCTTTTGAGCAAAAAGTCTAAGTCTTGAGTTCTTGAAGTGTGTTGTAAAGTCTTGCTTTTGCTAGTGTTCACCTTCTTTCTTTTCTTGAGAGATCTTGTACAAGTGTGAACATCTTGTAAAGGGTTGTAAAGGGGTGTTTGATCCTTCCCCCTCAAAGAGATTGCTAGTGGAAGAGAGGAGCCTCATCGTAAAGGCTTCAAGAGTGGATGTAGGTCATTTGACCGAACCACTATACATCCTTGTGTTCATGAATGTGTGAGTGTTTACCTTCTTGAAGCATTTCTTTACTTTACTGCAAGTTATTTAGTTCATACTTATTTCCCTTAAGCAAACAATTTCATTCAAGCTCTCTTTCGTCAAATCAAGATCTTCCTACGAACGTGAGTTTTCGTAAATCGGATTCAAGAAAACGGTTTTAATCCGCTGCACTAATTCACCCCCCCCTCTTAGTGCCTTTTAGATCCTTTCAAAAAGCTATGAGCATTTGTTACTATTTAGTACTAAGGTTCTCCATCACATCATCATTAGTATCCTAATCCCTAAACAGTATCACCGTGATGAAATTAGTCAAATGGAGTTAGGTACTATGTATTGGATAATGACCGGACAAGATAATTGTTTTAGATATCTAATCTAGCAAACTACGATGGACATAGCATCTAAAGATTCAATATTACCATATGGGGGGGTTAATCACTAGATTACTACATGCATATAATATTAAAATGCCACCCGAATAAGAAGTAAAAAAAGTGGATAGATATAATGCCATAAATAGAAACCTACTTAAGAGAATAAGGTACACAATTAGGAATAGAATATGGACTAGGCAACCTAGAAGGACCTATCTAGCTCCCCCTCCAGTAGAAGAACCTAGAACACCAGTATTTAGGGATAATGAATCTCCTCTTTCTAGTCCCTTTGGTGCAGCATTATTAGAATCAACTTCTGCTCCATCTTCTGAAGATCCAATCATGACAAAGATAAATCAAATCAAATCATACCAAGCTAAAATCCTAAATATACTGTGTTAAAGGAATCGGATGTTAGATCATTTGTATAGGCATTTTAGTATTCCACTTGAGAATTAGTTGTAAAATCTCTATATAGACTTCATAAGTTGTAATAGAGCTTTTGAATCTCATTTTGTAAATCTCTATGTTATTTTGGTACATTTTAAAGGTCCATATGTGTTGGTCCTAATACATGAGGCTGTTGTATGTTTCTTTTCGAAATGTTCAACTTCAGTTATCATGAACTCATCTTGATATTATCTTTTCGAATTTTGGATGACATCTTTTTGATATCATATTTTGAATAGAGCTCTCATTTTTATCTTCCTTCGATCGTGCAATTGATACTCCGCTTTCTTCGATTAATGATTTTTAGTATTATGTACATGATTCTTCATTAATTGTTAAATTAATATGATGCCCTTTTAATGACTTGGTAAAATTGACTCTATCAATTTTATACTCCCTCTACTCCTATTGGCATGAATAAATGGATTTCATGTTTTTTCCACACTTTCGTATCATTCGAAGCTTGTTGATTTTGTCTTCATGACACATGCAACTATACATATGTTAATATCATGAACTTTACATAAAGGAGAAGCTCTCAAGTTTTTATTACTTGAATACTCTCTTTGGATTTCATTCATACGAATTCAATAAATTTTTTTAACTCTTGTGCAAAATTCTATGTCTTGAGCTTTAATGGCTTAAGTGGTTATTTTCAACTTGATGAATGATAATGCCAAGTTAGCCTTAATGAATTCTTTCTTATAAGAATACCAAGTTAGCCCCTTGTAAAATTTTTGGATGAGTTTTTATCATCATCACACTTTTCATGAGTTTTGAGTTTAAATGATTTTTTTTTCTCATGAATTTACTCTTGAATGAATGCCATGTGCTCTTGATGATATGTTTGATAAATGTCTTGGCTTCAATAATCTATCTTTTCAATTTATGATTTTATGCTTGAATTTTCAATCAAATTGCCTCTTGAACTTTTCATCTCAATCCTTCTTGAATAAACACTCATAATTCTTATCATGAGTTTTATGAATTTTATATTCAAATGATCTCTTTTCTATCTCACTAATTTTATTTGATAGAAATGATTCTTGTAAGCTTTTTAATAACTTTAATGATTCACTTTTATGCTTCAAGAATTATTATAGAGAATTAACTCTTGATTTTTCATGTATAAATCTTTCATGAGCTATTAGAAATTCTTGTGAATTTTGGATATGACCTCGATGATCTATCTTACAATTTAATTGACATGAATTTTCAATAAGAAAGAATGAATCGCTTTTTGATGGATTTATCCTTCTCCTCATTGCCATTTTTCAAAAATTCTAATCATAATATTTAGCATCAAGGCCCATTTCCTTTTTTTGATGACAAAGGGGGATAAAAATGTGGCAAGTTGAATTGATAACTTGATGGAATGATAAATGCTTTGTATGTATTGTATTCCACTGTATCGCAATTGCCATGCTTTGTATTGTAAAATGCTTGCTTTCATTAAAAGTATTGCAATGTATCACAATTATATGTAGTGTATCGCAAATGATTATGGCATATCGTAATTGTATTGAATGTATCGCATGCATCGCAAATGACTCATATATGCTTACAATGTTAATTTTTGTAAGATCGTTATCATATCATGTTTAAATTTGATATCTTTCATTGATATGATATGTTATCATTTCATTTGATGATGCATCACAAAATGATATCATGTATTGGATTTGTGCATTTTATTTTTGATATCATTTTATCCATTGCTACATTTTAAAATTTTAGTTGGTATCATTTGTCCAAATAATGATTGTTCATTATCATTCGACATTGAACTAGAAAATGAATGTCATATCTTGACATCATTTTCAAATTGAGAAAAATATAAAATTTCATATTTACGAAAGATCATGCTTGCCGAGCATGGTGATAAGTTCAACGAATGCAACTTATCGATTTCGGCTTGAATTCGAGGAGATTGAATTCAAGTGTTTCCCTTCTCAAAATATTATATATAGATAGGGGAAGTTGAGATTAACTCCGTCATCAATTGATTGTCATCATAAAAAAGGGGGAGATTGTTGAATCTCGAATTTTGATGATAAAGTCAATTGATAGTGTTAGGGATCGAGCGACACTAAGAGGGGTGGGGTGAATTAGTGCAAGGATAAAGAACGATAAACTTTTGGCGATTTAAAACAAGTTCAGAAATAACGAGAAGTCTTAGGAGATTAAACACAAGATCTTGATTGATAAATAAGAATTTATATCACAATCATGATTTCATAGGAAGAATTTCAAATAAATAGTTTCGAGAAATCCAAATCATGTTTCACAAGTATTTTCTTTTACATTCACTTTCAAGCCATGATAAAAAATCAATGATTCAATAATTAAGCATATTTCTTTTACATCAATTTTGAATCATCATATAAGGCTTACATGGCAAATATCAATTCTATATCATGAAGGATATAATATCAAAGCTCAAGAAGAATATGATTTATTTGACAAATCATTTTAATAGAGTAAAAGAATTATACAATCAAGGATCATAATAAAAATATATGAATATCATAGATCAACTCATGATTCATGATTCATCATAAAGTAAATTAATTTTCATCATCACATAAAACATGCAAGTCAAAATAATCCTTTTCATTTCTATATCATGAAAGATATGATGTCAAGGCTTAAAAAAAAAAACATGATTCAATTGAGAATGACTAGCACAAAGAGCACCTTGATTCATGCATAAGATTTTTCATCAAGATCACATTTCATAAGAATCAAGATATCAAGATCATGAATTCATAAAAATTCAAGTATTGAATTCCGAGAAATCAAAAGACAAGATACATTTCATTTAAAGAATTCTCTTTTGATAACCGGAAAAAACATGATAAATGATCTTGATATATAAAGAACTCCATGTTAAAATCGTCAAGATTATGATTTCAATAAAATTTCCTTATACCAAAATGAAATCTTTTAGAACTTGATTCAAGTATTATATATATCTCAAAAAGTCATAAAATCATTCAAACTCATTTTGTCAACTCGAGATTCATAATCAAATCAAAATCATTTTCGAGATTCATAACATGAATGAAGTGATTATCAACTTTTTAGAGATTTCAAAATGATAAATTGATTTTTGATAAACACTTATTATCAAATCATCAATTTCTCAAAATCACTTTTATAATTTATGAGATTCTTAAGATATCATGAAATCATTAATCTCGATAAGATGAGAAAAGCATTAAGTGATTCTTCTAACGAATTATCAAAATCTTGTTCATAATTTTAGTGATTCACAAAATATCATAAATGAATTTATCACTTGTCTTTCATGGAAAATCAAAAACTTAAAAGAAAGAGAGATGTTCAAGAAACATGTATTTCTCTTTTAGTATTTTCATTGATTTTGTATAAACATGCCTTTGTCTTTTTATGCCAAATCAAGATAAATATTTAAAAATGAAAGACAAACTTCATTATAAAAATTATCAAGAATATAACACATTATTTCAAGATGAGATTTAATTTATCATGATAATGTATTTCATTTTAAGTTATTTGTTTTATATAAGTGTACTCATGTTTCAAAAGATGAGTATCAAATTTTAAAACTATTCCATGAGTTTGTCATCAAGATATAACAACTTCAAATCCTCATGACAATACATTTTCCTGTTTTTATGTGTTTCAATCTAAGTGAACATGTTCCGATTTTTATGCAAGGACCAAGCAATATATCAAAAACCGAAATCATCACATACATTTATTATTTTAATTTCATGCAAAATATATTTATACATTCAAACCATCATCAAAATTTCTTTCGTTTATTATAACAAGATGATCAATACTCAAATTTTTGCTAAAATCTTGCATCATTTTATAAATGTGAAAAATAATTTTCGTCATGAAAACCATCAATTCCAAATATACATTATTCCAAAATGTAGGACTTTAATCTTCATCATTTCAATTCCTCATTAAGCATGATACAAAAATTTAAAGATCAAGCATCATGTTTAAAAATGAAATATAAAACATCAAGATACACATGTATGGATTAATCCTAAGCATTATCACAAATCATGCTAATTAACTTTTGTGTTAACCCATACATCAAAATACGATATGGAAATCATAAACTAAGCAATCATCATTCATAATTTTTACTTTTCAAAAATACTAGAAGGAAAAGCATAGCATAATTTTTTAAAACAATTTGTTTTAATTTTCAAAAACACAAGAAAAGCATGAAAAAAAAATCCTACTAACTAAGTTAAGCATTCATGGAAAACATCATGTAATTTCAAAATAATTCAAGGGAGTTAATTTACTTACCTTGTAGTCGAAGACCGTCAAAGCCCAATTCGCCCTTTCGTCATTTGATTCTTCTTTATGCTTCTTCTTCATCTTTGACCTCTTTCTTCGTTCAAGTTCATTGTTTATTTTAAATTTTTGTTTAATAAACTTATTAAGATTTAGTGTTCGAAATTCAAATTTCTCATTGTCCTCATTACTTGAGTTATCACTCAAGTGACATTTCATAGTTCAGAGTTCCAAATCCTTCTTGTTCTTTAGAAGGTGGTTCATGTGTTCATCGAGTTCAAAATGTTCCAAGAGTGTCATTTCATAGGTCATTAATGACCCGATTAGTTCTTCCAATGGAAAGTCATTTAAATTTTTTGATTCTTGTATCGTCGTTATTTTTGGATCTCACCTTTTTGAAAGGGATCTTAAAATCTTGTTAGTGAGTTCAAAATTCGAAAAATATTTACCAAGACTTTTCAAGCTATTGACAACATCCGTGAAACGAGTGTACATGTCGTCAATAGACTCGCTTAGTGTTATTCGGAAGAGCTCAAAATAATGCAATAGCAGATTTACTTTCGAGTCTTTAACTCTACTAGTTCCCTCGTGCATGATTTTAAGTGTCCACCAAATATCAAAAGTCGTTTCGCACGTAGAAATCCGATTGAACTCATTTTTGTCTAAAGCACAAAATAAGACATTCATAGCCTTTGCATTTAAAGAAAATGATCTTTTCTCCAAATCCGATCATTCGTTCGTCGGTTTAGAGGGAACTTGAAAGCTATTTTCGATGATGTTCCATAAATCCAAATTCATTGAAATCATGAAATCTCTCATTCGAGTTTTCCAATATGTGTAGTCCAAACCGTTAAACAACGGAGGATGAACAACCGAAAAGCCCTCTTGAAACCCATGAAGAGCCATTTCTTATGGGTGTAAATCCGAATGAGAAATAACAAGGCTTTGATACCAATTGTTAGGGATCGAGCGGCACTAAGAGGGAGGGGGGGGGGGGTGAATTAGTGCAGTGGTAAAGAACGATAAACTTTCAGCGATTTAAAACAAGTTCAGAAAAACTTCATACGAAAAGAATAACATTTTGATTAAAACTATTTCGATTGCGTTTTAACTTGAAGGAATACGTAAGAAAGAGACAAAGAAGTAGAGCATCAAAATAAAGATGGTATGCAGTAATGTAAATGACAATAAGATAAACGCAAACCGATTTATAGTGGTTCGGTCATGTGACCTACGTCCACTCCCGATTCCTCTTCACTTGAGGCCACCGGCTTTCCACTAGTTATCCTCCTTCCAACGGGCGAGGATGAACTCCCTACAACACCTCTCCTTTTGACAGGCTTAGGAGATAACCCTTACAAGGCCTCTTACCCCTCTCTTGGACTAGAACACACTTAAAACTTAGAGGAAAGATTTTGACACACTTTTAATAGAGTTTTCCCTTTTTTTTTCTCAATTCTAGACCCCCTTTCATCCATGAATGAGAGGGATATTTATAGGCCTCAAGAGGATTCAAATTTGGAGCCCAAATTTTGCGATTTTCCAAGAGTTGGCTTGCGCCACCCACTGGTACCACTGCCCAGTGGCGGTACCGCTTGCTGCTGACTGCACCACCGCCCAGCCCGGCGGTGCCACCACCCAGCACTTTTTAACACATTGGTTTGAGCCTTAAACTCAGCTCAAACCGGTCCAAAACAAGGCCCAATTGACCCCTACTTGGGTTATAGGATTAACACCTAATCCTAACCCAAATTAACGTGCTAACTATGAAATTAAAGATATTTCCTAAGCTATTATAAAGTCCGACAAGTCAAGACTTCTTTCGACGAGCTTCCGACGGTCTTCTTATGAACCCTTAGAAACCATTCTACGGACTCCCGGCAAACTCTTGGACTTCATGATGATCTTGGCGAGTTCCAATGAGCTTCTTTGGCAAGCTCTGATCTTTCTTGGCAAGCTCTGTGAACTTTAGACGAACCTTCTGGCAAACTTCCAAAAACCCTTTGGTAAGCTCCCTACTCGTTCTCGGCCAGTTCCAGCAGCACTCCCAACGAATCTTCGGACTTCCATCGAACTCTCGAACTCCCAACGATCCATTACACTTATCTTCCGGCACTTTATTTCGCTTTACGTCTTCATCGTTATTGTAGTTAATCTTGCACACACACAAACAAAAACTCTACTTCGATCTAGACAATTATTATAATGTGAATTGATATTCAGTTGCCTGGCACATCATTGGTTGGCGTTTTATCTGATTCTTCGACGCATCCTCCTCTCTTGCGATCCGTTGCCCAATCGATGGTTAACCTTCGCAACACTGATATCCTTGGCGCAACACGCTCTTCTTGGCATGATGCTTAACGTACGAAGCCTTCTGCCGATTGTCAACCATACCTCCGGCTCGACATCCAATATCCTGACGTGATCACCCGACGCAATGTCAATTCCTCCAGTGTCAATTGTCTAATCTTGATCGATAGTAGACCTGCGTAACTCAAAACACAGTTAGATAATAAAACACAATCAATTAGTTTTATCACCAAAATCCGAGATTCAACAGATAGGTTATTAAGAGGGGTGCTTGGTCCTTCCCCTTCAAGGAGAATTGATAATGAGTTTTAAATTACTGCATTTCAATCTTTACTTAGCTGCAATTTCTCAATCTTCTCCTCTCTACTTTTTATCATATTCACACGAATCACTTTATTGAAATCATTTTCGTCAAACCGAAACTTATCATCGCACAACTATTTTCAAATCGTTTTAAATTTATAATTTTTATCCATTGTACTAATTCACTCCCCCCTCTTAGTGCCGCTCTAGATCCTAATAGAGAACTCATATTGTATTTTCGCCTTGCACGTTTCTATTAACAATAGATGGAGAAAACATCTTATCATCATATCAAGAAGTAATATGATAAAATATTATAGCAGACTATGTTTGATGTATAACTTGTTAAACTATATCTAATGATGACTTTACATTATAATGAGCTCGTAACTCTTTTCACAAGTTGCATTTCCATCGTGGATCACCCAGCATAATTATATATAATACATGATAATAATCATATTAATATCATCAACTTAATTTAAAATATGAGCTAAAAAATGCTTGAGCAAATAGGTTGATCTACCTAATCAATCTAACTCGGGTCAAACCACAATTTGTTCCATATTATTAAATTAGATTTTAATATTTTTTAAAATATTATAAAATAATAATTAACTCCAAATCCATTCTTTTTCATGAAATAACAAATTAAATTTATGATTCCAACTTTAAAACTAATTAAATAACAGAAATTCACATATAATTTCTTAAAACATAAATATGTCTAATTAAATAAATTAGAACTATTATTAGCATTAAATTAACTAATCATTCTAACATCACAATTAAATAATTATGATTTATTAATAATAAGGTATTAGTATGTATCATATAAATTATAATAATTTTATTATTAAATATTTTAAAATATGATTAAAAATAAAAAATAGCTATCTTTTTTTAGGAATCTCTCACCAACCCTCACATAGGAATAAAGGAGGAGAAAAGTAAATAATATATTTTATTTTTTAATTTAATTTATTTTACTTTCATAAATAAAAATAGAAATATAATATCTATTTATTCACATACAAAAATAATATTTATATTATTTATTTAAAAAAATCATATTGCTCATTAGGAAATAAATAAATTAATAATAAAATTAATTGATAAAAAAATTCTAACTTATCAACAGGAAATCAAATATAATTATTTCCTTAACTACCTTATATAAACAAGGTAATTTGATACATGTTAAGAAGGAAAAAAAAATCAAGGATAATTTCAAATAATGAATCGATACTCGATAGAATAAATCTTCATAGATATCTAACTGCTATCCGTTCAAGTAGTTTCGATGCTCACATACGTACCTCATGTCCAGCTGGTATCCGTTCAAGTAGGACTCAACGAGGATTGATGGATCAACTGTTCAATCTCAAATAATCCTTAGTCCTTATTCACTCGAACCTCCTAAGCTTCTAAGCCTTTCGCTCTTCAGCCCTCCTATAAATGTATACTGTATAGTCTCCCATCCACATCATCAAACTACGTTCAAAATGTGTTCCATCCGGTTCTCATCCTTCTTCTCATGCGTCTTCCTTTTGCTCTTACTCCTATCAGCCAACAATCCACGCTTCTCGACCGAAGCCCACCAACTAAACCGTGATGCATTCCCTGAGGGCTTCATCTTTGGCACTGCAGCCTCCGCCTACCAAGTCGAGGGCATGGCACTCAAGGGCGATAGGGAACCGATCGTATAGGATGCTTTCGTTGGGGTTTCGGGTATCATGCAATCTTTCTCCTTCTCCTTTACTTCTCTCTCTTCACTGTAATGATTCAATATTTTTGATTGGAGAACTTCTATTCATTTGTGTTGGTGATAAATTGATCAAATGATCAAGGTGTTGGAGCCCTCCTAAAATTGTCTAAGTCTGGGTGTCAACGGTGGCACGACCAAAACTAGCGGTAGCACTGCATGGGCATTCTGTTCTCAGGGGGTGGCATCGCTTAGTTGGCGTTGGCACCGCCCGAGAGCACCCTTATATAAAGGGGCTTTAGGGCTGGTGGTAGAACTGCCCCCAACTCTTGCAGTTGCCTACAAGTACGCTTCCCCTCCTCTCAAATCTTCATCTTTCTTCTCAAGAAGACCAAGATAGGCTTTTATCCTCTCAAATTTTAGATCAATGTCTCTATTTCTCAAGAAACCTCTACTAAGGTAATCTTTAACACTCCCTCTTTAATTTCTTGATACATGACTGCATTTTTGTAATTCCCTTTCACTATAATTATTTTTAGATAAATGGCTTCTAGGAGATCGTCTAGAGACAAAGGGAAGAGGAGGGACGGAGATTCATATGACCCATCCCTTTTTAGCTCTAGTGAAAATGCCCTAAGGTACCCATGTTTTGAAACAAGAAATATGTATAAGGGTAAGCATGTTGATTTAAGTGAATTAGGAGACCTAGAGCAGATTAGTTTGTTTGCCAATTTAGATGTCTTGCATATTTTATAAATCAACGAACCAATTTATCCTATGCTAGTTCGGTTGTTTTACACTAATCTAAGCGTAGATGAGGATGACAATGTATTAGCCTACCTTCTAGGGAACCAAATTTCAATTACGGACAGCACAATTTGCAACCTAATTAGAATCTCTGAGAAGAGAAGGGATTGCTACTTTATAGAATAGTGGGATTTGGATGCAATCAGAGTAACGTACTCCGAGGCTTTATGGACCATTTTTGGAAATCCTAACCTAGCTATAGTCCCTAAAAGCTATGAGCAGTTGTTCCATTTAGTTCTAAGGTCCTCCATCACATCATCATTAGTATCCTAATCTCTAAGCAATATCACAATGATGAAATTAGTCAAATGAAGTTAGGTTCTGTGTACTTAATAATGACCGGACAAGATAATTACTTTGGATACCTAATCCGGCAAACTATGAAGGACATAGCATCTAAAGATTTAATATTACTATATGAAGGGTTAATCACTAGATTACTACATGCATATAATGTTAGAATACCACCCAACGAAGAAGTAATAAAAGTGGATAGATATAATGCCATAAATAGAAATCTACTTAAGAGATTAAGGTGCACATTTAGGAATGAAATATGGACTAGGCAACCTAGAAGGACCGATTCAGTTCTCCCTCCAATAGAAGTTAGATCATTTGTATAGGCATTCCACCTGAGAATTAGTTGTAAAAACTCTATATAGACTTCATAAGTTGTAATGGAGCTTTGACTCTCAATTTGTAAATCTCTTTGTTATTTTGGCACACTTTAAAGTTCCATATGTGTTGGTCCTAATACATAAGGTTGTTGTATATTTCGTTTCAAAATGTTCAACTTCGGTTATCATGAACTCATCTTGATATTATCTTTTCGAATTTCGGATGATATCTTTTCGATATCATATTTTGAACGGAGTTCTCATTTTTATCTTCCTTCGATCGTGCAATTGATACTCCTCTTTCTTTGATTAATGATTTTTAGTATCATGTACATGATTCTTCATTGATCGTTAAATTAATATGATGCCCATTTAATGACTTGGTAAAATTGATTCTATCGATTTTATACTCCCTCAATTCATATTGGCATGAATAAATGGATTTCATATTTTTTCCACACTTTCATATCATTTAAAGTTTGTTGATTTTGTCTTCATGACACATGCAACTATACATATATTAATATCATGAATTTTGCATAAAGGAGAAGCTCTCAAGTTTTTATTATTTGAATACTCTCTTCGGATTTCATTCATATGAATTCAATGAATTTTTTAACTCTTGTGCAAAATTCTATGTCTTGAGCTTTAATGACTTAATTGGTTATTTTCAACTTGATGAATGATAATGCCAAGTTAGCCTTCATGAATTCTTTATTATAAGAATACCAAGTTAGCCCCTTATAAAATTTTTGGAAGAGTTTTTATCATCATCACTCTTTTCATGAGTTTTGAGTTTAAATGATTTTTTTTTCTCATGAATTTACTCTTAAATGAATGTCATGAGCTCTTGATGTTATGTTTGATAAATGTCTGGGCTTCAATGATCTATCTTTTCACTTTATGATTTTATGCTTGAATTTTCAATCAAATTGCCTCTTGAACTTTTCATCTCAATCCTTCTTGAATAAACACTCATAATTCTTATCATGAGTTTTATGAATTTTATATTCAAATAATCTCTTTTCTACCTCACTAATTTTATTTGGTAGAAATGATTCTTGTAAGCTTTTTAATGACTTGAATGATTCACTTTTATGCTTCAAGAATTATTATAGAGAATTAACTCTTGATTTTTCATGTATAAATCTTTCATGAGCTCTTAGAAATTCTTGTGAATTTTGGACATGACCTCGATGATCTATCTTATGATTTTATAGACATGAATTTTCAATAAGAATGAATGAATCGCTTTTTGATGGATTTATCCTTCTCCTCTTTGCCATTTTTCAAAAACTCTAATAATAATATTTAGCATTAATGCCCATTTCCTTTTTGTTGATGACAAAGGGGGAGAAAAATGTAGCAAGTTGAATTGATGACTTGATAGAATGATAAATGCTTTGTATGTATCATATTCCAATGTATTGCAATTGCCATGCTTTGTATTGTAAAATGCTTGCTATCATTAAAAGTATCGCATTGTATCACAATTATATGTAGTGTATCACAATTATATGTTGTGTATCGCAAATGACTATAGCGTATCGCAATTGTATGGAATGTATCGCATGCATCGCAAATGACTCATATATGCTTACAATGTTAATTTTTATAAGATCGTTATCATATCATGTTTAAATTTGGTATCTTTTATTGATTGATTTGTTATCATTTCATTTGATGATATATCACAAAATGATATCATGCATTGGATTTGTGTATTTTATTTTTTTATATTATTTGATCCTTGCTACATTTTAAAATTTTAGTTGGTATCATTTGTCCAAATAATGATTGTTCATTATCATTCAATATTGAACTAGAAAATGAATGTCATGTCTTGACATCATTTTCAAATTGAGAAAATATAAAATTTCGTATTTATGAAAGATCATGCTTGTTGAGCATGACAATAAGTTCAACGAATACAACTTATCGATTTTGGATTGAATTTAAGGAGATTGAATTCAAGTGTTTCCCTTCTCAAAATATGGCATATAGATATGGGGAGTTGAGATTAACTCCATCGTCAATTGATTGTCATCATAAAAAAAGAAGAGATTGTTGAATCTCGGATTTTGATGATGAAGTCAATTGATAGGTTATTAAGAGGGGTGCTTGGTCCTTCCCCTTCAAGAAGAATTGATAGTGAAAGTTGGGAATCTCATCAGAGGAGGTTTCGAAAGTGGATATAGGTCATTTGACCGAACCACTATACATCGCTGCATACTTCTCTTAATGTGTAAGTTTTAAATTGCTGCATTTCAATCTATACTTAGCTGTAATTTCTAGATCTTCTCCTTTCTGCTTTCTATCGTATTCATGTGAATCACTTTTCTGAAATCATTTTCATCAAATCGAAACTTCTCATCGCACAACTCTTTTCAAATCATTTTGAATTTACGATTTTTATCTGCTGTACTAATTCACTCCCCTCTCGTAGTGCCACTCTAGATCCTAATAGAGAACTCATATTGTATTTTCACCTTGCATGTTTCTATTAACAATAGATGGAGAAAACATCTTACCATCATATCAAGAAGTAGTATGATAAAATATTATAGCAGACTATGTTTGATGTATGACTTGTTAAACTATATCTAATGGTGACTCTACATTATAATGAGCTCGTAACTCTTTTCACAAGTTGCACTTCCATCGTGGATCACCCAACATAATTATATATAATACATGATAATAATCATATTAATATCATCAACTTAATTGATAACATGAGCAAAAAAATGCTTGACGAAATAGGTTGATCTACCTAATCAATCTAACTCGGGTCAAACCACAATTTGTTCCCTATTATTAAATTAGATTTTAATATTTTTAAAAATATTATAAAATAATAATTAACTCCAAATCCATTCTTTTTCATGAAATAACTAATTAAATTTATGATCCCGACTTTAAAACTAATTAAATAAAAGAATTCACATATAATTTCTTAAAACATAAATATGTCTAATTAAATAAATTAGAACTATTATTACCATTAAATTAACTAATCATTCTAATGTCACAATTAAATAATTATGATTTATTAATAATAAAATATTAGCATTTATCATATAAATTATAATAATATTAATATTAAATATTTTAAAATATGAATAAAAATAAAAAATATCTATCTTTCTTTGAGGAATCTCTCGCCAACCCTCACATAGGAATAAAAGTGGAGAAAACTAAATAATATATTTTATTTTTAATTTAATTTATTTTACTTTCATAGATAAAAATAGAAATATAATATCTATTTACTCACATAAAAAATAATATTTATATTATTTATTTAAAAATCATATTGCTTATTAGGAAATAAATCAATTAATAATAAAAATAATTGACAAAAAATTCTAACTTATCAACAGGAAATCAAATATAATTATTTCCTTAACTACATTACATAAATAAGGTAATTTGATACATGTTAAGAAGGAAAAAATCATGGATGATTACAAATAATGAATCGATATTTGATAGAACAAATCTTTATAGATATCCAGTTGCTATCCATTCAAGTAGTTCCAATACTCACATACGTACCTCATGTCCGGTTGGTATCCGTTCAAGTAAGACTCAACGAGGATTGATGGATCAACTGTTCAATCCCAAATAATCCTTAGTTCTTATTCACTCGAACCTCCTAAGCTTCTACGCCTTCTGCTCTTCAGCCCTCCTATAAATGTTTGCTGCATAGTCTCCCGTCTACATCATCAGACTACATTCAATATGTGTTCCATCCGGTTCTCATCCTTCTTCTCGTGCATCGTCCTCTTGCTGCCCCTCTTATCAATCGGCAATCCACGTTTCACGGTCGGAGCCCACCAACTAAACCATGATGCATTCCCCGAGGGCTTTGTCTTTGGCACTGCAGCCTCCGCCTACCAAGTTGAGGGCATGGTGCTCAAGGGCGGCAGGGGACCAAGCATATGGGATGCTTTCGTTAGGGTTCCGGGTATCATGTAGTCTTTTGATTTAATATTTTCTTTTTTCGATCTTTCTTTTGTTGTAGGTTAGGCTTGTTCTTGGATGTTTGAATCCGTCATTTCCCATATCACGGCTCTATGGTCTTCTTCTCCCTCCGATCCTCCTATCCATCTTGGTCTGTTTTTGATAGATGATATCGCCTTATCGTGTTCTTCATACATCTTACCATCAATTTAGGGTTGTGATTCGGTTCTTAGATGTTTGAATTCCTCTTTTGCCATATCATATGAGATATGATGTTTTGCCATGAACTTCTTTAACTTTCAACCTGAGGGCTATTACTTAGGAGATAAAGATTAATTAAGTGCTCACCTCTCTAATTTCTCTTGTTCACTATTCAGTATATATATATTCACATGATTAATCTAAATTTTAATGGGTTCTTTAAAAATTTAGTAAACACATGGAAGAAGATGGAAATCAGAAATTTAATTAATATAATTCTTTAAAAGATAAATAATTTAAAATAATATTATAATATTAAAAAAATATAAAAAATAAGTTAAATAAGAAATTGATAATATCAATGAAAAGTATAAATATAAAGATTGGTGATAATTATATTAAATTAGATCAATTTTAATTTATTTCTCACGTCAACTGTCATAAATGTCTCTTTAAACAAATAATAAAAGAAAATGAAGTTAAAGGTATTTAAATTGGATGCATTTAAGTATAAATATATAATCAAATGTTAGATTTGCTTATCCCTCGTACTAGCTTAATTCTTTCTTATATTGCAGTTGACTGAGATGGTGTCCCAATTGGACCACAAGTAAAATCTTTCCTTTTCTTATGCTAATTAGAATCCTTTTTCACCTGATCTGTGATTTGCGTTGATCCACACGACAAGCAACTATTGATTAACCTATTAGTAATGAAATTTTACTCAGGCCCACTCCGACTGGCTCTAAATTTGGTATAAAATCTATCTTAAAATTTAATTGATACTCCTCTATCTTACAATTTAATTGACATAAATTTTCAATAAGAAAGAATGAATCACTTTTCGATGGATTTCTCCTTCTCCTCTTTGTCATTTTTCAAAAACTCTATTCATAATATTTAGCATCAAGGCCAATTTCCTTTTTGTTGATGACAAAGGGGGAGAAAAATGTGGCAAGTTGAATTGATGACTTGATGGAATGATAAATGCTTTGTATGTATCGTATTCCAATGTATCACAATTGCCATGCTTTGTATTGTAAAATGCTTGCTTTCATTAAAAGTATTGCAATGTATCACAATTATATGTAGTGTATCACAAATGATTATATCGTATCGCAATTGTATGGAATGTTTCGCATGCATCGCAAATGACTAATATATGCTTACAATATTAATTTTTGTAAGATCGTTATCATATCATGTTTAAATTTGGTATCTTTCATTGATATGATATGTCATCATTTCATTTGATAATGCATCACAAAATGATATCATGCATTGGATTTGTACATTTTATTTTTGATATCATTTTATCCATACTACATTTTAAAATTTTAGTTAGTATCATTTGTCCAAATAATGATTGTTCATTATCATTTGACATTGAACTAGAAAATGAATGTCATATCTTGACATCATTTTCAAATTGAGAAAAATATAAAATTTCGTATTTACAAAAGATCATGCTTGTCGAGCATGATGATAAGTTCAACGAATACAACTTATCGATTTCAGCTTGAATTTGAGGAGATTGAATTCAAGTGTTTCCCTTCTCAAAATATTATATATTAGATAGGGGAAGTTGAGATTAACTCCGTCATCAATTGATTGTCATCAAAAAAAAGGGGGAGATTGTTGAATCTCGGATTTTGATGATGAAGTCAATTGATAGTGTTAGGGATCGAGTGACACTAAGAGAGTGAGTGAATTAGTGCAGTGGTAAAAAACGATAAACTTTCGGCGATTTAAAACAAGTTTAGAAATAACAAGAAGTCTTAGGAGATTAAACACAAGATCTTGATTTATAAATAAGAATTTTTATCACAATCATGATTTCATAGGAAGAATTTAAAATAAATAGTTTCAAGAAATCCAAATCATGATTCACAAGTATTTTCTTTTACATTCACTTTCAAGCCATGATAAAAAATCAATGATTCAATCATTAAGCATATTTCTTTTACATCAATTTTGAATCATCATATAAGGCTTAAATGACAAATATCAATTCTATATCATGAAGGATATAATATCAAAGCTCAAGAAGAATATGATTTATTTGATAAATCATTTTAATAGAGTAAAAGAGTTATACAATCAAGGATCATAATAAAAATATATGAATATCATAGATCAACTCATGATTCATGATTCATCATAAAGCAAATTAATTTTCATCATTACATAAGGCATGCAAGTCAAAATAATCCTTGTCATTTCGATATCATGAAAGATATGATGTCAAGACTAAAAAAAAAAACATGATTCAATTGAGAATGGATAGCACAAAGAGCACATTGATTCATGCATAAGATTTTTCATCAATATCACATTTTATAAGAATCAAGATATCAAGATCACGAATTCATAAAAATTCAAGTATTGAATTCCGAGAAATCAAAAGACAAGATACATTTCATTTAAAGAATTCTATTTTGATAACCGAAAAAAACATGATAAATGATCTTGATATATAAAGAAATCCATGTTAAAATCATCAAGATCATGATTTCAATAAAATTTTCTTATACCAAAATGAAATCTTTTATAACTTGATTCAAGTATTATATATATCTAAAAATGTCATAAACTCATTCAAACTCATTTTGTCAACTCGAGATTCATAATCAAATCAAAATCATTTTCGAGATTCATAACATGAATAAAGTGATTATCAACTTTTTAGAGATTGCAAAATGATAAATAGATTTTTGATAAACACTTATTATCAAATTATCAATTTCTTAAAATCACTTTTATAATTTATGAGATTCCTAAGATATCATGAAATCATTAATCTCGATAAGATGAGAAAAGCATTAAGTGATTCTTCTAACGCATTATCAAAATCTTGTTCATAATTTTAGTGATTCACAAAATATCATAAATGAATTTATCACTTATCTTTCATGGAAAATAAAAAACTTTAGAGAAAGAGAGATGTTTAAGAAACATTCATTTCTCTTTTAGTATTTTCATTGATTTTGTATAAACATGCCTTTGTCTTTTTATGCCAAATCAAGATAAATATTTAAAAATGAAAGACAAACTTCATTATAAAAATCATCAAGAATATAACACATTATTTCAAGACATGAGATTTAATTTATCATGATAATGTGTTTCATTTTAAATTATTTGTTTTATGTAAGTGTACTCATGTTTCAAAAGATGAGTATCAAAATTTAAAACAATCCATGAGTTTGTCATCAAGATATAACAACATTAAATCCTCATGATAATACATTTTCCTGTTTTTATGTGTTTCAATCTAAGTGAACATGTTCCGATTTTTATGCAAGGACCAATCAATATATCAAAAACCAAAATCATCACATACATTTATTATTTTTATTTCATGCAAAATATATTCATACATTCAAACCATCATCAAAATTTCTTTCGTTTATTATAACAAGATGATCAATACTCAAATTTTTGCTAAAATCATGCATCATTTTATAAATGTAAAAAATAATTTTCATCATGAAAACAATCAAGTCCAAATATACATTATTCCAAAATGTAGGATTTTAATCTTCATCATTTCAATTCCTCATTAAGCATGATACAAAAATTTAAAGATCAAGCATCAGTTTTGAAAACGAAATATAAAACATCAAGATACAAATTCATGGATTAATCCTAAGCATTATCATAAATCATGCTAATTAACTTTTGTGTTAAACCATGCATCAAAATATGATATGGAAATCATAAACTAAGCAATCATCATTCATAATTTTTACTTTTCAAAAATACTAGAAGGAAAAGCACAGCATAATTTTTTAAAACAATTTGTTTTAATTAAAAAATATAAGAAAAGCATGAAAAAAAAATCCTACTAACTAAGTTAAGCATTCATGGAAAACATCATGTAATTTCAAAATAATTCAAGGGAGTTAAGTTACTTACCTTATAGTCGAATCCCATCAAAGCCCAATTCGTCGTTTCATCATTTGATTCTTCTTTGCGCTTCTTCGTCATCTTTGGCCTCTTCCTTCGTTCAAGTTCATTGTTTATTTTAGATTTTTGTTTAATGAACTTTTTAAGATTTAGTGTTTGAAGTTCAAAGTTTTCATTCTCCTCATCACTTGAGTCATCACTCAAGTGGCATTTCATAGTTCGGAGTTCCAAATCCTTCTTATTCTTTAGAAGGTGATTCATGTATTCATTGAGTTCAAAATGTTCCAAGAGTGCCATTTCATAGGTCATTAATGACCCGATTAGTTCTTCCAATGGAAAGTCATTTAAATTTTTTGATTCTTTTATCACCGTTACTTTTGAATCCCACGTTTTTGAAAGAGATCTTAAAATCTTGTTAGAGAGTTCAAAATTCGAAAAACATTTACCAAGACTTTTCAAGCTATTGACGATATCCGTTAAACGGGTGTACATGTCACCGATAGACTCGCTTGGTGTCATTCGGAAGAGCTCAAAATCATGTAATAGGAGATTTACTTTTGAGCCTTTAACTCTACTAGTTCCCTCGTGCGTGATTTTAAGTGTCCACCAAATATCAAAAGCCGTTTCATACGTAGAAATCAGATTGAACTCATTTTTGTCTAAAGCACAAAATAAGACATTCATAGCTTTTGCATTTAAAGAAAATGATCTTTTCTCCAAATCCGACCATTCATTCGTCGGTTTAGGGGGAAATTGAAAGTCATTTTCGATGATGTTCTACAAATCCAAATCTATTGAAATCAAGAAAACTCTCATTCAAGTTTTCCAATATGTGTAGTCCAAACCGTTAAACAACGGAGGACGAACAATCGAAAAGCCCTCTTGAAAGCCATGAAGAGTCATTTCTTACGGGTGTAAATCCGAATGAGAAATAACGAGGCTCTGATACCAATTATTAGAGATCAAGCGCACTAAGAGGAGGGGTGAATTAGTGCAGCGGTAAAGAACGATAAACTTTCGGCGATTTAAAACATGTTCGGAAAAACTTCGTACAAAAAGAATAACATTTTGATTAAAACCATTTCGATTGCATTTTAACTTGAAAGAATACGTAAGAAGGAGACAAAGAAGTAGAGCATCAAAGTGAAGATGGTTTGCAGTAATGTAAATGACAATAAGATAAATGCAAACCGATTTATAGTGGTTCGGTCATGTGACGTACGTCCACTCCCGATTCCTCTTCACTTGAGGCCACCGGCTTTCCACTAGCTATCCTCTTTTCAATGGGCGAGGATGAACTCCTTTATAACACCTCTCCTTTTGACGGGCTTAGGAGATAACCCTTACAAGGTCTCTTACCCCTCTCTTGGACTAGAACACACTTAAAACATAGATGAAAGATTTTGAACACTTTCAATAGAGTTTTTCCTCTTTTTTTCTCAGTTCTAGACCCCCTTTCATCTATGAATGAGGGGTATTTATAGGCTCCAAATTTGAATCACTTTCAATTTTCCCAATGCTGGCAGTGCCACCACTTGTCAGTGTCTGACACTGACAGTGTACGGGCGGTGCCACCGCCTAGGCTTACGGACCAGCGACGGTACCACCACCTAGCCCGACGGTGCCACCACCTGGGCTTCCGACGATCTTCGGACGAACCCTCAGAAACCATTCTACGGAATCCCTGCAAGCTCCTGGACTTCACGATGATCTTGGCAAGTTCTAACGAGTCAGTTCCGCGAACATCCGACGAACCTTCCGGTGAACTTCCGAAAACCCTTCGACAAGCTCCTTACTCGTTCTCGGCTAGTTCTGGTAGCACTCTCAACGAATCTTCGGACTTCCGTCAAACTCTCGATCTCCCAACGATCCATCACACTTATCTTCCGGCACTTTGTTTTGCTTTACGTCTTCATCGTTATCGTAGTTAATCCTGCACACACACAAACAAAAACTCTACTTTGATCTAAACAATTATTATAATGTGAATTGATATTCAGTTGCCCGACACGTCATTGGTCAGCGATTCGTCCGATTCTTTCGTGCATCGTCCTCTCTTATGATCTATTGCCCAATCGGCAGCTGACCTCCGCAACCCCGATATCCTTAGCGCAACACGCTCTTCTTGGCCCGATGCTCGACGTACGAAGCCTTCTACCGATTGTCTATCGAACCTCCGGCTCGACATCCAATATCCTGACGTGATCACCCGGCGCAATGTCAATTCCTCCAGTGTCAACTGTCTAATCCTGATCGATAGTAGACCTACGTAACTCAAAACGCAGTTAGATAATAAAACACAATCAATTAGTTTCATCATCAAAATCCGAGATTCAACAGATAGGTTATTAAGAGGGGTGTTTGGTCCTTCCCCTTCAAGAATAATTAATAGTTAGTTTTAAATTGTAGTATTTCAATCTTTACTTAGCTATAATTTCTCGATCTTCTCCTCTCTACTTTTTGTCGTATTCACGCAAATCGCTTTATTGAAATCATTTTCGTCAAACCAAAACTTCTCATTGCACAACTATTTTCAAATCATTTTGAATTTATAATTTTTATCCACTGCACTAATTCACTCCCCCCTCTTAGTGCCGCTCTAGATCCTAATAGACAACTCATATTGTATTTTCGCCTTGCACGTTTCTATTAACAATAGATGGAGAAAACATCTTACCATCATATCAAAAAGTAGTATGATAAAATATTATAGTAGACTATGTTTGATGTATAACTTGTTAAACTATATCTAATGATGACTATATTATAATGAGCTTGTAACTCTTTTCATAAGTTACACTTCCATCGTAGATCACCCAGCATAATTATATATAATACATGATAAAATCATATTAATGTCATCAACTTAATTTAAAACATGAGCTAAAAAATGCTTGACCAAATAGGTTGATCTACATAATCAATCTAACTTGGGTCAAACCATAATTTGTTTCATATTATTAAATTAGATTTTAATATTTTTAAAAATATTATAAAATAATAATTAACTCCAAATCCATTCTTTTTCATGAAATAACAAATTAAATTTATGATTCCAACTTTAAAACTAATTAAATAAAAGAAATTCACATATAATTTCTTAAAACATAAATATGTCTAATTAAATAAATTAGAACTATTATTAGCAATAAATTAACTAATCATTCTAACATCACAATTAAATAATTATTATCTATTAATAATAAAGTATTCATATGTATCATATAAATTATAATAATTTTATTATTAAATATTTTAAAATATGATTAAAAATAAAAAATATTTATCGTTTTTTGAAGAATCTCTCACCAACCCTCACATAGCAATAAAGGAGGAGAAAAGTAAATAATATATTTTATTTTTTAATTTAATTTATTTTACTTTCATAAATAAAAATAGAAATATAATATCTATTTATTCACATACAAAAATAATATTTATATTATTTATTTTAAAAAATCATATTGGTCATTAGGAAATAAATAAATTAATAATAAAATTAATTGGAAAAAAAATTCTAACTTATCAATAGGAAATCAAATATAATTATTTCCTTAACTAACTTATATAAATAAGGTAATTTGATACATGTTAAGAAGGAAGAAAAATCATGGATGATTACAAATAATGAATCGACACTCGATAGAACAAATCTGTTAGGATCTAAAAGGCACTAAGAGGGGGGGTGAATTAGTGCAGCGGATTAAAAATCGTACTCTTGAAACCGATTTTGCAAAAACACAAGTTCGTAGGAAGATTTCGATTTGGCGAAAGAGAACTTGAAAGTAATTGCTTACGTAAAGGAAATAACTATGAACTAAACAACTTGCAACCAAGTAATTAAATGATTCAAGAATGTAAACACTCACACATTTATGGACACAATGATGTATAGTGGTTCGGTCAAATGACCTACATCCACTCTTGAAGCCTTTACAATGAGGCTCCGCTCTTCCACTAGCAAATCCTTTGAAGGGGAAGGAGCAAATACCCCCTTTACAACCCTTTACAAGAAGTTCACACTTGTACAAGATTTCTCAAGAAAAGAAGAAGGTGAACACTTAGCAAGAACAAGACTTTTCAACACTTTACAAAATCTCAAGACTAAGAATTTTTGCTCAAAAGGGTTGCCCTATCAGCTGAGAAAGGGGGGGTATTTATAGATCCAAAGTGGATTCAAAATTGGGCTCCAAATTTAAAATCAATTTGGAGTTCCCAAAGCTCGTGGTCGAGCGGTGCCGCCTATGTCATCTGATCGACGTATAGGCGATGCCATCGCTTGCAAAGCGGTTCCACCGCTGGCTACGATGGGCGGTGCTACGCCCCAGCAAGCGGTTCCATCGCAGCTCTGATGAGTCGGGCGGTGCTTCAGCGAGCAGGTACTACCGCCGCTACGAGCCAGCTACAAGACTGATACTCTGGCTACAGTAGCATGCATGCACGTAGCTGGTTCGGTTTGGGCCAAAATTTTAGCCCAAACTCATCCTAATCAAGGCCCAATGGGCCCCCACTTTGGGTTATCTAATCCTAACCCAAAATACGTGCTAACTACGAATTTTAAAGACGTTTCCTAAGCTATTACAAAGTCCGCAAGTCAAGTCTTCTTCCGTCGAGCTTCCGGCGAACTTCCGGCGGTCTTCCGACGATCCCTCGGAAACCATCCTGCGGACTCCCGGTAAGCTCTCGGACTCCACGATGATTTTGGCGAGTTCCCCCGAGCTTCTTTGGCAAGCTTCGATCTTTCTTGTCAAGCTCCGCGAACTTCCGATGAACCTCCCGGCGAGCTTCCAAAACCCTTCGGCAAGCTCCTACTGCTCTTGGCCAGTTCGGCGGCCTCCCAAAGAATCTTCAGACTTCCGTCAAACTCATGAACTCCCAACGATCCATCGCACTTGATTTCGCTTTACGTCTTCATCCCTTTCGTAGTTACTCCTGCACAAACAAACACCAAACACTCTACTTCGATCTAGACAGTTATTACAACGCGAATTGACATTCAGTTGCCCGACACATCATTGGTTGGCACTTCGTCCGATCCTTCGGCACATCGCCCTCTCTAGCGGCTTGTTGCCCAATCGATGGTTGACCTCCGCAACCTCGATATCCATGGCGCAACTCCGCACTTCTTGGCCCGATGCCCGACGTACGAAGCCTCCTGCCGATAGTCGACCGAACCTCCGGCTCGACACCCAATATCCTGACGTGATCACCTCCGGCGCAACGTCAATTCCTCCAGCGTCAACTGTCTAATCCTGATCGATAGTAGACCTGTGTAACTCAACACGCAGTTAAACAACAAATCACACTCAATTAGTTTCATCATCAAAATCCGAGATTCAACAATCTCCCCCTTTTTGATGATGACAACTAATTGATGACTGACGGAGTTAACTATAACTCCCCGGAGTTTAACACAAACTCCCCTTATCAATATGCCATTGATAGAACACTTGGATTATCTGGCATCCAAACAACATTCATCACAATGTTTATGAGAATAGTCAAACCATCATGCAAATATATATAAAATATTCAATACAAAGCATGAAGTCATCAATCTACTTCTCCCCTATGTCATCAACAAAAGGAGAAGTAACATCATAGCTAGTTTTCAGAATATGCAAATCTTTACAACATACTAGCTATTTATCACATCATACAACATTTTTACAATACAACATCAAATAATACCATTCAATCATAGCAAGTTTCAAGGATAGACAATGATGGTAATTTTCACTTGCTTCTTGAGATGTGCAAGTAGGCACCTTGTTTCCCATGATAGTAATATTTGCATCCTTTGATATAACAATTCTTAGCTTCTCATGAAGTTGCAAAATAGGAATCAAGATGGCAAATTTTTGCAATGTTCGAGCTAAAAACTTTCTCCCCCTTTGTTAGCATCAAAAAGAAAGGGAGGATCAAATATTTCAAATAATCTTGCATGAGATTCAATAATCATTTGTAACAAAAAATGTAAGCAATTTTGAAGAAGTGAAATTGAGCAAGATTTTTGCCTTTCTTGAGATAACAACTTTTTGCTTCTCAATGTTCAAGCTAGCAAAATTTTTATTTTGATGCACAAGTTAGCAATTTTCTTCCTCTTGAATCTTGAATGAGCTAGCAAATTAATCATGCAAGCTAGCAATAAATCTTCTCCTCCTTTGATTTTGTCAAAAAGAAGGGAAGAATATAATTCTTTTCCCTTTACATGAGTGCTTCTATCATAACAAAATAACAAATTTCCATCATGAATTTTTAACATATCAAGTCATGAATTCAAGAAAGTCATAAACAAATCATGGTATGAGGAAATTTATGACAAGCAATAATGATAAGCTAGTATACTTTGCAATAAACTAGCTCTCTTTCAATTTTTCTCATATGCACCTAAGTTTCCCTTTTACAAGTAATCAACTTCATGTTTGCAATGAGCTAGTAATTTTTGTAAAATTTATAACATTTTAAAACTGTAAGCTCATGAGTTAAAAAATAATGCAACTTTGTAATTTCTTTCTTCTCATTTTGAGAAGTGCAAGTATTGCCTTTTGCAAGTTCTAGCTAGCTATGTTTGCCACTTTCACTTGTGATGCATAAGCTAGCAAGCTAACTCCCCCTTTGTCACTATCGAAAGAAGGGATGAATAATATTTCAATGCAATAATTTTGCATCAATCAATATTTCAATTTTTTCCAAGATGCATACAAGATGGTATTAAAACATGAGAAATCATGTCATGAAGGATATCAATATGTAAATTCAACAAGAATCAAAACCAAAGATATCATCCATGATTCATAACTTTTCATTTTAGCAAGATCTAGATTCATATTTATCAATTTTTAATTCAAGATAAATGTCATACAACCAAGAATCATGATATATAAAAGCATATTAATATTAAGGATCAAATCATGATTACAAGTGCCAACATATTTTCTTTTCATTCATTTTCAAGCCATGATAAATGATTCAAATATTAAGCACATTTTTTTATCAAATTTTCAATCATCACATAAGGCATTCAAGGAAGTATTGAAACAATAAAAGAATCAATTTTAGCATATAATGTTTCAATCTTCAATCTTGAGTCATGAATCCAAAAGTCATGAATCATTCATGAATCATTTTGACAAGTCTCTTTTTAGGAAATAACAAGTGGAAGTCTTAGGAGATCACACACAAGATCTTGATTCATACATAGGAATTTTTACCAAGATCACATTTCATAAGAATCAAGACACGAATTCATAAAAATTCAAGTATTGAATTCCGAGAAATCAAAAGACAAGTTACATTTCATTTAAGGAATTTTCTTTTGATAAGACGGAAGGAGCATGGTAAAAGATCTTGATTTATAAAGAGTTTCAAGTCATAGTTGTCAAGATCATGATTTCAATAAAATTTCTTTATAGCAAAATGAAATCTTTTAGAACTTGATTCAAGCATTAAATATGTCTTAACAAGTCATAATTCTAGAAGATTCAAGAATCATTAAAAGAAAAATCATTCAAGCTCAATTTATCAAGTCAAGACTCATAATTAAATTATTATTTTTGAGATTAATAACATGAATAAAGTCATTACCATATCATCAAAATCTCATTCGTAATTCTAATGATTTATAAAATATCATAAATGAATTTATCACTTGCCTTTCATCAAAAATTGAAAATCAAACTTTATCATAAAAATTGTCAAGGCATAAATGCAACATATTATTCCAAGACATGGGATTTAATTTATCATGATAATATGTTTCATGTTTCAAAAGATGAGTATCAAATTTTAAAACCGAAACATGAGTTTGTCATCATGATATAATATCACAAAGTCATTAAGCATGATAACAAACTTCTAATAATTTCATTTCAATGATGATTTCATAATGTATGTTCAAATATTTATACGGAAGCCATCATTGTATAAATTTGAAATACAAGTTGTCATTTAGCCCATTAAGATCAAAAGCATTACACGTAAAGCATCATAATAGTGTAATTTCTTATTTTTTTGTGTTCCATTTCAAGTGATTTGACGTTCATATGAGTATACTCATGTTTTTCATATAGGTCCAAAGAGCATGTTTCAAGAGAAATCATTAAGACCGAAAACATGAGGCACATTTTTTAAAATATTCATGATGTTTATTTTTATGGGATTCACAAGACTCATAACATAAATTCATTCATCTCAATAGAATGAGAAAAAAAAAATACATTTTCATTTTAAGCAATTTGATGTGAGCATATTCAAAATTTTTATGAAAACATGTATCAAAATAAAACACAAGCTTAGTCATAAAATCGTCAAGACCAAATATGTAAAAATGATAGCACACTTTCAATTTTTATGTTAAAAGGCCATGTTCAAATTTTTGCCAAAATCATGCATCTATTTATAAATTCAAAAATATGTTTCATCATCACAATATGACACTTTATTACTTCAAAAGCTCATGCATGATATAAAATCATCAAGCATCATATTTGGAGACAATGTAAACCATCAAGATACACATGCATGGATTAATCCTAAGCATTATCACAAATCTTGCATCATTCATATGTTTACTTTTCAAAAATACTATAAAGAAAAGCATAGTATAATTTCGAAATTTTTTTTTAATTTCTAAAAACACAAGAAAAGCATAAAAAAAATCCTACAAACTAAGTTAAGCATTCATGGAAATCATCAAGTAATTTCAAAATAATTCAAGGAAGTTAAGTTACTTACCTCATTGTCGAAGCCCATTAAAGCGTAGTTTGCTTCTTCTTTTCTTGATTCTTCTTTCCAAGCCTTCTTCTTCTTCTTTGGCCTCTTTCTCCGTTCAAGTTCATTTGTGTTTTTTAATTTTTGTTTGATGAACTTATTAACATTCATTGTTATGTGTTCAATGTCCTCATTGTCCTCATCACTTGAGTCATTACTCAAGTGGCATTTCATAGTTCGGAGTTCAAAAACCTTCTTGTTCTTTAGAAGGTTGTTCATGTGTTCATCATGTTTATCATATTCATCATGTTCCATTTCATAGGTCTTTAAGGACCCAATGAGTTCATCAATAGAATAATTATTTAGATCCTTTGATTCTTGAATCGCCGTTATTTTAGGATCCCACCATTTTAAAAGGGATCTTAAGATCTTATTAGTGAGTTCAAAATTCGAAAAACTTTTACCAAGACTTTTCAAGCTATTGACGACATCCGTGAAGCGGGTGTACATGTCGTCGATAGATTAAGCAGTGTTATTTGGAAGAGCTCAAAATCATGCAACAAGAGGTTTACTTTGAGTCTTTAACTCTACTAGTTCCCTCATGCGTGATTTCAAGAGTTCGCCAAATGTCAAAAGCCGCTTTCGCACATAGAAATCTGATTGAACTTCGTTCTTGTTCAAAGCGCAAAATAAGGCATTCATAGCCTTTGCGTTTAAAGAAAAGCGACCTTTTCTCCAAAACCGACCATTCGTTATCGGTTTAGAGAAAGGTTGAAAATCATTTTCATGATGTTCCACAAATCCAAATCCATTGAAAGCATGAAAACTCTCATTCGAGTTTTCCAATATGTATAGTCCGAACTGTTAAAGAACGGTGGACGAAAAACTGAAAAGCCCTCTTGAAAACCATTTAGAGCCATTTCTCATGGGTGTAAATCCGAAAGAGAAAAAACGTGGCTCTGATACCAATTGTTAGGATCTAAAAGACACTAAGAGGGGGGGTGAATTAGTGCAGCAGATTAAAAATCGTACTCTTGAAACCAATTTTGCAAAAACACAAGTTCGTAGGAAGATTTCGATTTGGCGAAAGAGAACTTGAAAGTAATTGCTTACGTAAAGGAAATAACTATGAACTAAACAACTTGCAGCCAAGTAATGAAATGATTCAAGAATATAAACACTCACACATTTATGGACACAATGATGTATAATGGTTCGGTCAAATGACCTACATCCACTCTTGAAGCCTTTACGATGAGGCTCCGCTCTTCCACTAGCAAATCCTTTGAAGGGGAAAGACCAAATACCCCCTTTACAACCCTTTGCAAGAAGTTCACACTTGTACAAGATTTCTCAAGAGAAGAAGAAGGTTAACACTTAGCAAGAACAAGACTTTTCAACACTCTATAAAAGCTCAAGACTAAGAATTTTTGCTCAAAAGGGTTGCCCTATCAGTTGAGAAAGGAGGGGTATTTATAGATCCAAAGTGGATTCAAAATTGAGCTCCAAATTTGAAATCAATTTGGAGTTCCTAGGCTCTGGTGGTCAGCGGTGCACGCCGATGATGGCGTTAGCTGTCGACTGTTGTTGTACATGCCACCACCCGCGGCGGTTCCACCGCATCTGAGCTGCTAAGCGCCACCGCCGCGGCCCAAGTCGCGCCCTCGGCTGCTCTGTGCATAGTGTATCGCTACATCTGAGCTGCTACGCACGTCGCATGGCGAGTTTAGTGTGTTACCACTCATCTAATCAAGGCCCAATGGGCCCCACTTTGGGTTATCTAATCCTAACCCAAAATACGTGCTAACTACGAATTTTAAAGACGTTTCCTAAGCTATTACAAAGTCCGTAAGTCAAGTCTTCTTCCGTCGAGCTTCCGGCGAACTTCCGGCGGTCTTCCGACGATCCCTCGGAAACCATCCTGCGGACTCCCGGCAAGCTCTCGGACTCCACGATGATTTTGGCGAGTTCCCCCGAGCTTCTTTGGCAAGCTTCGATCTTTCTTGGCAAGCTCCGCGAACTTCCGATGAACCTCCCGGCGAGCTTCAAAACCCGGCAAGCTCCTACTGGTTCTCGGCGATTCGGCGGCACTCCCAATGAATCTTCAGGCTTCCGTCAAACTCTCAAACTCCCAACGATCCATCGCACTTGACTTCGGCCCTTGATTTCGCTTTACGTCTTCATCCCTTTCGTAGTTACTCCTGACACATCATTGGTTGGCGCTTCGTCCGATCCTTCGGCACATCGCCCTCTCTAGCGGCTTGTTGCCCAATCGATGGTTGACCTCCGCAACCTCGATATCCATGGCGCAACTCCGCACTTCTTGGCCCGATGCCCGACGTACGAAGCCTCCTGCCGATAGTCGACCGAACCTCTGGCTCGACACCCAATATCCTGACGTGATCACCTCCGGCGCAACGTCAATTCCTCCAGCGTCAACTGTCTAATCCTGATCGATAGTAGACCTGCGTAACTCAACACGTAGTTAGACAACAAATCACACTCAATTAGTTTCATCATCAAAATCCGAGATTCAACAAAATCTTCATAGATATCTAACTGCTATCCGTTCAAGTAGTTATGATGCTCACATACATACCTCATGTCCAGCTGGTATCTGTTCAAGTAGGACTCAACGAGGATTGATGGATCAACTGTTCAATCTCAAATAATCCTCAGTTCTTATTCACTCAAACCTCTTAAGCTTCTAAGTCTTCCTCTCTTCAGCCCTCCTATAAATGTATGCTGCATAGTCTCCCATCCACATCATCAGACTATGTTCAAAATGTGTTCCATCCAGTTCTCATCCTTCTTCTCGTGCATCTTCCTCTTGATCTTACTCATATCAGCCAACAATCCACGCTTCTTGACCAGAGCCCACCAACTAAACCATGATGCATTCCCCGAGGGCTTCATTTTCGGCATTGCAACCTCCGCCTACCAAGTCAAGGGCATGGCACTCAAGGGCGATAGGGAACCGATCGTATGGGATGCTTTCGTTGGGGGTTTCGGGTATCATGCAATCTTTCTCCTTCTCCTTTACTTCTCCCTCTTCACTGTAATGATTCAATATTTTTGATTGGAGAACTTCTATTCATTTGTGTTGGTGATAAATTGATCAAATGATCAAGGTGTTGGAGCCCTCCTAAAATTGTCTAAGTCTGGGTGTCAACAGTGGCACGACCAAAACTAGCGGTAGCACTACATGGACATTTTGTTCCCAGGTGGTGGCACCGCTCAGTTGGTAGTGGCACCGCCCGAGAGCACCCTTATATAAAGAGGCTTTAGGGCTGGTGGTAGAACTGTCCCCAACTCTTGCAGTTGCCTACAAGTACACTTTCCCTCCTCTCAAATCTTCATCTTTCTTCTTAAGAAGACCAAGATAGGCTTCTATCCTTTCAAATCTTGGATCAATATCTCATATCTCAAGAAACTTCTGCTAAGGTAATCTTTAACACTCCCTCTTTGATTTCTTGATACTTGACTATATTTTTGTAATTCCCTTTCACTATCATTAATTTTAGATAAATGGCTCCTAGGATATCATCTAGAGAGAAAGGGAAGAGGAGGGAAGGAGATTAATATGACCCATCCCTTTTTAGCTCTAGTGAAAATGCACTAAGGTACCCTAGTTTTGAAACAAGAAATATGCATAAGGGTAAGCATGTTGATTTAAGTGAATTAGGAGACCTAGAGCAGATTAGTTTGTTTGCCAATTTAGATGTCTTGCATATTTTACAAATCAGCGAACCAATTTATCCTATGCTAGTTCAGTTGTTTTACACTAATCTAAGCGTAGATGAGGATAACAACATATTAGCCTACCTTCTAGCGAACCAAATTTTAATTACGGATAGCACAATTTGCAACCTAATTGGAATCTCTGAGAAGAGAAGGGATTGTTATTTTATAGAATAGTGGGATTTAGATGTAATCGGAGTAACGTACTCCGAGGCTTTATGGATCATTTTTGGAAATCCTAACCTAGCCATAGTCCCTAAAAGCTATGAGCAGTTGTTCCATTTAGTTCTAAGGTCCTCCATCACATCGTCATTAGTATCCTAATCCCTAAGCAGTATCACCATGATGAAATTAGTCAAATGGAATTAAGTTCTATGTACTGGATAATGACCGGACAAGATAATTGCTATGGATACCTAATCCGGCAAACTATGAAGGACATAGCATCTAAAGATTTAATATTACTATATGGAGGGTTAATCACTAGATTACTGCATGCATATAATGTTAGAATACCACTCGACGAAGAAGTAATAAAAGTGGATAGATATAATGCTATAAACAGAAATCTACTTAAGAGATTAAGGTGCACATTTAGGAATGGAATATGGACTAGGCAACCTAAAATGACCGATTCAGTTCCCCCTCCAATAGAAGAATATGAAACACCAATATTTAGTGGTAATAAATCTCCTCTTCCTAGTCCCTTTGGTGCAGCACCATCAAAATCAGCTTCTGCTCCATCTTCTGAAGATCCGATCATGATAGAGATAAATCAAATCAAATCATAGCAAGCTGAAATCCTAAATGTAGTGTGTCTAATGAATTGGAAGTTAGATAATTTGTATAGGCATTCCACCCGAGAATTAGTTGTAAAAACTCTATATAGACTTCATAAGTTGTAATGGAGCTTTTGACTCTCATTTTGTAAATCTCTATGTTATTTTGGCACACTTTAAAGTTCCATATGTGTTGGTCCTAATACATAAGGTTGTTGTATATTTCTTTTCAAAATGTTCAACTTTGGTTATCATGAACTCATCTTGATATTATCTTTTCAAATTTCGGATGACATCTTTTCGATATCATATTTTGAACGGAGTTCTCATTTTTATCTTCCTTCGATCGTGCAATTGATACTCCTCTTTCTTTGATTAATGATTTTTAGTATCATGTACATGATTCTTCATTGATCGTTAAATTAATATGATGCCCATTTAATGACTTGGTAAAATTGATTCTATCGATTTTATACTCCCTCAACTCCTATTGGCATGAATAAATGGATTTCATGTTTTTTCCACACTTTCGTATCATTTAAAGTTTGTTGATTTTGTCTTCATGACACATGCAACTATACATATGTTAATATCATGAACTTTGCATAAAGGAGAAGCTCTCAAGTTTTTATTACTTGAATACTCTCTTCGGATTTCATTCATACGAATTCAATGAATTTTTTAACTCTTGTGCAAAATTCTATGTCTTGAGCTTTAATGACTTGATTGGTTATTTTCAACTTGATGAATGATAATGCCAAGTTAGCCTTCATGAATTCTTTATTATAAGAATACCAAGTTAGCCCCTTATAAAATTTTTGGAAGTGTTTTTATCATCATCACTCTTTTCATGAGTTTTGAGCTTAAATGATTTTTTTTCTCATGAATTTACTCTTGAATGAATGTCATGAGCTCTTGATGATATGTTTGATAAATGTCTTGGCTTTAATGATCTATCTTTTCACTTTATGATTTTATGCTTGAATTTTCAATCAAATTGCCTCTTGAACTTTTCATCTCAATCATTCTTGAATAGACACTCATAATTCTTATCATGAGTTTTATGAATTTTATATTCAAATGATCTCTTTTCTACCTCACTAATTTTATTTGGTAGAAATGATTCTTGTAAGCTTTTTAATGACTTGAATGATTCACTTTTATGCTTCAAGAATTATTATAGAGAATTAACTCTTGATTTTTCATGTATAAATCTTTCATGAGCTCTTAGAAATTCTTGTGAATTTTGGACATGACCTCGATGATCTATCTTATAATTTTATAGACATGAATTTTCAATAAGAATGAACGAATCATTTTTCGATGGATTTATCCTTCTCCTCTTTGCCATTTTTCAAAAACTCTAATAATAATATTTAGCATTAAGGACCATTTCCTTTTTGTTGATGACAAAGGAGGGGAAAAATGTAGCAAGTTGAATTGATGACTTGATAGAATGATAAATACTTTGTATATATCGTATTCCAATGTATCGCAATTGCCATGCTTTGTATTGTAAAATGCTTGCTATCATTAAAAGTATCGTAATGTATCACAATTATATGTAGTGTATCGCAAATGACTATAGCGTATCGCAATTGTATGGAATGTATCACATGCATCGCAAATGACTCATATATGCTTACAATGTTAATTTTTATAAGATCGTTATCATATCATGTTTAAATTTGGTATCTTTCATTGATATGATTTTTTATCATTTCATTTGATGATATATCACAAAATGATATCATGCATTGGATTTGTGTATTTTATTTTTTATATTATTTGATCCTTGCTACATTTTAAAATTTTAGTTGGTATCATTTGTCCAAATAATGATTGTTCATTATCATTCGATATTGAACTAGAAAATGAATGTCATGTCTTGACATCATTTTCAAATTGAGAAAAATATAAAATTTTATATTTATGAAAGATCATGCTTGTTGAGCATGACGATAAGTTCAACGAATGCAACTTATCGATTTCAGCTTGAATTTAAGGAGATTGAATTTAAGTGTTTCCCTTCTCAAAATATGGCATATAGATGTGGGGAGTTAAGATTAACTCCGTCATCAATTGATTGTCATCATAAAAAAGGGGGAGATTGTTGAATCTCGGATTTTGATGATGAAGTCAATTGATAAGATATTAAGAGGGGTGCTTGGTCCTTCCCCTTCAAGAAGAATTTATAGTGAAAGTTGAGAACCTCACCAAAGGAGGTTTCGGAAGTCGACGTAGGTCATTTGACCGAACCACTATACATCGCTTCGTACTTCTATTAATGTGTGAGTTCTAAATTTCTGCATTTCAATCTTTACTTAGCTGCAATTTCTCGATCTTCTCCTCTCTGCTTTCTGTCATATTCATGTGAATCACTTTGCTGAAATCATTTTCATCAAATCGAAACTTCTCATCGCACAACTCTTTTCAAATCGTTTTGAATTTATGATTTTTATCTGCTGCACTAATTCACTCCCCCCTCTTAGTGCCGCTCTAGATCCTAATAGAGAACTCATATTGTATCTTTGCCTTGCATGTTTCTATTAACAATTGATGGAGAAAACATCTTACCATCATATTAAGAAGTAGTATGATAAAATATTATAGCAGACTATGTTTGATGTATGACTTGTTAAATTATATCTAATGATGACTCTACATTATAATGAGCTCGTAACTCTTTTCACAAGTTGCACTTCCATCGTGGATCACCCAACATAATTATATATAATACATGATAATAATCATATTAATATCATCAACTTAATTGATAACATGAGCTAAAAAATGCTTGACCAAATAGGCTGATCTACCTAATCAATCTAACTTGGGTCAACCCACAATTTGTTCCATATTATTAAATAGGATTTTAATATTTTTAAAAATATTATAAAATAATAATTAACTCCAAATCCATTCTTTTTCTTGAAATAACTAATTAAATTTATGATCCCAACTTTAAAACTAATTAAATAAAATAATTCACATATAATTTCTTAAAACATAAATATGTCTAATTAAATAAATTAGAACTATTATTAGCATTAAATTAACTAATCATTCTAACGTCACAATTAAATAATTATGATTTATTAATAATAAAATATTAGCATTTATCATATAAATTATAATAATTTTAATATTAAATATTTTAAAATATGAATAAAAATAAAAAAATATCTATCTTTCTTTGAGGAATCTCTCGCCAACCCTCACATAGGAATAAAAGTGGAGAAAACTAAATAATATATTTATTTTTTAATTTAATTTATTTTACTTTCATAGATAAAAATAGAAATATAATATCTATTTACTCACATACAAAAATAATATTTATATTATTTATTTAAAATCGTATTGCTTATTAGGAAATAAATCAATTAATAATAAAATTAATTGATAAAAAATTCTAACTTATCAACAGGAAATCAAATATAATTATTTCCTTAACCACATTACATAAACAAGGTAATTTGATGCATGTTAAGAAGGAAAAAATCATGGATGATTACAAATAATGAATCGATACTCGATAGAACAAATCTTTATAGATATCCAATTGCTATCCGTTCAAGTAGTTCCGATGCTCACATACGTAGCTCATGTCCGGTTGGTATCTGTTCAAGTTTGACTCAACGAGGATTGATGGATCAATTGTTCAATCCCAAATAATCCTTAGTTCTTATTCACTCAAACCTCCTAAGCTTCTACGCCTCCCACTCTTCAGCCCTCCTATAAATGTCTGCTGCATAGTCTCCCATCCACATCATCAGACTACGTTCAATATATGTTCCATCCGGTTCTCATCCTTCTTCTCGTCTGTTGTCCTCTTACTATCCCTCTTATCAATCGGCAATTCATGTTTCGTGGTCGGAGCCCACCAACTAAACCGTGATGCATTCCCCGAGGGCTTTGTCTTTGGCACTACAGCCTCTGCCTACCAAGTTGAGGGCATGGCGCTTAGGGGCGGCAGGAGACCAAGCATATGGGATGTTTTTGTTAGGGTTCCGGGTATCATGTAGTCTTTTGATTTAATATTTTCTTTTTTCGATCTTTCTTTAGTTGTAGGTTAGGCTTGTTCTTGGATGGTTGAATCCGTCATTTCCCATATCATGGCTCTATGGTCTTCTTCTCCCTCCGATCCTCCTATCCATCTTGGTCTGTTTTTGACAGATGATATCGCTTTATCATGTTCTTTATACATCTTACCATCAATTTAGGGCTATGATTCGATTCTTGGATGTTTGAATTCCACTTTTGGCATATCATATGAGATATGATGTTTTGCCATGAACTTCTTTAACTTTCAACCTGAGTGCTATGGTAATTTTTGGCTCATTAATTCTTTATTTTTCTTGCAACCTTTTTCCCACAGAGGAGATTCTATCAAATTGCCTAGGAGATAAAGATTAAATTAAGTGCTCACCTCTCTAATTTCTCTTATTCACTATTCAGTATATATATATATATATTCATATGATTAATCTAAATTTTAATGGGTTCTTTAAAAATTTAGTAAACACAAGGAAGAAGATGGAAATCAGAAATTTAATTAATATAATTCTTTAAAAGATATATAATTTAAAATAATATTATAATATTAAAAAATATAAAAAAAATAAGTTAAATAGGAAATTGATAATATCAATGAAAAGTATAAATATAAAGATTGGTGATAATTATATTAAATTAGATCAATTTTAATTTATTTCTCAAGTCAACTATCATAAATGTCTCTTTAAACAAATAACAAAAGAAATTGAAGTTAAAGTTATTTAAGTCGGATGCATTTAAGTATAAATATAAAATCAAATGTTAGATTTGCTTATCCCTCGTACTAGCTTCATTCTTTCTTACATTTCCATATCTTGCAGTTGATCGAGATGGTGTCCCAATTGGACCACAAGTAAAATCTTTCCTTTTCTTCTGCTAATTAGAATCCTTTTTCACCTGATCTGTGATTTGCGTTGATCCACACTTGACAAGCAACTATTGATTAACCTGTTAGTAATGGAATTTTACTCAGGCCCACTCCGACTGGCTCTAAATTTGGTATAAAATCCATCTTACAATTTAATTGATACTTCTCTATCTTACAATTTAATTGACATAAATTTTCAATAAGAAAGAATGAATCACTTTTCGATGGATTTATCCTTCTCCTCATTGCCATTTTTCAAAAACTCTAATCATAATATTTAGCATCAAGGCTCATTTCATTTTTGTTGATGACAAAGGGGGAGAAAAATGTGGCAAGTTGAATTGATGACTTGATGGAATGATAAATGCTTTGTATGCATTGTATTCCAATGTATCGCAATTGCCATGCTTTGTATTGTCAAATGCTTGCTTTCATTAAAAGTATTGCAATCTATCACAATTATATGTAGTGTATCGCAAATGATTATAGCATATCGCAATTGTATGGAATGTATTGCATGCATCGCAAATGACTCTTATATGCTTACAATGTTAATTTTTGTAAGATCGTTATCATATCATGTTTAAATTTGGTATCTTTCATTGATATGATATGTCATCATTTCATTTAATGATGCATCACAAAATGATATCATGCATTGGATTTGTGCATTTTATTTTTGATATCATTTTATCCTTGCTACATTTTAAAATTTTAGTTGGTATCATTTATCCAAATAATGATTGTTCATTATCATTCTACATTGAACTAGAAAATGAATGTCATATCTTGACATCATTTTCAAATTGAGAAAAATATGAAATTTCATATTTACGAAAGATCATGCTTGTCGAGCATAATAATAAGTTCAACGAATGCAACTTATCGATTTCGGCTTGAATTCGAGGAGATTGAATTCAAGTGTTTCCCTTCTTAAAATATTATATATAGATAGGGGAAGTTGAGATTAACTCCGTCATCAATTGATTGTCATCATAAAAAAGTGGGAGATTATTGAATCTCGAATTTTGATGATGAAGTCAATTGATAGTATTAAGGATCGAGCAACACTAAGAGAGGGGGTGAATTAGTGTAGTGGTAAAGAACGATAAACTTTCGACGATTTAAAATAAGTTTGAAAATAACAAGAAGTCTTAGAAGATTAAACACAAGATCTTGATTTATAAATAAGAATTTTTATCACAATCATGATTTCATAGGAAGAATTTCAAATAAACAGTTTCAAGAAATCCAAATCATGATTCACAAGTATTTTCTTTTACGTTCACTTTTAAGCCATGATAAAAAATCAATGATTCAATCATTAAGCATATTTCTTTTACATCAATTTTGAATCATCATATAAGGCTTACATGGCAAATATCAATTCTATAACATGAAGGATATAATATCAAAGCTCAAGAAGAATATGATTTATTTGACAAATCATTTTAATAGAGTGAAAGAATTATACAATCAAGGATCATAATAAAAATATATCGATATCATAGATCAACTCATGATTCATGATTCATGATTCATGATAAAGCAGATTAATTTTCATCATCACATAAGGCATGCAAGTCAAAATAATCCTTGTCATTTCTATATCATGAAAGATATGATGTCAAGGCTCAAAAAAAAGAAAAACATGATTCAATTGAGAATGGATAGCACAAAGAGCACATTGATTCATGCATAAGATTTTTCATCAAGATCACATTTCATAAGAATCACGATATCAAGATCACGAATTCATAAAAATTCAAGTATTGAATTCCGAGAAATCAAAAGACAAGATACATTTCATTTAAAGAATTCTCTTTTGATAACCGAAAAAAAACATGATAAATGATCTTGATATATAAAGAACTCCATGTTAAAATAATCAAGATCATGATTTCAATAAAATTTCCTTATACCAAAATGAAATCTTTTAGAACTTGATTCAAGTATTATATATATCTCAAAAAGTCATAAAATCATTCAAACTCATTTTGTCAACTCGAGATTCATAATCAAATCAAAATCATTTTCGAGATTCATAACATGAATGAAGTGATTATCAACTTTTTAGAGATTGCAAAATGATAAATAGATTTTTTATAAACACTTATTATCAAATCATCAATTTCTCAAAATCACTTTTATAATTTATGAGATTCTTAAGATATCATGAAATCATTAATCTATGAGAAAAGCATTAAGTGATTCTTCTAACGCATTATCAAAATCTTGTTCATAATTTTAGTGATTCACAAAATATCATAAATGAATTTATCACTTGTCTTTCATGGAAAATCAAAAACTTTAGAGAAAGAGAGATGTTCAAGAAATATGCATTTCTCTTTTAGTACTTTTATTGATTTTGTATAAACATGCCTTTGTCTTTTTATGCCAAATCAAGATAAATATTTAAAAACGAAAGGTAAACTTCATTATAAAATCATCAAGAATATAACACATTATTTCAAGACATGAGATTTAATTTATCATGATAATGTTTTTCATTTTAAGTTATTTGTTTTATGTAAGTGTACTCATGTTTTAAAAGATGAGTATCAAATTTTAAAACCAATCATTCTAACATCACAATTAAATAATTATGATTTATTAATAATAAAATATTAGCATTTATCATATAAATTATAATAATTTTAATATTAAATATTTTAAAATATGAATAAAAATAAAAAATATCTATCTTTCTTTGAGGAATCTCTCACCAATCCTCACATAAGAATAAAAGTGGAGAAAACTAAATAATATATTTTATTTTTTAATTTAATTTATTTTGCTTTCGTAGATAAAAATAGAAATATAATATCTATTTACTCACATACAAAAATAATATTTATATTATTTATTTAAAAATCATATTGCTTATTAGGAAATAAATTAATTAATAATAAAATTAATTGAAAAAAATTCTAACTTATCAACAAGAAATCAAATATAATTATTTCCTTAACTACATTACATAAACAAGGTAATTTGATACATGTTAAGAAGGAAAAAATCATGGATGATTACAAATAATGAATCGATACTCGATAGAACAAATCTTCTTAGATATCCAGTTGCTATCCATTCAAGTAGTTCTGATGCTCACATACGTACCTAATGTCTGGTTGGTATCCGTTCAAGTGAGACTCAACAAGGATTGATGGATCAACTGTTCAATCCTAAATAATCCTTAGTTCTTATTCACTCGAACCTCCTAAGCTTCTACGTCTTCCGCTCTTTAGCCCTCCTATAAATATCTCCTACATAGTCTCCCATCCACATCATCAGACTACGTTCAATATGTGTTCCATCCGGTTCTCATCATTTTTCTCATGCGTCGTCCTCTTGCTGTCCCTCTTATCAACTGGCAATCCACATTTCGCGGCCGGAGCCCACCAACTAAACCATGATGCATTCACCGAGGGCTTTGTCTTCAGCACTGCAACCTCCACCTACCAAGTTGAGGGCATGGCGCTCAAGGGCGGTAGGGGACCAAGCATATGGGATGCTTTCATTAGGGTTCTAGGTATCATGTAGTCTTTTGATTCAATATTTTCTTTTTTTGATCTTTCTTTTGTTGTAGGTTAGGCTTGTTCTTTGCATTATAAATCTATAATGCCTTAATCTATAATGCTCTTTGCATTATAAATCACTGGAGATTGTTTAAGCCCGTCTGATGAGTTGTTTCATGCAAGGATGCATTTGCTAACTATGCTGACTTCTGCTTTGAGAGGTATGGAGACAGAGTCAAGAACTGGTTCACATTCAATGAGCCCAGGGTGGTGTCAGCTCTTGGTTATGACAGTAGCTTTTTTGCCCCCGGAAGATGCACCAACTGCAAATTTGGTGGAAACTCAACCATAGAGCCTTACATCATCACTCATAATCTCATCTTATCACATGCAGCTGCAGTGAAGAGATATCACGAAAAGTATGAGGTTTGTTGTGCACAAAAGTCATGATTCTGTCATTCAACATATAACCATGATCAACATATGTTTCTTGATGTCCTCTCTCTATTTAGGTAGATCAGAAAGGCAAAATTGGCATTCTTTTGGATTTCGTTTGGTAAGAGGCTTATACACACTCAGCAAATGACAAAGCTGCAGCCCAGAGAGCCAGGGATTTCCACATTGGATGGTAACAATGCAGCATGTTCCAACTGAGAACTCAAGTACATACTCTCAAGTGACCGATTCATCTCTTTCTCTCTTTGCAGGTTTCTTCACCCTCTAACATATGGATACTATCCAAAATCCATTCAAGAAATTGTCAAGGACAGGCTTCCTAAATTCACCGCTGATCAAGTGAAGATGGTGAAAGGTTCATATGATTACGTTGGTGTCAAGCAATACACGTCTTACTACATGAAGGATAATGGAGTCACCAATCCCAAACCTGTCAGCTACCAAGACGACTGGCACGTCGAATTCAAATGTTAGATTTGCTCATCCCTCCTACTAGCTTCATTCTTTTCGGGAACCTTCTTTCTTACATTTCCATATCTTGCAGTTGACAGAGATGGTGTCCCAATTGGACCACAGGTAAAATCTTTCCTTTTCTTCTGCTAATTAGAATCCTTTTTCACCCAATCCGTGATTTGCGTTGATCCACACTTGACAAGCAACTGTTGATTAAACTGTTAGTAATGGAATTTTACTCAGGCCAACTCCGGCTGGCTCTACATAGTTCCATGGGAATGTACAAAGCTGTGACCTATGTCAACGTAAATTATGCGATCCAGTCATCATCCTCGCAGAAAATGGTATGAAACATTCTATGTTCTCCTCGCTCCATGGTTATCACAGTTTCTGATCGCTTGATGATGACGACGTCGATGATGATGATGATGATAATGATAGGAATGGATCAGCCAGGCAATGTCACTCTACCAGAAGGTTTGCGTGACACAAATAGGATCAACTACTACAAGAGCTACATCACTGAGCTGAAGAGGGCGATCGATGATGGTGCGACGGTGATCGGATACTTTGCATGGTCTCTCCTCGACAACTTCGAGTGGAGGTTGGGTTATACTTGAGGTTTGGTCTGGTTTACGTGGACTTTAAGGCGAACATCACGATACCCAAAGGAATCGGCCTCTGGTTCAGAACATGCTGAAGAAGAAGAAGAGTAATTGATGTTAGGAAATCGGTTTGATGTTGCTTTTGATTTCATAATCAATCAGGTTGTAATTATCCTATGGTTGGAGACTTTTATAAGAATTATGAGCGTTTTCATATGTGCATTGGCGATCGTTGGCCTTTGAGATATATTGGTTTGATTTGGTTTGGCTTGATGGCGGTCTCGGTTGGAACATTGAGTTGTCGTCGCAATCAAGGTGTTTTCCAGCCCAACCCAATTCCAATCTTGAAAACACTACAACGTCCGCCGGTCTTTCTCGTGATTCCGAGATCTTGGAAATGGGGCTTCGGCGAGGATCAAGCTGTTGCCCATCGTCTAGGTGGCACACCATCGTCGACACCCTCGTATGCACCCTTTTGACTATTCTTTATCTTGATCATGGCTTGTTTGTGATAGGGGGTTAGGATTAGGTCCTAGATTTCTTTGTCATTTCGAGATCTTGGGAATGGCGCAAGCGGGGATGGAGTACAGTAGATGTCGAGCGCCCCTTGAGGCAGTTGGCCCTTCTTTTCTAGATTCAATCTACTTTTCGATTGAGTGTCCCCTTCTTTTCTTGATGTTCCGCAATGCTCCTCTGGTTCAACTTCTTCCTTTTGATGTCTGATTTCGACATCTTTTACTTTTTCATTTTTCGATCTTTCTTTTGTTGTAGGTTAGCCTTGTTCTTGGATGTTTGAATCCGTCGTTTCCCATATCATGGTTCTATGGTCTTCTTCTCCGTCTGATCCTCCTATCCATATTGGTCTGATTTTGACTGATGATATCGCCTTACCATCTTCTTCATACATCTTATCGTCGATTTAGGTCTATGATTCGGTTCTTGGATGTTTGAATTCCTCTTTTGGCATATCATATGAGATCTAATGTTTTGCCACGAACTTCTTTAACTTTCAACCTGAGTGTTATGGTAATTTCTAGCTCGTTAATTCTTTATTGTCCTTTCACCCTTCCTTCCCTCGGAGGAGATTCTATCAAATTGCTTAGGAGATAAAGATTAGATTAAGTGCTCAACTCTCTAATTTCTCTTGTTCACTGATCTATATATATATATACATGATTAATCTAATATATTTTAATGGGTTCTTTAAAAATTTAGTAAACACAAGGAAGAAGACGTAAATCAGAAATTTAATTAATATAATTCTTTAAAAGATAAATAATTTAAAATAATATAATAATAATATTACAAATATAAAACAAAGTTAAATAAAAATAATGAATTGATAATATCAATGAAAAGTATAAATATAAATACCGGTGATACTTATATTAAATTAGATCAAACTGACATAAATGTCTTTTTAAACAAATAACAAAAGAAATTGAAGTTAAAGGTATTTAGGTCGGATGCAAGCCGCTCATTAATGAAAACTGGACGCATGAAATCTAATCAATATTTATTGTCAACTATTGGACATCTCACATCAGTAAAATATTTAATCAAAATATTTTCTCGTTAAATCAATAGCCATAATAATAATAATATCGTGTAAAACAATCTTTTCAAGTACGTCTAAGTTTGAAATTACAAAACAAATACTTATGGATTTTCAACACTTAAAATGAAAAATAAAACACTACATTGACTGTCATCGAAGTTTATGCAGCACGAAGGCAAAAGATACCAGATATCGTACTTTAAAAATAAAAAAATATAAGAAAATGTCTACGTGAACGCCGTCCGTGTCTCCGTTATCTGTCTCTTTTTGTTCTCATCCGAATCCTCTCCATGTTCTCTCCTCTGTGTCTTTTGGGCTGTACAAATAGACGAAGCTTCCTCGCTATAGGATGTGTTGTGTATCAAAGAATCAGAGAAATTAAAATGGTTTGGCACTTCCTTCTATTACGACCTTCAGGGTTTGAGTCTACAGGGAAAATTACTTGTTTGAATTGCTATCTTTTCCAGCACACTGCACACAGGAGGAATTAGTCTGTCCGGAGACATCTCCTGTGAACCAAAGCGTGATTGCTGCTCTTCTGTATTATTCCAGTTCGAAAGGCTTCTATATGTCATAATGAGTCCCATGAAGATGATGCATTAACTTCCTGTCAATGACAGATTCTTTCTTCCTGTCATTTTAAAACCACAAACCCTGACTAGTACTGTACTCGAACAAAGACCTCAGTCGATTGATAGGTCCCAAGTTGAACCTGTCTGAACCAATATTTTAATAGAATTTTGGAGACTAGATGCAACAAGATGGAACTCAATATCAGCAATTATAACCAGGAGAATTCCAAAGGAGAAATATAACACCATGCATTGTCTCAACATATGAGTCTTTGTTTTATTTAGAAATTTCCATTGCAATCCACAGGCTCTTCTATCCATTGAAAACAATTCCAGGAGCGCACATCAATCATACATGGAAAAGCTTCCAGTTAATTTGTATCATTCACCAAAGAAGTTTGCAGCAAACTAAACTCGAGTACAAGTAACACTAGTGGGTCTAGGTTAACCAAAACACAGCACAAATGTTTGCTTAAAGATTACCAAGGGCATAGGTCGACAAAAAAAAAAAAAGCTACATCGGTAGTTTACGGCTTGTTGGCAACTGATTCCTCATGACATCTGTCCTCAGACTTTGCCTGGTATAAAGTTCAGGAGAGCCAGCCCCCATAGTTTGGAACCCTACAAATGGTGAAACAACTTTAATTTATGGTATCATTGCATGAAAGAAACTTAAACCAGCTCATATGTTTGTGTTAAAGGATACTATCATCTCTTTCACAAATGAAGAACAACTATGACGTAAGTTCAACTATATGACATTTGTTCCGAAATATATGCTTAGCTAAGGAGAAAACTACCCTACAATCTCACGCTCTCTTTATTCATGAAAAATCTCCCATTCTAAATTTTCAGCAAAGTTTCTTTAGTCAGTAGTCACCTTATAATAAGCAAACTCTGAAACTGCGTCAAAAATGCTAGTGCATTTTTATCATAGCAAATAGTATGAACCTGCTTCTTGAAGGAAAATATTTTGTCAAATGGAACCGTGGTTTGTTTCTCTTCAAAATATGTTTATCCCTTGGATGAAGAAAACATGACAAAACTAATTATCTCAAACTCTTCATCTAGGCAAGAAGATCTAAGAGGAATTACAGCTTCCGCAGTGACCATCAGGGCAACTTTCCTACATGGTTGTCTAAAACGACTCCTAGGTTTCTTAATTGATAGACTTGGACCAATTTCTAGAGGGCTCACATAAGTTGAAACAAGGCCATAGTATATGTTCAATCCATGCAAGGTCACATATCAGGTGAGAGCTATGCTTTACAACCAGCTGTACATTTCATAGGAGAAGGTTTCGAAAGAAGAAAATGATGGTCAATGGAAACAAATTTTCATTTCAGATTGTTGTATGCTTTATTCATATCTATATGGGACATCTTCGAATGATTTACAATCTTACTCTGCTCCATCTAAACAATAACATGTCAATTCACTTTTCTTAATTTTTACTGTAGCAATTTTTAGTTCTTTTTGCAAGGGTGGCCTTGGTTGTTTAGGGAGGAACTGAACCTGGAAGATGTCATAAGGCCAAACATCCAGTAGCAATAAAAACTACAACCTGCAGGAGTGGACTTCATATTAGATGTATGAACACTTGCATAATATATGTTAGTTCCATCATGTTTCAAACACAAATTCAGTTTTGCTTTTGCCTTGACTAAGATTTAAAGGATAGAAATAAAAGTAACAAGATAGCATTGGCTATAGCAATTGTTATATCATTGGCTATACCAAGCATCAAACCCTGCCAAGTGCAATTGTTATATCATTGCAGAAGGCTAACAAGATAGTGGACACTATACTGAATGCTATGTAACAATTCTTCACCATGCTAGCCTTCCACTTCCTCTGGCAAACATAATAGCAGTGAATTCTATAGCCACTCTGATCACTTGTCTGAGCTTTGCATAACTATGCATTTTGTCTCTTACAAGGAAAGATCCTAATGAAATATATTCAAGGGTGCATGGGACGATCGGAAGACAAAGCGCCCGTATCCGATTCAAGTAGATCTCAACAAATAATCCTGAGTTCTTATCTACTCTAACCTCCTAAACTTATCACTCTAACCTCCTAAGCTTCTACGCCTTCCGCTCTTCTGCCCTCCTATAAATGTCTTCTGCATAGTCTCCCACCCACATCGTCAGACTACGTTCAAGATGTGTTCCATCCGGTTCTCATCCTTCTTCTCGTGCGTCGTCCCCTTGCTGTCCCTCCTATCAATCGGCAATCCACGTTTCGCGGCCGGAGCCCACCAACTAAACCGTGATGCATTCCCCGAGGGCTTGCCGTCTTGGACCTTTGCAGCCTCCGCCTACCAAGTCGAGGCATGGCGCTCAAGGCGGCGAGGACCGAGCATATGGGATGCTTTCGTTAGGATTCCGGGTATCATGCATTCTTTCTCCTTCTCTTTTACTTCTCCCTCTTCTCTTCACTGTAATATTTTTGATTGGAGAAATTCTATTCGTTTGTGTTGGTGACCGCAGGAATGATTCCCAACAACGCCACCGCTGATGTATCAGTTGATGAATACCATCACTACAAGGTAGAGTATTCTACGGTCTTTATCAAGTCACTACTGCCTGTAGCAATTCTTAGGTTTCGATCTCTCATTACTGAGTTAAAGAATGTTGACTTGGTAACATCTCATGCTTCAGGAAGACATCGACATCATGAAGAAGTTCAACTTTGATGCATATCGGTTCTCGATCTCCTGGAGCAGGATTTTTCCAAGTACCGGAAACATATTTTTCTATAATTTTTCAATCATCCAGTACTCATCTTTGATCTATACCAAGTTTGCATCATCCACTACTGTAAGATAACTTCTGTTTTCTAGATGGAACTGGAAGTATTAATTGGGAAGGCGTAGACTATTATGACCGGCTAATCGACTACTTGATACTGCAAGGTAAACTTTATACCTTCTACGATCAAAAGAAACAAATGGCAATATCATAGTCCTTTTTCTTTTTATTTTTGTTTCAGGCATTACTCCCTATGCAAATCTCTATCACTACGATCTTCCATTGGCACTTCATAAAGAGTATCTGGGTTGGCAAGATAGTGTAAGCCCTTGGCTGTTGACAATGCCTTAATCTATAATGCTCTTTGCATTATAAATCACTGGAGATTGTTTAAGCCCGTCTGATGAGTTGTCTCATGCAGGGATGCATTTGCTAACTATGCTGACTTCTGCTTTGAGAGGTATGGAGACAGAGTCAAGAACTGGTTCACATTCAATGAGCCCAGGGTGGTGTCAGCTCTTGGTTATGACAGTGGCTTTTGGAAGATGCACCAACTGCAAATTTGGTGGAAACTCAACCACAGAGCCTTACATCGTCACTCATAATCTCATCTTATCACATGCAGCCGCAGTGAAGAGATATCGTGAAAAGTATCAGGTTTGTTGTGCACAAAAGTCATGATTCTGTCATTCAACATATAACCATGATCAACATATGTTTCTTGATGTCCTCTCTCTATTCAGGTAGATCAGAAAGGCAAAATTGGCATTCTTTTGGATTTCGTTTGGTACGAGGCTTATACGCGCTCAGCGAATGACGAAGCTGCAGCCCAGAGAGCCAGGGATTTCCACATTGGATGGTAACAATGCAGCCTGAGAACTCAAGTACATACTCTCAAGTGACCGATTCATCTCTTTCTCTCTTTGCAGGTTTCTTCACCTCTAACATATGGATACTATCCAAAATCCATTCAAGAAATTGTCAAGGACAGGCTTCCTAAATTCACCGCTGATCAAGTGAAGATGGTGAAAGGTTCATATGATTACGTTGGTGTCAACCAATACACGTCTTACTACATGAAGGATAATGGAGTCACCAATCCCAAACCTGTCAGCTACCAAGACGACTGGCACGTCGAATTCAAATGTTAGATTTGCTCATCCCTCCTACTAGCTTCATTCTTTTCGGGAACCTTCTTTCTTACATTTCCATATCTTGCAGTTGACAAAGATGGTGTCCCAATTGGACCGCAGGTAAAATCTTTCCTTTTCTTCTGCTAATTAGAATCCTTTTTCACCCAATCCGTGATTTGCGTTGATCCACACTTGACAAGCAACTGTTGATTAAACTGTTAGTAATGGAATTTTACTCAGGCCAACTCCGGCTGGCTCTACATAGTTCCATGGGGAATGTACAAAGCTGTGACCTATGTCAACGTAAATTATGGCGATCCAGTCATCATCCTCGCAGAAAATGGTATGAAACATTCTATGTTCTCCTCGCTCCATGGTTATCACAGTTTCTGATCGCTTGATGATGACGACGTCGATGATGATGATGATGATAATGATAGGAATGGATCAGCCAGGCAATGTCACTCTACCAGAAGGTTTGCGCGACACAAATAGGATCAACTACTACAAGAGCTACATCACTGAGCTGAAGAGGGCGATCGATGATGGTGCGACGGTGATCGGATACTTTGCATGGTCTCTCCTCGACAACTTCGAGTGGAGGTTGGGTTATACTTCGAGGTTTGGTCTGGTTTACGTGGACTTTAAGACGAACATGCGATACCCAAAGGAATCGGCCTACTGGTTCAAGAACATGCTGAAGAAGAAGAAGAGTAATTGATGTTAGGGAAATCAGTTTCAGTGTTGCTTTTGATTTCATAATCAATCAGGTTGTAATTATCCTATGGTTGGAGACTTTTATAAGAATTATGACGTTTTCATATGTGCATTGGCGGTCGTTGGCCTTTGAGATATATTGGTTTGATTTGGTTTGGCTTCGGTAGCGGTCTCGGTTGGAACATTGAGTTGTCGCAATCAAGGTGTTTTCCAGCCCAACCCAGTTCCAATCTTGAAAACACTACAACGTCCGCCGGTCTTTCTCGTGATTCCGAGATCTTGGAAATGGGGCTTCGGCGAGGATCAAGCTGTTGCCCATCGTCTAGGTGGCACACCATCGTCGACACCCTCGTATGCACCCTTTTGACTATTCTTTATCTTGATCATGGCTTGTTTGTGATAGGGGGTTAGGATTCGGTCATAGTTTTCTCTGTCATTCCGAGATCTTGAGAATGGCACAAGCGGCAAGGATGGGTATAGGCAGATGTCGAACGCCCCCTTGAGGTAGTTGGCCCTTCTTTTCTTGATTCAGTTTACTTTTCGATTGAGTGTCACCTTCTTTTCTTGATGTTCCGCAATGCTCCTCTGGTTCGACTTCTTCCTTTTGATGTCTGATTTCGACATCTTTTACTTTTTCATTTTTCGATCTTTCTTTTGTTGTAGGTTAGTCTTGTTCTTGGATGTTTGAATCCGTCGTTTCCCATATCATCGTTCTATGGTCTTCTTCTCCGTCTGATCCTCCTATCCATATTGGTCTGATTTTGACTGATGATATCGCCTTACCATCTTCTTCATACATCTTATCGTCGATTTAGGTCTATGATTCGGTTCTTGGATGTTTGAATTCCTCTTTTGGCATATCATATGAGATCTAATGTTTTGCCACGAACTTCTTTAACTTTCAACCTGAGTGTTATGGTAATTTCTAGCTCGTTAATTCTTTATTGTCCTTTCACCCTTCCTTCCCTCGGAGGAGATTCTATCAAATTGCTTAGGAGATAAAGATTAGATTAAGTGCTCAACTCTCTAATTTCTCTTGTTCACTGATCTATATATATATATACATGATTAATCTAATATATTTTAATGGGTTCTTTAAAAATTTAGTAAACACAAGGAAGAAGACGTAAATCAAAATTTTAATTAATATAATTCTTTAAAAGATAAATAATTTAAAATAATATAATAATATTATTACAAATATAAAACAAAGTTAAATAAAAATAATGAATTGATAATATCAATGAAAAGTATAAATATAAATACTGGTGATACTTATATTAAATTAGATCAAACTGACATAAATGTCTTTTTAAACAAATAACAAAAGAAATTGAAGTTAAAGGTATTTAGGTCGGATGCAAGCCGCTCATTAATGAAAACTGGACGCATGAAATCTAATCAATGTTTATTGTCAACTATTGGACATCTCACATCAGTAAAATATTTAATCAAAATATTTTCTCGTTAAATCAATAGCCATAATAATAATAATATCGTGTAAAACAATCTTTTCAAGTACGTCTCTAAGTTTGAAATTACAAAACAAATACTTATGGATTTTCAACACTTAAAATGAAAAATAAAACACTACATTGACTGTCATCGAAGTTTATGCAGCACGAAGGCAAAAGATACCAGATATCGTACTTTAAAAATAAAAAAATATAAGAAAATGTCTACGTGAACGCCGTCCGTGTCTCCGTTATCTGTCTCTTTTTGTTCTCATCCGAATCCTCTCCATGTTCTCTCCTCTGTGTCTTTTGGGCTGTACAAATAGACGAAGCTTCCTCGCTATAGGATGTGTTGTGTATCAAAGAATCAGAGAAATTAAAATGGTTTGGCACTTCCTTCTATTACGACCTTCAGGGTTTGAGTCTACAGGAAAATTACTTGTTTGAATTGCTATCTTTTCCAGCACACTGCACACAGGAGGAATTAGTCTGTCCGGAGACATCTCCTGTGAACCAAAGCGTGATTGCTGCTCTTCTGTATTATTCCGGTTCGAAAGGCTTCTATATGTCATAATGAGTCCCATGAAGATGATGCATTAACTTCCTGTCAATGACGAATTCTTTCTTCCTGTCATTTTAAAACCACAAACCCTGACTAGTACTGTACTCGAACAAAGACCTCAGTCGATTGATAGGTCCCAAGTTGAACCTGTCTGAACCAATATTTTAATAGAATTTTGGAGACTAGATGCAACAAGATGGAACTCAATATCAGCAATTATAACCAGGAGAATTCCAAAGGAGAAATATAACACCATGCATTGTCTCAACATATGAGTCTTTGTTTTATTTAGAAATTTCCATTGCAATCCACGGGCTCTTCTATCCATTGAAAACAATTCCAGGAGCGCACATCAATCATACATGGAAAAGCTTCCAGTTAATTTGTATCATTCACCAAAGAAGTTTGCAGCAAACTAAACTCGAGTACAAGTAACACTAGTGGGTCTAGGTTAACCAAAACACAGCACAAATGTTTGCTTAAAGATTACCAAGGGCATAGGTCGACAAAAAAAAAAAAAGCTACATCGGTAGTTTACGGCTTGTTGGCAACTGATTCCTCATGACATCTGTCCTCAGACTTTGCCTGGTATAAAGTTCAGGAGAGCCAGCCCCCATAGTTTGGAACCCTACAAATGGTGAAACAACTTTAATTTATGGTATCATTGCATGAAAGAAACTTAAACCAGCTCATATGTTTGTGTTAAAGGATACTATCATCTCTTTCACAAATGAAGAACAACTATGTCGTAAGTTCAACTATATGACATTTGTTTCGAAATATATGCTTAGCTAAGGAGAAAACTACCCTACAATCTCACGCTCACGCTCTCTTTATTCATGAAAAATCTCCCATTCTAAATTTTCAGCAAAGTTTCTTTAGTCAGTAGTCACCTTATAATAAGCAAACTCTGAAACTGCGTCGCAAAATGCTAGTGCATTTTTATCATAGCAAATAGTATGAACCTGCTTATTGAAGGAAAATATTTTGTCAAATGGAACCGTGGTTTGTTTCTCTTCAAAATATGTTTATCCCTTGGATGAAGAAAACATGACAAAACTAATTATCTCAAACTCTTCATCTAGGCAAGAAGATCTAAGAGGAATTACAGCTTCCGCAGTGACCATCAGGGCAACTTTCCTACATGGTTGTCTAAAACGACTCCTAGGTTTCTTAATTGATAGACTTGGACCAATTTCTAGAGGGCTCACATAAGTTGAAACAAGGCCATAGTATATGTTCAATCCATGCAAGGTCACATATCAGGTGAGAGCTATGCTTTACAACCAGCTGTACATTTCATAGGAGAAGGTTTCGAAGAAGAAAATGATGGTCAATGGAAACAAATTTTCATTTCCAGATTGTTGTATGCTTTATTCATATCTATATGGGACATCTTCGAATGATTTACAATATTACTCTGCTCCATCTAAACAATAGCATGTCAATTCACTTTTCTTAATTTTTACTGTAGCAATTTTTAGTTCTTTTTGCAAGGGGTGGCCTTGGTTGTTTAGGGGAGGAACTGAACCTGGAAGATGTCATAAGGCCAAACATCCAGTAGCAATAAAAACTACAACCTGCAGGAGTGGACTTCATATTAGATGTATGAACACTTGCATAATATATGTTAGTTCCATCATGTTTCAAACACAAATTCAGTTTTGCTTTGCCTTGACTAAGATTTAAAGGATAGAAATAAAAGTAACAAGATAGCATTGGCTATAGCAATTGTTATATCATTGGCTATAGCAAGCATCAAACCCTGCCAAGTGCAATTGTTATATCATTGCAGAAGGCTAACAAGATAGTGGACACTATACTGAATGCTATGTAACAATTCTTCACCATGCTAGCCGTCCACTTCCTCTGGCAAACATAATAGCAGTGAATTCTATAGCCACTCTGATCACTTGTCTGAGCTTTGCATAACTATGCATTTTGTCTCTTACAAGGGGAAAGATCCTAATGAAATATATTCAAGGGTGCATGGGACAGTCAGGAAGACAAACGCCCAGCCGGTATCCGATTCAAGTAGATCTCAACAAATAATCCTGAGTTCTTATCTACTCTAACCTCCTAAGCTTATCCACTCTAACCTCCTAAGCTTCTACGCCTTCCGCTCTTCTGCCCTCCTATAAATGTCTTCTGCATAGTCTCCCACCCACATCGTCAGACTACGTTCAAGATGTGTTCCATCCGGTTCTCATCCTTCTTCTCGTGCGTCGTCCCCTTGCTGTCCCTCCTATCAATCGGCAATCCACGCCGCGGCCGGAGCCCACCAACTAAACCGTGATGCATCCCCAGAGGGCTTCGTTTTTGGCACTGCAGCCTCCGCCTACCAAGTCGAAGGCATGGCGCTCAAGGGCGGCAGGGGACCGAGCATATGGGATGCTTTCGTTAGGATTCCGGGTATCATGCATTCTTTCTCCTTCTCTTTTACTTCTCCCTCTTCTCTTCACTGTAATATTTTTGATTGGAGAAATTCTATTCGTTTGTGTTGGTGACCGCAGGAATGATTCCCAACAACGCCACCGCTGATGTATCAGTTGATGAATACCATCACTACAAGGTAGAGTATTCTACGGTCTTTATCAAGTCACTACTGCCTGTAGCAATTCTTAGGTTTCGATCTCTCATTACTGAGTTAAAGAATGTTGACTTGGTAACATCTCATGCTTCAGGAAGACATCGACATCATGAAGAAGTTCAACTTTGATGCATATCGGTTCTCGATCTCCTGGAGCAGGATTTTTCCAAGTACCGGAAACATATTTTTCTATAATTTTTCAATCATCCAGTACTCATCTTTGATCTATACCAAGTTTGCATCATCCACTACTGTAAGATGACAACTTCTGTTTTCTAGATGGAACTGGAAGTATTAATTGGGAAGGCGTAGACTATTATGACCGGCTAATCGACTACTTGATACTGCAAGGTAAACTTTATACCTTCTACGATCAAAAGAAACAAATGGCAATATCATAGTCCTTTTTCTTTTTATTTTTGTTTCAGGCATTACTCCCTATGCAAATCTCTATCACTACGATCTTCCATTGGCACTTCATAAAGAGTATCTGGGTTGGCTGAGCCGCAAGATACTGTAAGCCCTTGGCTGTTGACAATGCCTTAATCTATAATGCTCTTTGCATTATAAATCACTGGAGATTGTTTAAGCCCGTCTGATGAGTTGTCTCATGCAGGGATGCATTTGCTAACTATGCTGACTTCTGCTTTGAGAGGTATGGAGACAGAGTCAAGAACTGGTTCACATTCAATGAGCCCAGGGTGGTGTCAGCTCTTGGATATGACAGTGGCTTTTTTGCCCCGGAAGATGCACCAACTGCAAATTTGGTGGAAACTCAACCACAGAGCCTTACATCGTCACTCATAATCTCATCTTATCACATGCAGCCGCAGTGAAGAGATATCGTGAAAAGTATCAGGTTTGTTGTGCACAAAAGTCATGATTCTGTCATTCAACATATAACCATGATCAACATATGTTTCTTGATGTCCTCTCTCTATTCAGGTAGATCAGAAAGGCAAAATTGGCATTCTTTTGGATTTCGTTTGGTACGAGGCTTATACGCGCTCAGCGAATGACGAAGCTGCAGCCCAGAGAGCCAGGGATTTCCATTGGATGGTAACAATGCAGCCTGAGAACTCAAGTACATACTCTCAAGTGACCGATTCATCTCTTTCTCTCTTTGCAGGTTTCTTCACCTCTAACATATGGATACTATCCAAAATCCATTCAAGAAATTGTCAAGGACAGGCTTCCTAAATTCACCGCTGATCAAGTGAAGATGGTGAAAGGTTCATATGATTACGTTGGTGTCAACCAATACACGTCTTACTACATGAAGGATAATGGAGTCACCAATCCCAAACCTGTCAGCTACCAAGACGACTGGCACGTCGAATTCAAATGTTAGATTTGCTCATCTCTCCTACTAGCTTCATTCTTTTCGGGAACCTTCTTACATTTCCATATCTTGCAGTTGACAAAGATGGTGTCCCAATTGGACCGCAGGTAAAATCTTTCCTTTTCTTCTGCTAATTAGAATCCTTTTTCACCCAATCCGTGATTTGCGTTGATCCACACTTGACAAGCAACTGTTGATTAAACTGTTAGTAATGGAATTTTACTCAGGCCAACTCCGGCTGGCTCTACATAGTTCCATGGGGAATGTACAAAGCTGTGACCTATGTCAACGTAAATTATGGCGATCCAGTCATCATCCTCGCAGAAAATGGTATGAAACATTCTATGTTCTCCTCGCTCCATGGTTATCACAGTTTCTGATCGCTTGATGATGACGACGTCGATGATGATGATGATGATAATGATAGGAATGGATCAGCCAGGCAATGTCACTCTACCAGAAGGTTTGCGCGACACAAATAGGATCAACTACTACAAGAGCTACATCACTGAGCTGAAGAGGGCGATCGATGATGGTGCGACGGTGATCGGATACTTTGCATGGTCTCTCCTCGACAACTTCGAGTGGAGGTTGGGTTATACTTCGAGGTTTGGTCTGGTTTACGTGGACTTTAAGACGAACATGCGATACCCAAAGGAATCGGCCTACTGGTTCAAGAACATGCTGAAGAAGAAGAAGAGTAATTGATGTTAGGGAAATCAGTTTCAGTGTTGCTTTTGATTTCATAATCAATCAGGTTGTAATTATCCTCTGGTTGGAGACTTTTATAAGAATTATGACGTTTTCGTATGTGCATTGGCGGTCGTTGGCCTTTGAGATATATTGGTTTGATTTGGTTTGGCTTCGGTAGCGGTCTCGGTTGGAACATTGAGTTGTCGGCGCAATCAAGGTGTTTTCCAGCCCAACCCAGTTCCAATCTTGAAAACACTACAACGTCCGCCGGTCTTTCTCGTGATTCCGAGATCTTGGAAATGGGGCTTCGGCGAGGATCAAGCTGTTGCCCATCGTCTGGGCGGCACACCATCGTCAACACCCTCGTATGCACCCTTTTGACTATTCTTTATCTTGATCATGGCTTGTTTGTGATAGGGGGTTAGGATTAGGTCCTAGATTTCTTTGTCATTTCGAGATCTTGGGAATGGCGCAAGCGGCGAGGATGGGTACAGGTAGATGTCGAACGCCCCCTTGAGGTAGTTGGCCCTTCTTTTCTTGATTCAGTTTACTTTTCGATTGAGTGTCACCTTCTTTTCTTGATGTTCCGCAATGCTCCTCTGGTTCGACTTCTTCCTTTTGATGTCTGATTTCGACATCTTTTACTTTTTCATTTTTCGATCTTTCTTTTGTTGTAGGTTAGTCTTGTTCTTGGATGTTTGAATCCGTCGTTTCCCATATCATCGTTCTATGGTCTTCTTCTCCGTCTGATCCTCCTATCCATATTGGTCTGATTTTGACTGATGATATCGCCTTACCATCTTCTTCATACATCTTATCGTCGATTTAGGTCTATGATTCGGTTCTTGGATGTTTGAATTCCTCTTTGGCATATCATATGAGATCTAATGTTTTGCCACGAACTTCTTTAACTTTCAACCTGAGTGTTATGGTAATTTCTTGCTCGTTAATTCTTTATTGTCCTTTCACCCTTCCTTCCCTGAGGAGATTCTATCAAATTGCTTAGGAGATAAAGATTAGATTAAGTGCTCAACTCTCTAATTTCTCTTGTTCACTGATCTATATATATATATACATGATTAATCTAATATATTTTAATGGGTTCTTTAAAAATTTAGTAAACACAAGGAAGAAGACGTAAATCAGAAATTTAATTAATATAATTCTTTAAAAGATAAATAATTTAAAATAATATAATAATAATATTACAAATATAAAACAAAGTTAAATAAAAATAATGAATTGATAATATCAATGAAAAGTATAAATATAAATACCGGTGATACTTATATTAAATTAGATCAAACTGACATAAATGTCTTTTTAAACAAATAACAAAAGAAATTGAAGTTAAAGGTATTTAGGTCGGATGCAAGCCGCTCATTAATGAAAACTGGACGCATGAAATCTAATCAATATTTATTGTCAACTATTGGACATCTCACATCAGTAAAATATTTAATCAAAATATTTTCTCGTTAAATCAATAGCCATAATAATAATAATATCGTGTAAAACAATCTTTTCAAGTACGTCTCTAAGTTTGAAATTACAAAACAAATACTTATGGATTTTCAACACTTAAAATGAAAAATAAAACACTACATTGACTGTCATCGAAGTTTATGCAGCACGAAGGCAAAAGATACCAGATATCGTACTTTAAAAATAAAAAAATATAAGAAAATGTCTACGTGAACGCCGTCCGTGTCTCCGTTATCTGTCTCTTTTTGTTCTCATCCGAATCCTCTCCATGTTCTCTCCTCTGTGTCTTTTGGGCTGTACAAATAGACGAAGCTTCCTCGCTATAGGATGTGTTGTGTATCAAAGAATCAGAGAAATTAAAATGGTTTGGCACTTCCTTCTATTACGACCTTCAGGGTTTGAGTCTACAGGGAAAATTACTTGTTTGAATTGCTATCTTTCCAGCACACTGCACACAGGAGGAATTAGTCTGTCCGGAGACATCTCCTGTGAACCAAAGCGTGATTGCTGCTCTTCTGTATTATTCCGGTTCGAAAGGCTTCTATATGTCATAATGAGTCCCATGAAGATGATGCATTAACTTCCTGTCAATGACGAATTCTTTCTTCCTGTCATTTTAAAACCACAAACCCTGACTAGTACTGTACTCGAACAAAGACCTCAGTCGATTGATAGGTCCCAAGTTGAACCTGTCTGAACCAATATTTTAATAGAATTTTGGAGACTAGATGCAACAAGATGGAACTCAATATCAGCAATTATAACCAGGAGAATTCCAAAGGAGAAATATAACACCATGCATTGTCTCAACATATGAGTCTTTGTTTTATTTAGAAATTTCCATTGCAATCCACGGGCTCTTCTATCCATTGAAAACAATTCCAGGAGCGCACATCAATCATACATGGAAAAGCTTCCAGTTAATTTGTATCATTCACCAAAGAAGTTTGCAGCAAACTAAACTCGAGTACAAGTAACACTAGTGGGTCTAGGTTAACCAAAACACAGCACAAATGTTTGCTTAAAGATTACCAAGGGCATAGGTCGACAAAAAAAAAAAAGCTACATCGGTAGTTTACGGCTTGTTGGCAACTGATCCCTCATGACATCTGTCATCAGACTTTGCCTGGTATAAAGTTCAGGAGAGCCAGCCCACATAGTTTGGAACCCTACAAATGGTGAAACAACTTTAATTTATGGTATCATTGCATGAAAGAAACTTAAACCAGCTCATATGTTTGTGTTAAAGGATACTATCATCTCTTTCACAAATGAAGAACAACTATGTCGTAAGTTCAACTATATGACATTTGTTTCGAAATATATGCTTAGCTAAGGAGAAAACTACCCTACAATCTCACGCTCTCTTTATTCATGAAAAATCTCCCATTCTAAATTTTCAGCAAAGTTTCTTTAGTCAGTAGTCACCTTATAATAAGCAAACTCTGAAACTGCGTCGCAAAATGCTAGTGCATTTTTATCATAGCAAATAGTATGAACCTGCTTATTGAAGGAAAATATTTTGTCAAATGGAACCGTGGTTTGTTTCTCTTCAAAATATGTTTATCCCTTGGATGAAGAAAACATGACAAAACTAATTATCTCAAACTCTTCATCTAGGCAAGAAGATCTAAGAGGAATTACAGCTTCCGCAGTGACCATCAGGGCAACTTTCCTACATGGTTGTCTAAAATGACTCCTAGGTTTCTTAATTGATAGACTTGGACCAATTTCTAGAGGGCTCACATAAGTTGAAACAAGGCCATAGTATATGTTCAATCCATGCAAGGTCACATATCAGGTGAGAGCTATGCTTTACAACCAGCTGTACATTTCATAGGAGAAGGTTTCGAAGAAGAAAATGATGGTCAATGGAAACAAATTTTCATTTCCAGATTGTTGTATGCTTTATTCATATCTATATGGGACATCTTCGAATGATTTACAATCTTACTCTGCTCCATCTAAACAATAACATGTCAATTCACTTTTCTTAATTTTTACTGTAGCAATTTTTAGTTCTTTTTGCAAGGGGTGGCCTTGGTTGTTTAGGGGAGGAACTGAACCTGGAAGATGTCATAAGGCCAAACATCCAGTAGCAATAAAAACTACAACCTGCAGGAGTGGACTTCATATTAGATGTATGAACACTTGCATAATATATGTTAGTTCCATCATGTTTCAAACACAAATTCAGTTTTGCTTTTGCCTTGACTAAGATTTAAAGGATAGAAATAAAAGTAACAAGATAGCATTGGCTATAGCAATTGTTATATCATTGGCTATAGCAAGCATCAAACCCTGCCAAGTGCAATTGTTATATCATTGCAGAAGGCTAACAAGATAGTGGACACTATACTGAATGCTATGTAACAATTCTTCACCATGCTAGCCTTCCACTTCCTCTGGCAAACATAATAGCAGTGAATTCTATAGCCACTCTGATCACTTGTCTGAGCTTTGCATAACTATGCATTTTGTCTCTTACAAGGAAAGATCCTAATGAAATATATTCAAGGGTGCATGGGACAGTCAGAAGACAAACGCCCGGTATCCGATTCAAGTAGATCTCAACAAATAATCCTGAGTTCTTATCTACTCTAACCTCCTAAGCTTATCCACTCTAACCTCCTAAGCTTCTACGCCTTCCGCTCTTCTGCCCTCCTATAAATGTCTTCTGCATAGTCTCCCACCCACATCGTCAGACTACGTTCAAGATGTGTTCCATCCGGTTCTCATCCTTCTTCTCGTGCGTCGTCCCCTTGCTGTCCCTCCTATCAATCGGCAATCCACGTTTCGCGGCCGGAGCCCACCAACTAAACCGTGATGCATTCCCCGAGGGCTTCGTCTTCGGCACTGCAGCCTCCGCCTACCAAGTCGAGGGCATGGCGCTCAAGGGCGGCAGGGGACCGAGCATATGGGATGCTTTCGTTAGGATTCCGGGTATCATGCATTCTTTCTCCTTCTCTTTTACTTCTCCCTCTTCTCTTCACTGTAATATTTTTGATTGGAGAAATTCTATTCGTTTGTGTTGGTGACCGCAGGAATGATTCCCAACAACGCCACCGCTGATGTATCAGTTGATGAATACCATCACTACAAGGTAGAGTATTCTACGGTCTTTATCAAGTCACTACTGCCTGTAGCAATTCTTAGGTTTCGATCTCTCATTACTGAGTTAAAGAATGTTGACTTGGTAACATCTCATGCTTCAGGAAGACATCGACATCATGAAGAAGTTCAACTTTGATGCATATCGGTTCTCGATCTCCTGGAGCAGGATTTTTCCAAGTACCGGAAACATATTTTTCTATAATTTTTCAATCATCCAGTACTCATCTTTGATCTATACCAAGTTTGCATCATCCACTACTGTAAGATGACAACTTCTGTTTTCTAGATGGAACTGGAAGTATTAATTGGGAAGGCGTAGACTATTATGACCGGCTAATCGACTACTTGATACTGCAAGGTAAACTTTATACCTTCTACGATCAAAAGAAACAAATGGCAATATCATAGTCCTTTTTCTTTTTATTTTTGTTTCAGGCATTACTCCCTATGCAAATCTCTATCACTACGATCTTCCATTGGCACTTCATAAAGAGTATCTGGGTTGGCTGAGCCCCAAGATAGTGTAAGCCCTTGGCTGTTGACAATACCTTAATCTATAATGCTCTTTGCATTATAAATCACTGGAGATTGTTTAAGCCCGTCTGATGAGTTGTCTCATGCAGGGATGCATTTGCTAACTATGCTGACTTCTGCTTTGAGAGGTATGGAGACAGAGTCAAGAACTGGTTCACATTCAATGAGCCCAGGGTGGTGTCAGCTCTTGGTTATGACAGTGGCTTTTTTGCCCCCGGAAGATGCACCAACTGCAAATTTGGTGGAAACTCAACCACAGAGCCTTACATCGTCACTCATAATCTCATCTTATCACATGCAGCCGCAGTGAAGAGATATCGTGAAAAGTATCAGGTTTGTTGTGCACAAAAGTCATGATTCTGTCATTCAACATATAACCATGATCAACATATGTTTCTTGATGTCCTCTCTCTATTCAGGTAGATCAGAAAGGCAAAATTGGCATTCTTTTGGATTTCGTTTGGTGAGGCTTATACGCGCTCAGCGAATGACGAAGCTGCAGCCCAGAGAGCCAGGGATTTCCACATTGGATGGTAACAATGCAGCCTGAGAACTCAAGTACATACTCTCAAGTGACCGATTCATCTCTTTCTCTCTTTGCAGGTTTCTTCACCCTCTAACATATGGATACTATCCAAAATCCATTCAAGAAATTGTCAAGGACAGGCTTCCTAAATTCACCGCTGATCAAGTGAAGATGGTGAAAGGTTCATATGATTACGTTGGTGTCAACCAATACACGTCTTACTACATGAAGGATAATGGAGTCACCAATCCCAAACCTGTCAGCTACCAAGACGACTGGCACGTCGAATTCAAATGTTAGATTTGCTCATCCCTCCTACTAGCTTCATTCTTTTCGGGAACCTTCTTTCTTACATTTCCATATCTTGCAGTTGACAGAGATGGTGTCCCAATTGGACCACAGGTAAAATCTTTCCTTTTCTTCTGCTAATTAGAATCCTTTTTCACCCAATCCGTGATTTGCGTTGATCCACACTTGACAAGCAACTGTTGATTAAACTGTTAGTAATGGAATTTTACTCAGGCCAACTCCGGCTGGCTCTACATAGTTCTATGGGAATGTACAAAGCTGTGACCTATGTCAACGTAAATTATGGCGATCCAGTCATCATCCTCGCAGAAAATGGTATGAAACATTCTATGTTCTCCTCGCTCCATGGTTATCACAGTTTCTGATCGCTTGATGATGACGACGTCGATGATGATGATGATGATAATGATAGGAATGGATCAGCCAGGCAATGTCACTCTACCAGAAGGTTTGCAAGACACAAATAGGATCAACTACTACAAGAGCTACATCACTGAGCTGAAGAGGGCGATCGATGATGGTGCGACGGTGATCGGATACTTTGCATGGTCTCTCCTCGACAACTTCGAGTGGAGGTTGGGTTATACTTCGAGGTTTGGTCTGGTTTACGTGGACTTTAAGATTTAACATGCGATACCCAAAGGAATCGCCTCGGTTCAAGAACATGCTGAGGAAGGAGAAGAATAATTGATGTTAGGGAAATCAGTTTTAGTGTTGCTTTTGATTTCATAATCAATCAGGTTGAATTATCCTCTGGTTGGAGGCTTTTATGAGAATTATGACATTTTCATATGTGCATTGGCAGCCGCTGCCCTTTGAGATATATTGGTTTGATTTGGTTTGGCTTCGGTAGCGGTCTTTGTTGGAACATTGAGTTGTCCGCCCAATCAAGGTGATTTCCAGCCCAACCCAGTTCCAATCTTGAAAACACTACAACGTCCGCCGGTCTTTCGTGATTCCGAGATCTTGGAAATGGGGCTTGGCGAGGATCAAGTTGTTGCCCATCGTCTAGGTGGCACACCATCGTCGACACCCTCGTATGCACCCTTTTGACTATTCTTTATCTTGATCATGGCTTGTTTGTGATAGGGGGTTAGGATTAGGTCCTAGATTTCTTTGTCATTTCGAGATCTTGGGAATGGCGCAAGCGGCGAGGATGGGTACAGGTAGATGTCGAACGCCCCCTTGAGGTAGTTGGCCCTTCTTTTCTTGATTCAGTTTACTTTTCGATTGAGTGTCACCTTCTTTTCTTGATGTTCCGCAATGCTCCTCTGGTTCGACTTCTTCCTTTTGATGTCTGATTTCGACATCTTTTACTTTTTCATTTTTCGATCTTTCTTTTGTTGTAGGTTAGTCTTGTTCTTGGATGTTTGAACTGCGCTTTCCCATATCATCGGTTCTATGGTCTTCTTCTCCGTCTGATCCTCCTATCCATATTGGTCTGATTTTGACTGATGATATCGCCTTACCATCTTCTTCATACATCTTATCGTCGATTTAGGTCTATGATTCGGTTCTTGGATGTTTGAATTCCTCTTTTGGCATATCATATGAGATCTAATGTTTTGCCACGAACTTCTTTAACTTTCAACCTGAGTGTTATGGTAATTTCTTGCTCGTTAATTCTTTATTGTCCTTTCACCCTTCCTTCCCTCGGAGGAGATTCTATCAAATTGCTTAGGAGATAAAGATTAGATTAAGTGCTCAACTCTCTAATTTCTCTTGTTCACTGATCTATATATATATATATATATACATGATTAATCTAATATATTTTAATGGGTTCTTTAAAAATTTAGTAAACACAAGGAAGAAGACGTAAATCAAAATTTTAATTAATATAATTCTTTAAAAGATAAATAATTTAAAATAATATAATAATAATATTACAAATATAAAACAAAGTTAAATAAAAATAATGAATTGATAATATCAATGAAAAGTATAAATATAAATACCGGTGATACTTATATTAAATTAGATCAAACTGACATAAATGTCTTTTTAAACAAATAACAAAAGAAATTGAAGTTAAAGGTATTTAGGTCGGATGCAAGCCGCTCATTAATGAAAACTGGACGCATGAAATCTAATCAATATTTATTGTCAACTATTGGACATCTCACATCAGTAAAATATTTAATCAAAATATTTTCTCGTTAAATCAATAGCCATAATAATAATAATATCGTGTAAAACAATCTTTTCAAGTACGTCTCTAAGTTTGAAATTACAAAACAAATACTTATGGATTTTCAACACTTAAAATGAAAAATAAAACACTACATTGACTGTCATCGAAGTTTATGCAGCACGAAGGCAAAAGATACCAGATATCGTACTTTAAAAATAAAAAAATATAAGAAAATGTCTACGTGAACGCCGTCCGTGTCTCCGTTATCTGTCTCTTTTTGTTCTCATCCGAATCCTCTCCATGTTCTCTCCTCTGTGTCTTTTGGGCTGTACAAATAGACGAAGCTTCCTCGCTATAGGATGTGTTGTGTATCAAAGAATCAGAGAAATTAAAATGGTTTGGCACTTCCTTCTATTACGACCTTCAGGGTTTGAGTCTACAGGGAAAATTACTTGTTTGAATTGCTATCTTTTCCAGCACACTGCACACAGGAGGAATTAGTCTGTCCGGAGACATCTCCTGTGAACCAAAGCGTGATTGCTGCTCTTCTGTATTATTCCGGTTCGAAAGGCTTCTATATGTCATAATGAGTCCCATGAAGATGATGCATTAACTTCCTGTCAATGACGAATTCTTTCTTCCTGTCATTTTAAAACCACAAACCCTGACTAGTACTGTACTCGAACAAAGACCTCAGTCGATTGATAGGTCCCAAGTTGAACCTGTCTGAACCAATATTTTAATAGAATTTTGGAGACTAGATGCAACAAGATGGAACTCAATATCAGCAATTATAACCAGGAGAATTCCAAAGGAGAAATATAACACCATGCATTGTCTCAACATATGAGTCTTTGTTTTATTTAGAAATTTCCATTGCAATCCACGGGCTCTTCTATCCATTGAAAACAATTCCAGGAGCGCACATCAATCATACATGGAAAAGCTTCCAGTTAATTTGTATCATTCACCAAAGAAGTTTGCAGCAAACTAAACTCGAGTACAAGTAACACTAGTGGGTCTAGGTTAACCAAAACACAGCACAAATGTTTGCTTAAAGATTACCAAGGGCATAGGTCGACAAAAAAAAAAAAAGCTACATCGGTAGTTTACGGCTTGTTGGCAACTGATTCCTCATGACATCTGTCCTCAGACTTTGCCTGGTATAAAGTTCAGGAGAGCCAGCCCCCATAGTTTGGAACCCTACAAATGGTGAAACAACTTTAATTTATGGTATCATTGCATGAAAGAAACTTAAACCAGCTCATATGTTTGTGTTAAAGGATACTATCATCTCTTTCACAAATGAAGAACAACTATGTAAGTTCAACTATATGACATTTGTTTCGAAATATATGCTTAGCTAAGGAGAAAACTACCCTACAATCTCACGCTCACGCTCTCTTTATTCATGAAAAATCTCCCATTCTAAATTTTCAGCAAAGTTTCTTTAGTCAGTAGTCACCTTATAATAAGCAAACTCTGAAACTGCGTCGCAAAATGCTAGTGCATTTTTATCATAGCAAATAGTATGAACCTGCTTATTGAAGGAAAATATTTTGTCAAATGGAACCGTGGTTTGTTTCTCTTCAAAATATGTTTATCCCTTGGATGAAGAAAACATGACAAAACTAATTATCTCAAACTCTTCATCTAGGCAAGAAGATCTAAGAGGAATTACAGCTTCCGCAGTGACCATCAGGGCAACTTTCCTACATGGTTGTCTAAAATGACTCCTAGGTTTCTTAATTGATAGACTTGGACCAATTTCTAGAGGGCTCACATAAGTTGAAACAAGGCCATAGTATATGTTCAATCCATGCAAGGTCACATATCAGGTGAGAGCTATGCTTTACAACCAGCTGTACATTTCATAGGAGAAGGTTTCGAAGAAGAAAATGATGGTCAATGGAAACAAATTTTCATTTCCAGATTGTTGTATGCTTTATTCATATCTATATGGGACATCTTCGAATGATTTACAATCTTACTCTGCTCCATCTAAACAATAACATGTCAATTCACTTTTCTTAATTTTTACTGTAGCAATTTTTAGTTCTTTTTGCAAGGGGTGGCCTTGGTTGTTTAGGGGAGGAACTGAACCTGGAAGATGTCATAAGGCCAAACATCCAGTAGCAATAAAAACTACAACCTGCAGGAGTGGACTTCATATTAGATGTATGAACACTTGCATAATATATGTTAGTTCCATCATGTTTCAAACACAAATTCAGTTTTGCTTTTGCCTTGACTAAGATTTAAAGGATAGAAATAAAAGTAACAAGATAGCATTGGCTATAGCAATTGTTATATCATTGGCTATAGCAAGCATCAAACCCTGCCAAGTGCAATTGTTATATCATTGCAGAAGGCTAACAAGATAGTGGACACTATACTGAATGCTATGTAACAATTCTTCACCATGCTAGCCTTCCACTTCCTCTGGCAAACATAATAGCAGTGAATTCTATAGCCACTCTGATCACTTGTCTGAGCTTTGCATAACTATGCATTTTGTCTCTTACAAGGAAAGATCCTAATGAAATATATTCAAGAGTGCATGGGACAGTCAGGAAGACAAACGCCCAGCCGGTATCCGATTCAAGTAGATCTCAACAAATAATCCTGAGTTCTTATCTACTCTAACCTCCTAAGCTTATCCACTCTAACCTCCTAAGCTTCTACGCCTTCCGCTCTTCTGCCCTCCTATAAATGTCTTCTGCATAGTCTCCCACCCACATCGTCAGACTACGTTCAAGATGTGTTCCATCCGGTTCTCCTCCTTCTTCTCGCAAGGCGTCGTCCCTTGCTGTCCCTCCTATCAATCGGCAATCCACGCCGCGCCGGAGCCCACCAACTAAACCGTGATGCATTCCCGAGGGCTTCGTCTTCGGCACTGCAGCCTCCGCCTACCAAGTCGAGGGCATGGCGCTCAAGGGCGGCCGGGGACCGAGCATATGGGATGCTTTCGTTAGGATTCCGGGTATCATGCATTCTTTCTCCTTCTCTTTTACTTCTACTTCTCCCTCTTCTCTTCACTGTAATATTTTTGATTGGAGAAATTCTATTCGTTTGTGTTGGTGACCGCAGGAATTATTCCCAACAACGCCACCGCTGATGTATCAGTTGATGAATACCATCACTACAAGGTAGAGTATTCTACGGTCTTTATCAAGTCACTACTGCCTGTAGCAATTCTTAGGTTTCGATCTCTCATTACTGAGTTAAAGAATGTTGACTTGGTAACATCTCATGCTTCAGGAAGACATCGACATCATGAAGAAGTTCAACTTTGATGCATATCGGTTCTCGATCTCCTGGAGCAGGATTTTCCAAGTACCGGAAACATATTTTCTATAATTTTTCATTCATCCAGTACTCATCTTTGATCTATACCAAGTTTGCATCATCCACTACTGTAAGATGACAACTTCTGTTTTCTAGATGGAACTGGAAGTATTAATTGGGAAGGCGTAGACTATTATGACCGGCTAATCGACTACTTGATACTGCAAGGTAAACTTTATACCTTCTACGATCAAAAGAAACAAATGGCAATATCATAGTCCTTTTTCTTTTTATTTTTGTTTCAGGCATTACTCCCTATGCAAATCTCTATCACTACGATCTTCCATTGGCACTTCATAAAGAGTATCTGGGTTGGCTGAGCCCCAAGATAGTGTAAGCCCTTGGCTGTTGACAATGCCTTAATCTATAATGCTCTTTGCATTATAAATCACTGGAGATTGTTTAAGCCCGTCTGATGAGTTGTCTCATGCAGGGATGCATTTGCTAACTATGCTGACTTCTGCTTTGAGAGGTATGGAGACAGAGTCAAGAACTGGTTCACATTCAATGAGCCCAGGGTGGTGTCAGCTCTTGGTTATGACAGTGGCTTTTTTGCCCCCGGAAGATGCACCAACTGCAAATTTGGTGGAAACTCAACCACAGAGCCTTACATCGTCACTCATAATCTCATCTTATCACATGCAGCCGCAGTGAAGAGATATCGTGAAAAGTATCAGGTTTGTTGTGCACAAAAGTCATGATTCTGTCATTCAACATATAACCATGATCAACATATGTTTCTTGATGTCCTCTCTCTATTCAGGTAGATCAGAAAGGCAAAATTGGCATTCTTTTGGATTTCGTTTGGTACGAGGCTTATACGCGCTCAGCGAATGACGAAGCTGCAGCCCAGAGAGCCAGGGATTTCCACATTGGATGGTAACAATGCAGCCTGAGAACTCAAGTACATACTCTCAAGTGACCGATTCATCTCTTTCTCTCTTTGCAGGTTTCTTCACCTCTAACATATGGATACTATCCAAAATCCATTCAAGAAATTGTCAGGACAGGCTTCCTAAATTCACCGCTGATCAAGTGAAGATGGTGAAAGGTTCATATGATTACGTTGGTGTCAACCAATACACGTCTTACTACATGAAGGATAATGGAGTCACCAATCCCAAACCTGTCAGCTACCAAGACGACTGGCACGTCGAATTCAAATGTTAGATTTGCTCATCCCTCCTACTAGCTTCATTCTTTTCAGGAACCTTCTTTCTTACATTTCCATATCTTGCAGTTGACAGAGATGGTGTCCCAATTGGACCACAGGTAAAATCTTTCCTTTTCTTCTGCTAATTAGAATCCTTTTCACCCAATCCGTGATTTGCGTTGATCCACACTTGACAAGCAACTGTTGATTAAACTGTTAGTAATGGAATTTTACTCAGGCCAACTCCGGCTGGCTCTACATAGTTCCATGGGAATGTACAAAGCTGTGACCTATGTCAATGTAAATTATGGCGATCCAGTCATCATCCTCGCAGAAAATGGTATGAAACATTCTATGTTCTCCTCGCTCCATGGTTATCACAGTTTCTGATCGCTTGATGATGGCGGCGTCGATGATGATGATGATAATGATAGGAATGGATCAGCCAGGCAATGTCACTCTACCAGAAGGTTTGCGCGACACAAATAGGATCAACTACTACAAGAGCTACATCACTGAGCTGAAGAGGGCGATCGATGATGGTGCGACGGTGATCGGATACTTTGCATGGTCTCTCCTCGACAACCGAGTGGAGGTTGGGTTATACTTGAGGTTTGGTCTGGTTTCGTGGACTTTAAGACGAACATCACGATACCCAAAGGAATCGACCCTGGTTCAAGAACATGCTGAAGAAGAAGAAGAGTAATTGATGTTAGGAAATCAGTTTGATGTTGCTTTTGATTTCATAATCAATCGTTGTAATTATCCTATGGTTGGAGACTTTTATAAGAATTATGACGTTTCGCATGTGCATTGGCGTCGTTGGCCTTTGAGATATATTGGTTTGATTTGGTTTGGCCTTGATGGCGGTCTCGGTTGGAACATTGAGTTGTTAGCGCAATCAAGGTGTTTTCGGTAACCAGTTCCAATCTTGAAAACACTACAACGTCAAGTCGGTCTTTCGTGATTCCGAGATCTTGGAAATGGGGCTTCGGCGAGGATCAAGCTGTTGCCCATCGTCTAGGTGGCACACCATCGTCGACACCCTCGTATGCACCCTTTTGACTATTCTTTATCTTGATCATGGCTTGTTTGTGATAGGGGGTTAGGATTAGGTCCTAAATTTCTTTGTCATTCCGAGATCTTGGGAATGGCGTAAGCGGCGAGAATGGGTACAGGTAGATGTCGAACGCCCCCTTGAGGTAGTTGGCCCTTCTTTTCTTGATTCAGTTTACTTTTCGATTGAGTGTCACCTTCTTTTCTTGATGTTCCATGCTCCTGCAGTTCGACTTCTTCCTTTTGATGTCTAATTTGACATCTTTTACTTTTTATTTTCGATCTTTCTTTTGTTGTAGGTTAGTCTTGTTCTTGGATGTTTGAATCCGTCGTTTCCCATATCATCGTTCTATGGTCTTCTTCTCCGTCTGATCCTCCTATCCATATTGGTCTGATTTTGACAGATGATATCGCCTTACCATCTTCTTTATATATCTTATCGTCGATTTAGGTCTATGATTCGGTTCTTGGATGTTTGAATTCCTCTTTTGGCATATCATATGAGATCTAATGTTTTGCCACGAACTTCTTTAACTTTCAACCTGAGTGTTATGGTAATTTCTGGCTCGTTAATTCTTTGTTGTCCTTGCACCCTTCCTTCCCTCGGAGGAGATTCTATCAAATTGCTTAGGTGATAAAGATTAGATTAAGTGCTCAACTCTCTAATTTCTCTTGTTCACTGATCTATATATATATATATATATATACATGATTAATCTAATATATTTTAATGGGTTCTTTAAAAATTTAGTAAACACAAGGAAGAAGACGTAAATCAGAAATTTAATTAATATAATTCTTTAAAAGATAAATAATTTAAAATAATATAATAATAATATTACAAATATAAAACAAAGTTAAATAAAAATAATGAATTGATAATATCAATGAAAAGTATAAATATAAATATTGGTGATATTTATATTAAATTAGATCAATTTTAATTTATTTCTCACGTCAACTGACATAAATGTTTTTTTAAACAAATAACAAAAGAAATTGAAGTTAAAGGTATTTAAGTCAGATGCCGCTCATTAATGAAAACTGGGCGCATGAAATCTAATCAATGTTTAATGAACACATCATATCTACTATTGGACATATCACATCAGTAAAATATTTAATCAAAATATTTTCTCATTAAATCAATAGTCATAATAATAATATCGTGTAAAACAATATTTTCAAGTATGTCTCTAAGTTTGAAATTACAAAATAAATACTTATGGGTTTTCAACACTTCAAATGAAAAAAAAAAAAACGCTACTTTAAAAATACAAGATATCATGCTTTAAAAATAAAAAATATATAAGAAAATGGGTCGGGTGTGGCGGAGGACGATACCGATGGGGGAGAAGTTCCAGCCGTTGGATTTCTCCGGGGGTCATATACTACGACGCGGACGGGCGACGGGTCTCGAAGGTGCCAGGTGCCTTTGTTTGTCTTTTGGTCTGTACAAATAGACGAAGCTTCCTCGCCATAGGATGTCTTGTGTATCAGAGAAGTTCAAATGTTTTGGCACTTCCTTCTATTACGACCTTCAGGGTTTGAGTCTACAGGGAAATTTACTTGCTTGAATTGCTATCGTTTCCAGCAGACTGCAAACAGGAGGAATTAGTCTGTCCGGAGACATCTCCAGTGAACCACAGCGTGATTGCTGCTCTTCCGTATTATTCTGGTTCAAAGGCCTCTATATGTCATAATGAGTCTGATGAAGATGATGCCCTAACTTCCTGTCAATGACGAATTCTTTCTTGTCATTTTAAAACCACAAACCGTGACTAGTGCAGTACTCGAACAAAGCCCTCAGCCGATTGATAGACTGCTGTCGCAAGTTGGACCTCTCTGAACCAATATTTTAATGGAATTTTGGAGAATAGATGCACAAGATGGAAATCAATATCATCAGTTATAACCTGGAGAATTCCAAAGGAGAAATATAACACCATGCATTGTGTCAACATATGAGTATTTTTTTTTATTTAGAAATTTACATAGCAATCCACGGGCTATTCTATCCATTGAAAACAATTCCAGCCGCGCACATAAATCATACATGGAAAAGCTTCCAGTTAATTTGTATCATTCACCAAAGAAGTTTGCAGCAAACTAAACTCGAGTATAAGTAAGACTAGCGGGTCTAGATTAACCAAAACACAGCACAAATGTTTGCTTAAAGATTAACAAGGGCACAGGCAGACCAAAAACACTAAGTTTGTAGTTAACGGCTTATTGGCAACTGATTCCTCATGACATCTGTCCTCAGACTTTGCCCGGTATAAAGTTCAGTAGAGCCAGCTCCCATTATTTCGAACCCTACAAATGGTGAAACAACTTTAATTTATGGTATCATTGCATGAAAAAACTTAAACCAGCTCACACGTTTGTGTTACAGTATACTATCATTTCTTTCACAAATGAAGAACAACCATGTCATAAGTTCAACCATATGACATTTGTTTCGAAATATATGCTTAGCTAAGGAGAAAACTACCCTACTCTCTCATGCTATCTTTATTTATGAAAAATCTCACATTCTAAATTTTGAGCAAAGTTACTTTAGTTAGTAGTCAGCTTATAATAAGCAAACTCTGCATCTGAGTCACAAAGATATTAGTGTATTTTTATTCTAGCAAATAGTATGAGCCTGCTTATTGAAGGAAAATATTTTGTCAAATGGAACCGTGGTTTGTTTCTCTTCAAAATATGTTTATCCCTTGGATGCAGAAAACATGACAAAACTAATTATCTCAAACTCTTCATCTAGGCAAGAAGATCTAAGAGAAATTACAGCTTCCACAGTGACCATCAGGGCAACTTTCCTACATGGTTGTCTAAAATGACTCCTAGGTTTTTTTAATTGATAGACTTGGACCAATTTCTAGAGGGCTCACATAACTTGAAACAAAGCCATAGTATATGCTCAATCCATCCAAGGTCACATATCAGGTAAGAGCTCTGCTTTACAACCAGCTGTACATTTCATAGGAGAAGGTTTCGATGAAGAAAATGTTGGTCAATGGAAACAAATTTTCATTTCCATATTGTTGTATGCTTTATTCATATCTATACAGGACAACTTCAAATGATTTACAATATTACTCTGCTCCATCTAAACAATAACATGTCAATTCACTTTTCTTAATTTTTACTGTAGCAATTTTTAGTTCTTTTTGCAAGGGGTAGCTTTGGTTGGTTAGGGGAGGAACTGAACCTGGAAGATAGACATAAGGCTAAACATCCAGTAGCAATAAAAACTATAACCTGCAGGAGTGGACTCCATGTTAGATGTATGAACACTTGCATAATATATGTTAGTTCCATCATGTTTCAAACACAAATTCAGTTTTGCTTTTGCCTTGAGTAAGATTTAAGGGATAGACATAAAAGTAACAAGATAGCATTGGCTATAGCAATTGTTATATCATTGGCTATAGCAAACATCAAACCCTCCCAAGTGCAATTGTTCGATCATTGCAGAAGGCTAACAAGATAGTCGACACTATACATAAGAAGCTTATCTGAATGCTATATAACAAATCTTCACCATGTTAGCCTTCCACGTCCTCTGGCAAACATAATAGCAGTGAATTCTATAGCCACTCTGATCACTTGTCTGAGCTTTGCATAACTATGCATTTTGTCTCTTACAAGGGGAAAGATCCTAATGAAATAGATTCAAGGGTGCATGGGACAGTCAGGAAGACAAAGTGTTTCAACACTGAGGCTGTTTGAGGTGCACTATCCATGATGAAATAATCCTCTTTGAAGTACATTATATCCTGAGTCCAATAACAAGCAGACACAACAAAAACCAGTGATTTTTAAGACTAATGGTGTATATTGTTAGAAGCAAAAAAGTACAAACTAGAAGCAGTGATTCTTTTGAGACTGACCTGGTTAGATGTCTATAAGGAATCAAGATGAAAGATCTTTTGTTCTTATTTAAGCATCATCACTGGTGTGCAAAGTTGTCTGGGCCTGCTTCCTCAGCTCTTCGTCGGCTCTCCTCAAGAACTGATCCCACCCACTTCCTTCCCCTGTGTCCAAGTAGTCATAAGGCACAGCCGTCTTCAACCCTGGCCTCACCCCACATTGGCTTTCGACAATCCGAAACTCCACCAATCTTGCTTCTTCTCCCTGCTCTTTGTCTGCTTCTTCCTCCTTGGAATTAAATGCTTCTTCCTCCAACTCCTCCCAGGCAAAGAGAAGGGGTAATGTGAAGGCACGCCATGGGTTGAAGTCGATAAGCTTCACCCGCCCGTCACTGGTGACATAAACGTCGAAGGTGTAGTTCTGAGACTCGAACGTGGGACCCACGACCTCGGAGAAGAAGGTCTGTATGAGCGGCAGGATGTGGTGGCGGCGGTCGAGAAGGGCGGGGTAGAAGTTGGTGACTTCGCGCTGGGATATGGCTATGAGGCGGCGGCAGCGGGCGAAGCAGCGGAACTCCATCTCGGGGCGGAGAGAAGGGTACCACTTGCGGAGGGCAAGGTAAAAGGTGAAGGGTGGGAAGGAGGAGGAGGAGGAGGGGAGTGGGCGGGAAGACAGGTCGTGGGCGATGGAGTCGGAGGAGTGGAGGAGGAGGGCAACGTCGGCGAAGGAGGAGCAGCGGAGGGTGCCGTCGGCGGAGATCCAGGCGGCGTCCTTGGGTGCGCTCCAGTTCAACTTGGGGAAGGCGGCGCCGCCCAGGGCGGCAATGGACCGCTCGACCGCCGCCTCTAGATCGGGAAACGACGGGGCGGAGTCAGCTTCCGCTTCGTCTTCGTCGGATACGGAGAGCTGTGAGGAGCAGTCGAGGAGGGAGGTGGGGTCGATGCCGGCTGCGGGGCGAGGAAGGGGATCGCGGCCGGAGGCGGGGCGGGGAAGGAGGAACGGCGGTGGCGCGTCATCGTCGTTGTCGCTGTGGGAGTCGGCGTGGGGAGCTGGGGAGACGGGGTTGAGACCGAGGAGGTACCGGAGGAAGGGATCGGGGAGGGGGTGGAAGAGGGTGCGGATAGTATGAGGCTTGAACATGGGGCACCATTCGTTGATTTGGCACCGCAGCACCTCTTCCTCATCCTCCTTCCCACCTTCCATCTCCTGTCCCCTTCGATGACCTTCTTGAACCCTTGGAATAGCTTTTCTATCTGTAGGGTAAACGACGAGGCAAGGGTAAAGAGAAGAGCGGAGCGATGGGGTTTCTATGTGATAGTAACCTTCTGGAGCAGTCAAGGAGAGGCAGATAGAGCGGTGGTGGCAGAAGGGGAGGGGCGTTAGGGCCGAATGAGAACCCTGACGGCGGCCCCTGTGGGTTCACATAGATCACAACCCTCCGATCAAACTCAATGTTTGGATCTATTTGATTATGACGGATCTATTTGATTACGTCTAAGACAAGCAAACCTGTATAGTCCCATCCTAACTTTGATTGCCAAAATCTCCTGTCACGGATAACGGAAAAGATATGGATTAAAAAATAAAAATAATTTTTTTTATAAATTAACTTTAAAATAAATATATGATCAAAATTTAATCATTATCTTAACGTATATCAAATAATTAAAAAAATATTCGGATGAAAAAACTTTATCCATAAATTTATATTCTCTCGAGAGTGAACAAAGATAAACTTATATCATACTCCTAACAACTAATGATATAATGTCCCTCGCTTGTTAAAGTGATTATACATTTCTCCTAATAGCAGATAGAAGGATCATTCGACTATCATATTTGATCGCCCTCATACTTGTCCTCGGTACGAAGATAATATCATCTTATACCAGTCATATCTATATCAGGATAAAATAATATATTAAAATATATTTTTAAAAATTATTAATATCAATTAGTTCAATCAGTCCAATTGAAATCGATTTAACTAGAACCTAACTAAATCGATATCTAATTCTTATTAAATTAATTAAAAATCACCTTATATTAGTATAATTTAGATGATTCAATTTAGGTTAAACAGATTTAAATAAATCAAACTAATTTAGAAACATCTTGAATCGATCTAAACTAATTAAATCTAATTTAGTTAAATAATGTTTAAACCCAAATCAAACAAAACAAGAAAAATAGACTAGTCTGTATAATATTAGGTTAGGTTGAGCTAGCTTATGTATTGATCCTGTGCACTGCATATGACTTTACATGTAACACATATGATTACCCATGTTGCATTGGACTAAGCTAGCTTATGGGCTTGACATGCTAGATGAGCTTGGCGTATTGACTGAGCCTAGCCTATAGGTTGTGACCTACTTATGGGTTGTGCTTAGCTTATTAGTTGTGTCTGGCTTATTAGTGTTGTGACTTAACTTATGAGTTAGGCCTAACCTCATTTAAACTCAAATCTTAATCAATTCACTCAATTTTTTAAATTATAAAATTATAATCAAGTATATTCATTAATTACAAGTCATCAAAATATAATAATAAATTTAAAAGATAAATAATATAAAGAGAAAATAACATTCTTAATCAAGTGTTGTATAAATCAAATAAAAATCAAATATCATGCATTCAAGATAAAAGTTTTAGAAATACATATGACATTGGATAATTTTAACAAGTTTTAATCTAAAAATAAAATTCTACATCTTAAAAAGGGATAAAAGAAGATTATAGAAACTTCATATAACATGTTTTAATTCAATAATAAAATTTGGACAGTTAAAGGAATAAAAAATATTTTAAAAATATATAACATATTTTTAATTTAAAAATAAAATTTTAAATATTTAAAGGAATAAAAAATTCAATAAAGGTAGGAAAATAACTCATCCTTCCTCACGTTACTAAGCTTAGCTTAGTGAGGAACGCAGAATAGGAGTCTTCTTCATGCTCTAAGTTAATAAGTTTTCCTTAGAGTATAGAATTCTGAGCCCTCTCGAAGAGAGGTAAGTTTTCTCCCTTTTTACTGTTAAGGATGTGCATTCGTATCCGGCGTAATTTTATAAAAAGGAAATTCAATTTGGTAAGAAGGAAGTTTAGAAATATCTTCTTGATCATAATTCATGTCTTCTGGTTATAATTCTGTTTGAATGAAGTTTAGAATTGTCTTCTCCATCTTAATTTCAAGAGAAGAAAGTTTATGATTATCTTATATTGAATCTTAGATTTTGATGATGAAATCAATTGATAAATTTATGATCTAATCTATGTGTTGAGAAAAGTGATGTAGAACTATGATCATAAAAAGATAAAATAATTAAAGTATAAGAATAAGATGTTGGGTTGGAGTCAAAGATCGGGTATCGGGCTGGAAGAATCGAACTGTTAGGACTCTAACTATAAGAGTCCTAATTTAGTTTCATTGATAAGGGTATTTATGTAAATCCTATCTAGCCGACCCCTATTAAAGAGGTGAAGAGGCCGGCTAGGTTAGGGTTAGATTGCTTCTTAGAGAAGGAGTCCTATTAGAAATAAAAGTCATATTAAGGAAAGAGTCCTATTAGAATTAGAAGTCCTACTAAAGAAGGAGTCCTAATTAGAAGTAGGAGTTGGTTAGAAGTAGGAGTCTTGAGTAAGAGTCCTATTATGAGTTGAGGTTTAGAAGCCTTATAAATAGCCATGTATTCATCCTCTTTACATAAAGGAATAGATCAATCTTTTAACAGCCTTTGATCAGCAACTTGGAGGAATGAACCCCTATAGAGTTCTAAGGAGGCCGATCCCCTATAGAGATCAATCCCAAGCTTAGAATCCGTAAGGGTTCTAACACTTTGTATTAGAGTCGCGTTCTTGGCAACTCGTTGCCCTTCCACAGCCATCCACTAGCCCTCTACAAACGCCCAAAGCAATTCGTGGGAAGTCCACCCTCATGCGTGGCTGAAGTATGTCCGAGGGCTATCCCTCCTTCTCTGGGGTCTTTTCTGAATTCTCTCATTGTTGTAATTTGGTTGGACTCGGTGGTTGTCCAATTCTGAATTCTATAAACAAAGCGCGTAATTTGTCTTCCAAGCACGATTCAAGCCGTGATTCAATCTGAGATTCCCATGCTTCAAATTTAGAATCAATTGAATCTTGAGAAGCCATAGCATATGCCTGTAGATTAGAGATGCCCTTATCTTTTTTCTATTAACAGGTTAATGGCATGGGGTGGTGGAAGGTTCGGACAATAGATCAATGATAGAAGGGTTATGAAATTAGGTTATGATGGCTAAATCTTAAGGCTAGATGGATGCTCTAAAGATGTATTGGTTGGTGGCAGTAAGGTGGCTAGGGTTTGGTAGGTTACGGAGGAGAAAAAGGACAAAGGTGCAGCACCAGAATTTTTGCCTAATAAATTTCAGCAGTAAATATGCAATTTTTTTCAGAAATTTTCAACATAGATTCAAGCAAAACTTAAAGAAAATCTACTGGTAAGGGAGAGGTAATGTTGTTAAAAATTTTGTAGAAAGAAACGATAGTAAGAGGTTCAACAAAATTGAGAATCACAGAGAGGTACTATAGCAGATTTTTACGTCTAAAGTATAGTAATTTGGACGTAAAAGATAAGCAGTTTATATTGAGAATTTTTTGACAAAACCAAAGGAAAAAACCACTGTTAGGAAGTGTCAAAGCCGTCATAAAAATTTCATAGATATTTGGATAGAAAAAACATAGTAGCAAGATAAAAAAGACAGTGCCATGTGGTTGAAATTTTGCAATACAACTTTCATTGTAGAGATGAAAATTTTACGATGAAAAGTTTATGCAGCAATATAGGAACAAATTTTTTAGATTTTTCGAATAAGGATAACTAAACTGCAGCAATAGTAAGGTAGATAACCAGAACCTGTTGCAATTCATGGGAAGATCAAAGGATGATCTGCGGTGGTGGAGATGACGGTGGAATTCGGTGATGATCAGGGTAAACATATACCATGAATTAGACTTGCTATCATTGACACCGGACTGGAAGCTCGAGTCCGTATAGCCCTCAACCCTGAGACTACTGTCTCCATATACTAGTAAAAGATCCTTATTCCTTCTCAAGTAATTAAGGATACACTTTACTACTTTCTAGTGCTCTAAGCCTGGATCAGCTTGATACCTGCTCGTGACACTCATAGCATATACTATATCAGGCCTAGTACATAGCATAGCATACATGATAGACCCGATTGCTATGGCATAGACACTATTCATGTGTGCCCTTTCTTCAGGAGTCGTTGGGGACATACTCCTAGAAAGTATAGCCTATGTCTCATCGGTATGAGATCATTCTTAAAATTTTTCATGTCAAACCTTTTGACAATGGTGTCTATGTACCTGAACTGGGACAAGCCAAGCATCCTCTTGGATCTATCTCTATAGATTTGAATCCCCAGGATGCTTCCCCTAAGTCCTTATAGAGAAGTGTCTAGATAGTCAAGTCTTTAGTGTAGAGAGCATTCTTATATCATTCTCAATGATTAGGATGTCATCCACATACAACACCAAAAAGGTGATAGTGCTCCCACTTACCTTTCTATACACACAAGGCTCATCTTTATTCTTAACGAACTCATAAGATCTGATTACATCATCAAATCTTATGTTCCAACTTTAGGAAGCTTGTTTCAGTCCATAGATGAACCTAAGCAACTTGCACACATTATCTGGACTATCCTTGGACATGAATCTCTTAGGTTGTATCATATATACCTCCTCCTCGAGGTTGCCCTTAAGAAATATAATTTTCATGTCCATCTGCCAAATCTCATAACCACAGTATATTGCAATAGCCAATAGAATTCTGATGGATTTTAGCATGGCTACGTGTAATAAGATTTTATCATAGTCAACACCTTGGCTTTGACGATACTCCTTAGCCACTAGCCTTGCTTTATAGGTCTCTACCTCTCCATCTACTCTGATCTTCTTCTTGAAAATCCACTTGCAGCCAACAGGTACAATACCCTCGGGTGCATCAACTATGTTCCAAACCTTGTTGGAGTACATGGAATCCATCTTTGAATTTATAGCTTCTTGCCACTTCCCAGAGTCTATACTCATAATAGCCTCCTCGATTGGTATAAGAATCAATATCCTCAATATCCTCTCTTCTGATATGTCCCACATATCTCTTAGGAGGATGAGATACTCTACCGGACCTACGTAAAGTTGAAACTTGTGTGCTAGGTACCTGAATAGATTCTAGCTATGGAATGGTGCTTGAGCTAGGTTCTCCAACCTCGCTCAATTCTATCATGCTCCCACTGTCTCCATCAAGAATATGTTCCTTCTCAAGGAACACTACTCTCTTGACTACAAAGACCTTTTGATCCTTGGGGTGAAAGAAATATTATCCATAAGTTTCCTTGGGGTATCCCACGAACTTGCACCGTTCCATTCTCGATTCTAACTTGTCGGGCTTGTGTCTTTTAACATGGGCAAGATAGCCCAAAATCTTAACAACCTTAAGATCGGGCTTCCATTTCCATATCTCATATGGTATAGATACTACTAACTTAGTTAGAACTCTGTTCAGAAGGTAAGCTGTTGACTCTAGGGCATATCCCCAGAATGAGATCAGTAGGTCGACGAAACTCATCATGGACTACACCATGTCGAACAGTGTGTGATTCCTCCTTTCGGATACACCATGAAGCTACGGTGTATAAGGAGGTGTCCATTAGGATAGAATCTCCTGGTCCTTGAGGAACTGGGTGAACTCTATACTCGAGTACTCACCTACTCGATCTAATCGAAGAGTCTTGATACTCTTTCTAGTCTGAACCTCTACTTCATTCTTATACTCCCTGAATTTCTCGAAGGCTTCAGACTTGTACTTCATCAAATACACATGTCCGTACCTAGAAAAATCATCAATGAAAATAACGAAGTAGGAATAACCACTAATGGCTTGAGTTGATATGAGACCACATACATCACTATGTATTAGTACCAACAACTCAGTGGCTCTCTCTCCAGTTCCGCTAAATGAAGAGTTGGTCATCTTTCCATGAAAGCAAGGTTCACAAGTCGCATATGACTCATAGTCAAATGGATCTAGGTATTCATTTGTCAACAACTTTTGAATCTTTCCCTCATGGATATGACCTAGCCTACAATGTCATAAGTATGCACTGTTCACCTTATCTTGTTTCCTCTTGGGCACTCTTACATTCATGATATGTGGAGTAGTGTCTAACATAATCAAACCATTATGCAATGTTCCTCTCGTGATGATCTTATCATCCTTAATAGTTTAGCAACTATTATTTTCAAAAACTACTTTATAACCATTCAATGTCAAATATAAAATGAAAATAATATTTTTGATAATGGAGAGAACAAAATAACATGCATCTAATGCAATAGTGGGTCCAACAAGCAAATGTATGGTGACCTCACCAATAGCAATTCTTACTTCATTGCCCATCTTGAGGTCCATCTTACCTCTCATCAATCTCCTACATCTTGTCAGAACCTGCAACGAATTACAGATATAATAGACACGATCGGTATCCAATACCTATGTGTTATCATATGAGTATGACAGATATAGACTAATCATGAATGTATATCTGAAGCTTCTCTAAGCTTCTATTCTATTTCGCCTTTTCTGTAATGTACTCTTTGTAGTTCCTCTTCCAGTGCCCATCTTTGTCATAGTGGAAGCATTGGCTTTTGTCCTTTTCCGAGTCTTCTTAGCAACCTTTGCTTTACCCGATCTGCCCTTGCCCTTACCCTTCATAAGGGACTTATCTGTCTTCTTTTTCTTTCTGGTCTTACCAACATAGAAAACTTATGTAAAAGAATCTAAAAGGGACTGAAGCACAAGATCCACACATAGGTTATCCTTTAGAACCATTCCTAGACCTGTGAGTTTCTCTATCCACTCAATCATCTTAAGGATATGGTTCTAAACCGGTGTCCTCTCAGTCATCTTGGCACGGAAGAGACTCTTCGATATCTCATATCGTTGAGTTCTTCTTTGTTCCTCAAATAATTTACGGAGATGCAAGAGTATGGATCTATCATCCATCTTTTTATATTATCTCCGTAACTCGAGAGTCATGGAGCCCAATATATAATACTGAGCAAGAGTGGAGTCATTTGCGTACTTCACATAGCGAGCGATCTCATCCTCGCTTGCCCCTTCTTTGGGCATAGGCATCATTGTATCAAGGACATATGCGATTTTCTCTATCATGAGAACAATTCTCAGCTCACGGAGCTAATCCATATAATTTGGACCAATGAGGCGGTTGGCATCAAGTATATCACATAGAGAGTCTATAGTGATATTTTCAAAAGATACAATAATAAATAAATAATATGCAGACTTTGTAAAAATATAAATAATCAAGATATAGACTTTTATCTTGACATGCTCCCACTATTTTTCTAACGAGTCATGCGACACCCTTAGCACCTGAAACGGAAGTCTCCGACAGACTTTTAGTGGGGATCGAGATCCAATCAACATCTTAGTGTAACCTCGAGGGACTCGACCAATCACACTAAGCCCAAAAGGTAGGCAACTCTTGCCAATCACAACTCCTTATAATTCTCGTCTTGTTCGACCTCCGAACCACCATGGCCTCGAGGGACTCGACCAACCATGATGTTCGGTTAAGTCATCACCATCGTTACAAGATGAGTCTGATTCGATGATATACTCTCGAGGGACTCGACTAAGCATACCATATTCTCAGGTCACCGGTGACATCTCTATGTCGTAGATAAGATAGCGAATCGCGATATATGTGAGTCTCGAGGGACTCGACCAGCTCAACCTATACCGGGAATTGATTCCTAAAAATAACGATGAAAGGCCACATGGGTCAATCTAATTACCTCACGTTTACTGACTTAATATTATTAATAAAGGAAATTTTTTATTTGGTCTTCTAATATGATATGTCACGCACATACATATTTAATATATATCTATATCGCATGTAAATATATATATCTAGTAGCTATATAAGCAATCACACATCACATGAGTAATCACACCAGATGATCATAGACAACATTCTAATGTGATCAAACCCGAGCCAGTGGGTCCAATCACTCACATCAAGATCTATGTATGCATCGGCGCATCTCCATGCCCTATGATCATCCATCTTGCTTCGTCGCTTCCGTTGGGATCTCAACGCATCGCCATGCGTCGGATCATCTATCTTGGCCTCGTGGGTCCTGTTATCGCTTCCACGCACCTGCTACGCCTTCTCGTATAATTCTAATATAATGACAAGCACAAGGCTTGACAATAAAGTGAGAAAAATATAGGCTCGCAGGCCCCAATAATAATAATCACATGTACACACGTAGTTAAAATTTGATATTCGCACGAACAACCTAGCTCTGATATCACTATTAAAAATCCAAGGGTAACATCACATGCATAGCGGAAGAATAGAAAACAAGAATCCTAGATTTTCATGAAAGGTTCTGTCATCGTGCAAAGATCGGTGCATCGAAAATAAATTCGTGAATCCAAAAACTATGTTTGTAAAAGAATGATAGTACCTAAGGAGATCGTATATCCCTGAGTTTCCTACAGATCCGTAAAGTGGATGAAGGAGATTAAGCATCCTCCTCTCTAGCAGTATCCACACGGTAAGGAATGCGACGATGTTCCTCTCTTGGGAGATGAGAACAAAAGATGGCTACTAAGAGAAATCCCCAGCCTATAGGCCTTTGATTCCCTCCTATTTATAGAGGCCCCATGTCAACCCTAATGGATCTAGCCCTATTTGGTATTGGATCTCTATCCAATTACTCAAGCCTCTTAGATTAATAGGTCTCTATCCAATAATCTAACTATTATTGGATCTCATCCATGGGATTCAATAATATAGGGGCTTATTGGATATCCAATAAGATAGGGGCTCCGACGGATATCTCATATCTGAACCTCTACTCGTCGCAACACCTACCATATGTGTGTGACCCTTTAGGCTCAATATCGAGCTAGCCATGAGTCATACATATTAGAACTCTTTTTGACTCAGTGAATTATTATCTCCATAATAATTCAATTGACTCATCGATTACGAACTTACTAAACCACTACGTCGTAATCCTTAGACAATACATGGGAATCTAATCCTTTGGACCTATCTGTCCTCAGTTACCATGTACATATAGTTCCTCATCCATCTAATATTCCAGAGACCGCATATCAGGCATGGTACTGTCAGGCTCATACGGTTTCCAATTAAGTCTGGCTCTAATCGGATTCTCCCAAAGAACTCTTTCTCTCTCAATCCGAATGACCCTGGCCAAGGATTTACCTAAGCAAGAACACATGGGATATTTCTCTTATGTTATCGAGAGTGGATGATCCTCTATTAACACTCAATAGCCCTCGTAAGGTTGGCTGCAACTCTCAATAACCGGTTGTACAAGATTTGAAACTTCCAAACCTATAAGTCTGATATCAAAGAGTGGAGTACTCATACAGGACTTCCTTGGTGTCTCAAGTCTAAGGACCAGATACAATACTGGAACTACGAAATCACTGTCCGACGTGAGGTATCAATAACCATCCAGCATTCCGTAAATAGATCAATCAGTAAACTCATTCTCCAATGAGCACATGTACTGTATCCTTAGTGTCCCCACACGAGTAGCTATGAGATCAACCACCTCCATTATATGAACAAGTATACAACACACTAGTCTGTTCGGTTATCTCGATGTCTCTCTCAAGTAACCTATGATCGAGATTATTTAGGGTCTACGTTTAAAGGTAAATCGATCTCAGTATCATGATCTCACCATGATCCGATTCCCATTGCATAGATCCAAGGACATCATAATATACATATGAATAATACGAGAAAATGCCAATAATCATAAGCATAAAGATTGACGCAACATGTTACAGGTGCCATCACTCATGTGATTGGCTTGTAGGGCACCTATAACTAGCAAAAATCACATTCCTTAATGGTAACCTCAAGGAGGAAGTGTATATGATACAACCTGAGGGATTCGTGTCCAGGGATAGTCCAGATAAGGTGTGCAAGTTGCTTAAGTCCATTTATGGACTGAAGCAAGCTTCCCAAAGTTGGAACATAAGATTTGATGAGGTGATCAGATCTTATGACTTCGTTAAGAATGAAGATAAGTCTTGTGTGTACAAGAAGGTAAGTGGGAGCGCTATCACCTTTTTGGTGTTATTTGTGGATGACATCCTGATCATTGAGAATGATGTAGGAATGCTCACCACGGTAAAGGCTTAGCTATCTAGACACTTTTCTATGAAAGACTTAGGGAAGCATCCTACATATTGGGAATTCGAATCTATAGAGATAGATCTAAGAGGATGCTTGACTTGTTCTAGTCTAGGTACATAGACACTATTGTCAAAAGGTTGGCATGAAAAATTACAAAAGAGGTCTCATACCGATGAGACGTAGGCTATCACTTTCTAAGAGTGTGTCTCCAAAGACTCCTGAAGAAAGGGCACATATGGATATGATACACTATGCCTCAATGATATGGTCTATCATGTGTGCTATGTTATGTACCAGGCCTGATATAGCATATGCTCTGAGTGTCACGAGCGGGTATCAGGCGGATCCAAGCTTGGAGCACTAGAAAGTAGTAAAGTGTATCCTTAAGTACTTGAGAAGGACTAAGGATCTTTTACTAGTATATAGAGAAAGTAGCCTCAGAGTTGAGGGGTATACGAACTCAAGCTTCCAGCCCAATATCGATGATGGTAAGTCTAATTCAAGGTATGTGTTCACCCTAAATGGAGGAGCAATATGTTGGAATAGTTCTGAGCAAGATACTACTGCTGACTCGACCATAGAGGCGGAGAACATTACTGTGGCAAAGACAGTAAAGGAGGGAGTTTGGATGAAGGAATTCATCACAGATTTAGGAGTCATGCCAAGCAGCGAGGAGCTGATTCCCTTATATTGCGACAATAACGGGGCGATTACTTAAATGAGGGAACTCGGGTCTCATCAAAAGTATTCTGAAGAAGTTCCAACTCATTAGAGAGATCATAAGCCGAAAAGATGTAGTAGTGGAAAGAGTTTCATTCGAAGATAACATTGCAGATTCACTGACGAAGCCGTTATCTCATATTGTCTTTGAGCATCACAGGGGTCTGATGGGGATCAGACACGTAGGTGATTGGCTTTAGGTCAAGTGGGAGATTGCTAGTCATAAGTGCCCTGCAAGCCAATCACACGAGTGATGACACATGTGACTTGACATGCACTCTTTTTGCTTATTAGGTATTTTATCACTTTATCTTCCGTGTTGCATATATTGTGATATCCATGGATCTATGCAATGGGAGTCGGATTGTGATGAGTTCACGAAAATGAGACCGATTCACCTTTAAACATGGATCCTAAATAATTCCAATCATAGGTTACTCAAGAATGACATCGAGATAACTAGACAGACTGATGTACTGTATACCCATCCATATGATGAAGGCGGTTGGTCTCATAGCTGCTCGTGTGGGGATACTAAAGATACAGTACAAGTACTCATTAGAGAATGATTTCATTGATTGATCTGCCCATGAAATGCTAGATGGTTGATGATACCTTATTGTCAGACAACGATTTTGTAGTCCTAGTAGTGTATCTGGTCCTTAGACTTGAGATACTAAGGATATCATGTATGAGTACTCCACTCTTTAATACTGGACTTATAAGTTTGGAAGCTCTAAATCTAGTACAACCGATCATTGGGAGTGGTAGCCAACCTTACAAGGGCTATTGAGTATCAATAGATGATCATCCACTCTCAGTATCATGAGAGAAATATCCCATGTATTTTTGCTCAATAAATCCTTGGCCAAGGTTGTTCAGATTGCGAGAGAAAGAGTTCTCTCGGAAAATCTTATTAAAGCAAGACTCGAGGAGAGACTGTATGGGCCTGACAGCACCATGCCCGGTATAGGATCTCTGAGATATCAAATAGATGATGGACTATAAGTACATGGTAACTGAGGATAGATATGTTTAAAGGATTGGATTTCCCAATATTGTCTGGGGACTGCGGCGTAGTGGCCTAATACGTCCGCAATCGATGAGTCGGAAGGAGTTTTAATAAGTTTGACTCATGGCCAGCTCGATATTGGGCCTAGAGGATTACACACAAATGGTAGGTGTCGCGACGAGTAGAGGTTCAAATATGATATATCCGTCGAAGCCCCTATCTTATTGATATCCATTAAGCCCCTAAATTATTGGATCCTAAGATGAGATCTAATAAGAGCTAATAAGAGATTATTGGGTAAAGACCCATTAATCCAAAAGGCTTGGGTAATTGGATGGAGATCCAATACCCAACAGGGCAAGATCCATTAGGGTTAAGATGACATAGGACCTTTGTAAATAGGATGAAACCAAATGCCCATAGGCTAGGGTGTTGTGGTAGCCATCTCCTATTCTCCTCCCTCCTCTCCTCCTAAGCCAACAGCCCCATACTGGGGCGTGTGGACAGCAAGAAGGGTTGGCCCCTTCTTGATCGCATAGTTCACGCTGCGAGGAGATTTGGGCAGCAATTTGAGGAGCGTCATCACAGCCCCTGCCGTGTGGATTATCGATAAAGAGGAGGACATTTGAACTCTATAAAGTCCTACAGATCTATAAGAATTCAGGGATATACGATCTCCTTAGATAATTTTATTATGCATAGCTTTCTATTTTATAGATTTTTGCACACTAACTTTTGCACGACGATAAGAACCTTTCTTTCTATGAAAAATTTGTGATTTTTATTTATATTCTTTCGCTGTGCATATAATGTCATCGTAGATTTCCCAACAATGGCATCACTAAACTGACGGTGGAACTGCTTATGAGCAGAAAAGTCAAAAAACATACTTTTTCAAGTTGCAGGCAGTGGTACTACTAGCATTAAAGCTAGTAGATGATGGTACCACTAGAGCCCTTATTTTTAAGGTGTTGTAAGCGGTAGCACCACCCAATGCTGGTGGTGATACCGCTCATACCCGGAAGACCTCAAAATTTAAATTTTGGCTTTATTTTTAAAGTCATTTGGGGTCTATAAGTACCACACTCATCCCTGCTAGGATTACACAAGAAAAAGTAAACAAAAACTTTGGTGAAACAAAAGTTGTAATCTTGAAATTTTTGAGTGTCCCTCCCCTCCTCTTCTCTAAGTTTGATTTTTGTTTAGAGGAGGGCTGAGAGAATTATAAAGGTTATCTTCTAAACTTGTGAAATGGAGAAAAGAGTTATAAGAGGGTAATTGATCTTCGTCCAATGAAAGAAGATTAATAATGGAAGTTAGTGACCTCAACGGAGGAGGAATTGGAAGTGGACGTAGGTCATGATGACCGAACCACTATAAAATTAGTGTGTCTTCTCTTCTTTGTTGTTTACTTATATTGCAAACTACTTTACTTGCTCATTACTATCTTACGAATATTTTTAAATACATTTTCGAAACAAGCTTAATAGAACAAAATTTTAAATCGAAGAAAGTTTTTAAAAGCACTAATTCACACCACCCCCCCATTAGGATAATCTTCTTGGTCATAATTCTATAAGAAAAAAGTTTATGATTGTCTTCCCCTAAGCAAAGAATTTACGATTAATATTTTTGGCTTAGGCAGGCGATTAGAATGTGACTTAGGCCTTCTCATCTAGCATAGGACTCCATGTGGTAATTATATGTTGGATGATGATCAACTGATAGTATATTCCCTATTAGTATTTATTAAATATTAATTTTTATTTAATTTACTAACAAAAATGATATCACCCTTCTTGGAACGTTGAATAGTTATTTTCTAAATTTTATTAGCAAGAAATAAAATAAAAAATCATACCTAAATTAAGGATTTGATTACATATATATTGAGTTATGCCAAGCTACATAAATTTAATCATACCTGACAATATGGGTTATGATATACCTAGCCACATTGGCTAATTTGGCAAATCAACTTAACTCGGGTCAAATCTTAATTTGATCATTCTTATTAAATTAAATTTTTAATATTTTAAAAGTATTTTAAAATATTATAAAATAATAATTAACCTAAAATCCATTCTTTTTCATGAAATAACTAATTTAAATTCATGATTCCAAATTTAAAACTAATTAAATCATATAAATTCACACATAATTTCTTGAAACATAAATATATCTAATTAAATGAATTGAAAATATTAAATTAACTAATCATTCTAACATCACAATTCAATAATAATTTTTATTAATTATAAAATTAAAATATTATTATGTATCATGTAAATTATAATAATTTTAATATCAAAGATTTTAAAATATGAATGAAAATTGATGAAAAAAAATTAGAGGATCTACCTCTCCTCGAGAAATCTCTCCTCAATTTAAGAATGTCACGAACAAATCTATAAATAGGGTATTCGATGTAATATCTATTTATATATGTAACTTTCGATTTTATTTATATTTTTTGCAACATGGAGAGGGCTTATAGTATGCTTAATAAACCTATTTTGTTTGGCTTTTATGCTTGTTTTAATCTTATAAACATAGAGTGATATAGAGTATCAACCAACAAAGTACCCAATAACTACTTGGGACGCACATAGATAGATGAACCTTTCAGATAGTGTCTAAAAATAGTTTATTATCTTGTTCTATAGTAGTATCATGTTGGTACTTATGGAGACTTTTTGTAGTAATGGACCACCTTAAACCCTTTCTTGCACGATCAATCAGAGTTTGAAAAGTTTATCTTTATAATTTGTATTACCTGTCAAGTGTTTACTGAAATGTCTATTTATGGGATCTCAAGCTAAATAATTTATTTGAATTGTCTTTTTTTTAAAGGTCCTAAAGGGACCTTAAGAGGTTTCAAGGAGGTTGACCCCTAGATGATAGACACACAAGACTGTCGCACAAGTTGGATAAAACTAAGTCCATGACATATAGTGTTAGAGTAAGACAGGCATATTTAAAAACACTTGACATGCAAATATGAGGGGCCTAACAGTGCTACATTGAGGGTACCCAACATATATGACTGTTTGAGGAAAACAAGTATAGAGACATAGGGGAAAGGAGTCACTCAAAAGAATGAGCATTCGAGATTGATATTCATAGGAATGGCTAACCCTTCGCATGAGAGACATTATGAGGACAAGCGTACGGGGAAGAATATATAGTGCACAAAGGTTAAGATTATTGAGTACAAATTATGGCTTGACATTGTAATCAAACTTGATGGTGCTCAAGGCAAGCAAAGCACTTGACAAAGGATGAGGCCATGTAATGAGGGATGGGTTGCTCGATAACCTAAAGAGTTATTAAAAAGCCTATAAATGTGATGGGATTTAGCACTCATGCAAGGACTTGTATACAAATGATGAATTATCTGTGGTTGTCCAAAGACAATTAAAACTCGACACTATAGAGTATTAAAACTTTTTCTTTAACATAGGAATGATATGTCTATAAGAGGCTGAAGTACATAGTAAGTTCAATATGTTGCTAGGCCTTGAGGGGCGCTGCGGGGGTTGTATTAGTGAAGAGTTACAAGCTAGTAAATGTGTTCATGGTGGCAAAATAGTATATTATTTATTAAATAAGGTAATATAGTCCAAGAGGATGGTGGTCCCCAAAATTTTTAGAGGGAAGAATGAGAAGAGAAAAGTTGCTCCAACGGAATAGATATCCAAAAGGGATAAGTCTCAATTCTCTAAAAGGATAATTATATGCAATGGATCACACATGTTAAGGTGCACCTCAAGATAACAAGTCCATAAAGCTCAATAGACTAAAAGAGTGATTAGGAGTCATCACATGATCTTGTATGAGGTAATACGCTGGTAGACATATTGCAAGATCATGTAGGGGAGCGATCCCAAATAATATCAAACGAAAGCACACTTAGAGTCGATGTAGAGATCGAACTCAACAAAGGGCTAACCCGTGTAATGATGGGTGTGAGGGCCATATCAACTTAATATAAATTGAGAAATAGAGCAATTTAGGAGGAACTTAGTGAAGTACCCAAGTCGCATGAGACATAGAAGACAAAACATGAAGCAGAGGCATGAGGCTTAATTTGGACAGAGATTAAGAAAATGAACTCTTACAGGGGTAAGAACGAGATCACATCGTTCCATAGGTCTCTCGTTTTGATTAAGTGGACTTATCTTGTATGATACCAAAGTCTATGAGAGCTTTGGGGAACGTGCACCTTATCTCAATAAAGTAATTAATGAGGAGATTAAGATGACTCAACTTATAGAAGAGAAGTTGGGTTTAGAAGGTTTTGCCACAGAATAAGAATATACATAGATGAGTACTCTTAAACAATATATTATAGTACTGTCATTCGAGTTATCACAAAGGAAACTATGCATAGTGGAGATTATGTTGGGTGCAAAAGCCTATAATTCTGACAATGACACACTGATTTTAGCAAATTTGATGAATTTCGAGAGCTATTAAGTGACAGATTATCCTAAAGTTATGCTTCATCCATGTGTGACCCAAGAGTGGGCATGCTTTGGTTGATTACCAAAGGAGCAAATACAATCGTAGGTAATGGAGGCTCTATAATATGATAGCATAGGTCACACATGAAGAGATTACAGTCTGAGTTTATCTCATAAAGATTAGAATGCAATGGAAATGTCAATAGGAGGTGACATGCAACGAATTATGGTGGAACAGTTCGAAATAATGTGACACACATGTGAGAAGTCTCATGAGGGACTTAATTATACGAAGGTATGGTCATGAGCTATTGGGAGCTCCACTTTAGTGAACATTACGATAGTAAGGACTATGGAATCAAGTAGTGAATATCATAGTATCATAAATGTGAGTATTTCATACATATATCAAATTTTATATTAGATGAAAGCTTTAGTCATCAGTATATGAGAGTTGTGTACCACCAAGAGAGATTTCGTGTGCATCAAATTCTACATGGAGGAGGACTTAATCATATAGAGATATGATCAGAGCAAACATGTGTAGTGTACTTGATCAGGGAATTATTGTAGAGCTCATACTTAGATGAGGGAGCTCAGCAAGTTAAAGAACAAAGCTAAGTAAACAAATGTTGCTATCAATGATGCAAAGGATAACAGAATCGGCATGAGCCTTACAACATAATGATGGAGGCTATGCATGAGACTACTTAGGGAAGATATATGTGTTGAAGCAGGTGGTCAAAAGGGGTGAGGAAGCGATGACAAGTCCATAGAGACTTAGCTACCAAAAACTAAGCATTAATTAGGATAAGGGTAGATCATAGGAGTACCATAGTGCCGTAAAGGTGGACCTATTAATCATAAAGAAAGGGATAGATGTGATGCAACATATAGTAAGTCCATGGGCATGGCAACACCATAATACCATAGATGCGGGACTTTCATAGAATTATCAATCCTTTGCTCTCATGAAGGAAGAGCGTATGATCATAAAAGGGGTTGAGGAGGTAGAGAATGCAGAGATAAACTTCAAGTACTGAGAAAAGATTGAATGGTAGAAGTTAGGAAATTTCGCAAGACTAGTGTCGACGAGCTTTTCATCAAGATAGTTGAAAGTTGAAGATTTTGGATCAATGCATGAGTGCTCAATGGTGTTATTCCTTTTCTACTTAGAGGAGTATATGGTGAAAATGATAGAGAATATGATCCAATTATAGAGATGACCAAAACTATCAAAGACTTGCTTCAAGTCGAGGCAAAATTTTACTTCTTTCGGACAAAACTTTATATATTCCAGAAGTTCGATGGCAATGAGAAGATGAAAATAAGCTTTTAACACCTAGGATCACAAAGATAAAATCATACTCATTGATAAAATCCTATCACTATCTAACAAAATTATAAAAGGGTCATTAAACTTGTTTTTCATGTTTGGCTCATAGGATAGGTCATGCTTAGCTATATGAGCTAAGCTATGCTTGTTCATATGAGTTACATCGTACCTCACTATATGGGTTAAGTCGTGACTGGCCATATGGATTGGATCATAACTAGTGATATGGGATAAGCCTGGCCGTATGAGCTAATCTGGCTAATCAACTTAACCCAGGTCAGATCCTAATTAGATTCCTCTTATTAAATTAGATTTTAATATTTTTAAAAATATTTTAAAATATTATAAAATAATAATTAACCTCAAATCTATTTTTTTATGAAATAACTAATTTAGATTCATGATTCCAAATTTAAAAATAATTAAATCATAAAAATTCAAGCATAATTTCTTGAAACATAAATACATTTAATTAAATGAATTAGAACTATTATTAACATTAAATTACAAACCATTCTAATATCATAATTCAATAATTATTATTTATTAATTATAAAATTAAAATATTATTATGTATCATATAAATTATAATAATTATAATATCAAAGATTTTAAAATATAAATATAAAAAATAAAAAATTAGAAGATTTAACTCTCTTTGAGAAATCTATCTTTAATCCAATAACAAGGAAGTGAGAACCCTTTTATATAAGAGAAGATGCTCACTTTGAAAAATTATATTTAATTTATTTTTATTTTACTTTCATATATAAAAAGAGAATTATAACATTTACTTTTTATGATTCATATATAAAAATAAAATTTGTATTATTTACTTTCTAAAAATCACATCACTTATTAGGAAATAAATGAATTAAGAATGTAATTGATGGATCAAATTTTTAGTAAATTCACATAAAATCAATTTTAATCATTTCCTTAACCACAGTACACAAACAAAATAATTTGATTTATGTTAAGTAAGAAAAATCATCAATCATTACAATATAATAAATCAATATTCGATAGAACAAATGTACATACATATTTGGTTGCCACCCGTTCCTCTCATGCTCACATACGTCCCCTCTCTGATAAGGACCGATCAAACCCAAATTATCCACTTCTTCTAAACCTTTATGCCATCCACTCTTCTGCTCTCCTATAAATGTCTTCCACATAGTCTTCCACTCACATCATCGGACTATCGTCAAGATGTGTTCCATCCGATTCTCAGTCTTCTTCTCCTGCGTCTTTCTCTTGCTCTCCTTCTTATTAGTCAGCAATTCATGTTTTGCGACCAGAGCCCACCAACTAAACCGTGCTGCATTCCCTGATGGCTTCATTTTTGGCACTGCAGCCTCCGCTTACCAAGTCGAGGGCATGGCGCTCGAGGGCGGCAGGGGGCCGAGCATATGGGATGCTTTCGTTAGGGTTCCGGGTATAATGCAGTCTTTATCCTTCTCTTTTACCTCTCCCTCTTCACCTTAATGATTGAATATTTTTGCTTGGAGGATTTCTATTCGTTTGTGTTGGTGACCGCAGGTACGATTCCCAACAACGCCACCGCTGATGTATCAGTTGACGAATACCATCACTACAAGGTAGAGTATTCTACAGTCTTTATCAAGTCACTGCTGGCTGTAGCAATTCTCAGGTTTAGATCTCTCATTGCTGAGTTCAAGAATGTTAACTTGGTAACATCTCATGGTTCAGGAAGATGTCGACATCATGAAGAAGTTCAACTTTGATGCATATCGGTTCTCCATCTCCTGGAGCAGGATTTTTCCTAGTAATGGAAACATATTTTTCTATAATTTTTTGATCATCCAGGACTCATCTTGATCTATACCAAGTTTGCATCATCCACTACTGTTAGCTGACAACTTCTGTTTTCTAGATGGAACTGGAGAGATTAACTGGGAAGGCGTAGACTATTATGACCGGCTAATCGACTACTTGATACTGCAAGGTAAACTTTATACCTTCTACGATCAAAAGAAACAAATGGCTATATCAGAATCTTTTTTCTTTTTATTTGTGTATCAGGCATTACTCCCTATGTAAATCTCTATCACTACGATCTTCCATTGGCACTTCATGAAGAGTACCTGGGCTGGTTGAGCCCCAAGATAGTGTAAGCCCTTGGCTGTTGACAATGCCTTAATCTATAATGTTCTTTGCGTTATAAATCATTGGAGATTGTTTAAGCCCGTCTGATGAGTTGTATCATGCAGGGATGCATTCGCTAACTACGCAGACTTCTGCTTTGAGAGGTTTGGAGATAGAGTCAAGAACTGGTTCACATTCAATGAGCCCAGGGTGGTGTCGGCTCTTGGTTATGACAATGGCCTTCATGCCCCAGGAAGATGCACCGACTGCAAAGTCGGAGGAAACTCAACCACAGAGCCTTACGTCGTCACTCATCATATCATCTTATCACATGCAGCCGCAGTGAAGAGATATCGCGAAAAGTATCAGGTTTGTTGTTCACACAAGTCATGATTCTGTCATTCAACGTATAACCAAGATCAACATATGTTTCTTTTTGTACTCTCTCTGTTCAGGTAGATCAGAAAGGCAAAATTGGTATTATTTTGGATTTTGTTTGGTACGAGCCTCATACTAACTCAGCAAATGACGAAGCTGCTGCTCAGAGAGCCAGGGATTTCCACATTGGATGGTAACAACGCCGCCTGTTCCAATTGAGACAACTCAAGTACATACTCTCAAAGAGGCCGAATGATCTCTTTCTCTGTTTGCAGGTTTCTTCACCCTCTAACATATGGATACTATCCAAAATCAATTCAAGAAATTGTCAAGGACAGGCTTCCTAAATTCACCGTTGATCAAGTGAAGATGGTGAAGGGTTCATATGATTATGTTGGTGTCAACGATTACACAGCTTACTACATGAAGGATAATGGAGTCACCAATCCCAAACCTGTCAGCTACCAAGACGACTGGCACGTCGAATTCAAATGTTAGATTTGCTGATCCCTTGTAATAACTTCATTCTTTGTGGTAATCTTCTTTCTTACATCTCCATATTTTGTAGATGACCGAGATGGTGTCCCTATTGGACCACGGGTAAAATCCTACCCTTTCTTGTGCTAATTAGAATCCTTTTTTACCCAATCTGTAATTTTCCTTGATCTACACTTGACAAGCTATTGTCGATTAACCTGTTAGTAATGGAATTTTACTCAGGCCAACTCCTACTGGCTCTACATAGTTCCATGGGGAATGTACAAAGTTGTGACCTACGTCAAGGAAAATTATGGCGATCCAGTCATCATCCTCGCAGAAAATGGTATGAAACATTATATGTTCTCCTCCCTCCATCGTTTTCACAGTTTCTGATCTCTTAATGATGATGATGATGATAGGAATGGATCAGCCAGGCAATGTCACTCTACCAGAAGGTTTGCGGGACACAGAGAGGATCAACTACTACAAGAGCTACATCACTGAACTGAAGAGGGCGATTGATGATGGTGCGTCGGTGATCGGATACTTTGCATGGTCTCTCCTCGATAACTTTGAGTGGAGAATAGGTTACACTTCGAGGTTTGGTCTGGTTTACGTAGACTTTAAGACCAACATACGGTACCCAAAGGAATCAGCCTATTGGTTCAAGAACATGCTGAAGAGGGAGAAGAATTAATTGATGGAAGAGAATTCGCATTAGGTGTTGCTTTTGATTTCATCATCTATCAGGTTTTAATTATCCATAGGTTGGAGACTTTTATGAGTTATAACATACTATTGTGCTCGACAACAATCTGAGACAGGTATTTGGCCAATTAATACCAATGTGATGCTCATCCTTGTACCATGCACCAATCAAACATCACATACAACCGTTATATGTATTCATTTCTGCGTATAAATAATCTATACTTTTATCTGTTAATTTATTGGACCCATTTTATCAGGTTTGTTCTATTGATCTAGTTAGTAGTTACAAAATCTATAGTTCAATATCTCCTGATTTGGGGGTTCATGCAAAACATCAAGCGGATTAGCAGATTATAGTTAAATAGCATAGATTAGCAGATTATTGTTGCGGACTTCAAGAAATATGATCTTGAGGACGAGGGTCGTTCATTGTGGACTTCAAGAAATTTGATCTTGAAGATGAAGGATGATAACCGAGGACTTCAAGAATTGTGATCTTGTAGTCGAAGGTAGATTACCACGGATATCAAGATATGTGAAGAAGGTAGATCAGAGGATAAGTGATCTCGGAAACGAAGGTAGATTACCTCAATATTTCAACTTAAGCGATCAGGATAACTGCGGACTTCAACATGATATGCGATCATGAACAGGGAGGGCGAAAAAGTATTCCCCCAAGGGAGGGTCGATTATCGTGGACTATGTGATCTTGAAAGAGGACAAGATGAAGAACACAGAATGCCTTGCTCACCGGTGGACAGTCCGATGCGCTCAAGGTCACGAACCAACCCTGCCACGAAGGAGCGCGGACGCGGCACGCCGCACCGCAGCGATCCCGGATGAACCCATGGGGTCGTGGTCCATCTTTGCTCACAACGTGCACGAACCCGTCGTGCTACAGGCGGACAGCCAGCTACTGCGACCCCCGTGCCAGGGCCGTGGGAGAAGAGGTGGGTAACGCAGCGATCCTGGGTGAATCATGGCAAGAAGGTTCGACGTGGCACTGAAATGCCGGTAGCTGGGCGGGCCAAGAAGGCGAATGACGGCGGCGAAACCGAAGATGACGGAGAGGAAGAGGAGGAGGAGGAGGGAGACGAAGGGAAGGAGACGGGGGGAAGGGTCATGTCCTGACCGCCATGCCCAAGGCGGCGCAGCGGGTCTCGGGCTAGGTTGATATTGACACGGGGAATGGCGGAAGAATTATATCAAAGATTGAGGCTTTGCCGGACCCCAAGCCATCGGGTTGAAGGTAAAAGAGGAAACGGAGGAAGCCTTTTAATTAAATGGTAAATCGAGGGAAGGGCTTATTGCGCTCGAATATATATATATATATATATATATATATATATATATATATATATATATATATATATATATATATATATATATATATATATATATATATATATATATATATATATATATATATATATATATATATATATATATATATATACGCGTGGTGCCATCTCATATTCATGATGGTGAGAAGTACTCGTCTTTTCTTGTTCGAGTATTCGAGCATGATAAAAATTCGAGCACGGCGTATTCGAGCATGATAAAAATTCAAAAAATAGTAAAAAAAAATTGAATTTTATTTATAAATACTTCATTATTAAACGAATAATATTATAAGACACGCTTAAGTGTTCCTACGATTCTCTATTGTAGAAAAAAAAAGTAAAAAAAAGGAACCAACTTATAGTTTATTGAATTTACTTCTTAATCATTGACAGATAATAATGTAGATAATGTAAATCTAGTGTTGATTAATCTTCCAAGTTTACGTTTTTACGGATGATTTTTTGGATTTTTTTCTTGGTACCAAAGTTCTCTCCCTCGATCAGATACGATTAGATATTTGACAATAAAATAATCAATATATATATATATAATCATTAAAGAATTGAGCAAATGAACACACAACTCACAAGATAATTAACCAGTATTTTCTACAAGTGATAAAATGGATAGAAATAACTATCAAAATCAACAAATATTTTAAAAATCATAAATTCAACTTCCTTTGAGGATAAAAAATTCAATTGACTTTATGTTAAAGAAAAATCTTAAAATTTAAGGAAGAATATATAAAAAAACACCAGTGGTCACAAGACTGCTTAAAAAAAATTGCGTCGATGACATGATTGAGAAATTATTTTTCTTAGCGGACGGACAAAAAAGTATCAACCCACATTTGTAGATATCTCACTTTAGATAAATGATGGCATGACCCTCTCATATTTAATACTGTTCAAAATATAAAAGGTAAAAAGAATGTTCAGATGGTTTTATTAGTTAAAAAGCAGAAACTTGGGCTTTTTTCTCAAGACCTAAACATCCAGCAAAAAAAAAAAGAGAGAGAGAGAGAATAAAATTAAAAAGTAAAAAACGGTTTTGGGCGCATGAACCATCATAAGCACCTTTTTCAGATTATTTAAATTTGAAGTTTTCCTCAAGAAGCGGATTCCTTGGCAATCTTCTCAGCCTTGGCAATAACTTCCTCGATCCCTCCAACCATGTAAAATGACTGCTCTGAGAGGTCATCGTACTTCCCGTCCAAAACACCCTGAATTGTACAAGCAGCAAATTTAATATAAATTGGCAACGAGATATGATGGTTAAGAAGCCTCTAACTGAAACCAATGATACATCATATAAATGACTTCAATGAAAAACAAATTGTTTCAGAAGACAATACAGCAGTAGGCAGTACCAATTAACTGTTCTCACCATTAAGATCGTCATACTATATGCAAGAAGCAATCACCTTCTTCAAAAACAAAATGACAGAGAATAAAAAAATTCTTCTATTAAACTGTGCTACATGGAGCATCGTGAGATGGCACTACAAAAATATAATTGGTAGCAACCTACCCTATATGAATTTGGTCAAAATAATATAATCGAACTGCCAGAAAATTAAGTTCATTATACTAAACTAATATGATTGATGCTCCACCCAAGAAGATTTTTGCAAATGCACTGATATCTTTCAGACCTGTCTAATGTCAGAACAAAACTAGCTGCACATTTAACTTTTATTCTCACCTGAAAGCTGCTAACACTCTCCTTCAATTCCACATACTTCCCAGGTGCACCCGTGAAGACCTCAGCAACATGGAAAGGCTGGCTAAGGAACCTCTGGATCTTTCGAGCACGAGCAACAGTTAATTTATCATCTTCGCTGAGTTCGTCCATGCCCAAAATAGCAATAATATCCTGAAGATTTTTATAGTTCTGCAGGACCTTCTGTACACCACGAGCAGTGTTGTAGTGCTCTTCACCTAACACGTGAGGAGAAAGCATTCTAGATGTTGAATCAAGAGGATCGACAGCAGGATATATACCAAGCTCCGATATCTAGTAAGAAAACCATGTCCATGTTAGTCGGAAATAAAGGAGTTAAACCAGAGAAAAGAAACTTATATAATAGCACCTGTCGTGACAACACGGTCGTAGCATCAAGATGCGCAAAGGTAGTTGCAGGTGCAGGATCAGTCAAGTCATCAGCAGGCACATAAATGGCCTGGACAGAGGTAATTGAACCCTTCTTTGTTGTCGTGATCCGTTCTTGAAGTCCTCCCAGATCAGTAGCCAAAGTTGGCTGATAGCCAACAGCAGAAGGAATACGTCCAAGTAGAGCTGACACTTCCGAGTTTGCCTAACATATGAAAGAAGAATAAAGAGGATAAGCAGCCGAGTATAGCTATATGTCATGCGTACAGGGAAAGAAAAAACAAGTTCAGATTCGTGAAAGCTCACTTGGGTGAAACGGAATATGTTGTCAATAAAAAGAAGAACATCTTGTCCTTCAGCATCTCGGAAGTGTTCAGCCACGGTCAAGCCAGTAAGCCCGACGCGCGCACGAGCACCAGGAGGCTCGTTCATCTGACCATAGACAAGAGCACATTTGCTCTCAGTCTGCCAAATATGACCATTCAATGTCAAAAATCACTAAGACGCAAACAATAACCTGTTGATCCTTTACATAAAGATAAGAATCAGTACACTGCAACCTGCTTATCTCCAAGTTTAATGACACCACTCTCAATCATTTCCCTGTACAAGTCATTGCCTTCACGAGTACGCTCTCCAACACCAGCAAAGACAGAGAACCCACCTAGCATAGAATTACAAGAGACGAGTGGTCATGAAAACCAAATCCTACAAGAATAAGTTATCAAGATGTCAAGTGCGGCGAATAGGCAAGTTGATGTATAACCAACCATGGGCTTTAGCGACATTGTTAATGAGTTCCATAATGAGCACTGTCTTCCCTACCCCGGCACCACCAAAGAGCCCAATTTTACCACCTCTCTGGTAAGGAGCGAGAAGGTCCACAACCTGTAAGAGAGATTGAAGCTTATAAGCAGCAGGCACATCCAACTAATCACTGCTCCTTAACAACGAAAGCAAACCAGACATGATCGATTCATAGACACGATGCTTAAAACTATTACGAGGAGGGACAACTAAGTAAACAAGCACACATGCCTGTATTAGTTTACCTTGATTCCTGTGACAAGAATTTGTTGTTCTGTAGCCTGCTCAACAAAAGCAGGGGCCTCACGATGGATAGGAAGGTGGTGGCTAGTCTCTGTTTACATGGAAAGAAATCATATCCACAACAGAAACAGCTTAGAAGTGCCTAGTGATCCCAAAATAAGTCATCGTAGTAGTTATCCTAATGGTATACTTTCAAATGGACCAAGAAAACTTACTTATGTCACCATTCTCATCTATGGGCTCTCCAATGACATTAATGATTCTTCCAAGGGTGGCCCTGCCAACAGGCACCTGAATGTAGGAACACAGTCTTCAAGTAATTTAGAAAGATATACACCCAGGAAAGACAACAGTGGTGATTCTCAAAGATCAGACAAATTAACATAACCATTATTATTGAAATCGAAAGGTTCAATTGTTAGCAAAGATCCAGAAGAGCAATTCCTTTGCATATTACAGCGTATGATTGAAATCGAAAGGTTCAATTGTTACCAAAGATCCAGAAAAGAAATTTCGTTGCAGAAAACAGAGTCTGATCCACAATATTCCTATGTACCGAGGTATCAGCGAAGCTACCATCAATTGGTAACGAAGAAACTATATAGTCCGCCATACTAACTCCGCCAAGAAAACACAGAGCGGAAAAACTTACAGTGATGGGAGAGCCGGTGTTCGCAACTTTCTGCCCACGAACGAGCCCCTCGGTCCCATCCATGGCGATCGTCCGCACCATGTTCTCCCCCAGATGCTGCGCCACCTCCAAAACCAACCGGATTGGGTAGTCCAAGACCTCCAGCGCCGTCAAGATCGGCGGTAGACCCTGATCGAAGCGGACGTCCACGACAGCTCCGATCACCTGGCATACCTGTCCGATCGAGCCGGCGCCGGTGAACTCGTCGGTGATCTTGCCAGTGAGGCCCTTAGAGAAGGGAGACCGCTGGGTCGTCGGGGCCCCAGTTGCCGCTGCGGTGGTGGCGTACTCGACGGCGCGGGAGAGGAGAAACCCGGTGGGGGAGGGGCGGGATGCGATCGACGGGCGAAGGCGGCGGGGAGCAGGGAGCCTGATCGCGTGGGAGCGGCGAGCGGAGGATCGGAGGAGGGAAGCGAGGGCCCGGCGGGTGGCCATGGCCGGATCGAAAGAGCTTAGGGTTTCGAAATGCTAGCTCTCGCGATCGATCGAAGACGATTCGTTCGCGTTTACCGGCGGCTCCTCTCTGGTTTATAAGAGCGCGCAGGGTGATGAGGGGCTTTACTATAGCGGGGACGTTACGCAGAGAGTGTCGTGTGCCGAACAATTTGGAAAGAGCGCGCGGCGGGTTCGGGCGCAGAAGAGAGGACGGCGGATCTTTCAACCGCATAAAAGGAAACGTGAGGGGTATATGGGGACGTCAACGATCAGCTCCGGAGTGTTTCGGATCCGGGTTTACCGGAGCACTGTGTCATAGTTTCGCTATTAGTGGGCCGGCCCAAGTCCGCGACTGGGGCTTCAGATGTTGGGCTTAATAAGTTTTTTGGGCTGTTTGTTATTTACAATCAAGTCCCAGCCAATATAATACTGGTGAGCTCAGTCGGTAGGACGTACTTGTGATATGTGACACATCTCCGGCACAATCGAGTCATGAACGTGTCAACGATGTGAGAATAATCTTGTTGGCCTTACCATATGCTGTACTGGCTTTGTTTCCTTCTCTGGAGCCATCTCGATGAACCCTCTGTAGAAGTTTGGCGGGCACACTAGGCAAGTGAACCAGAGGACTTCTAATTGGGACATATATTTATATGCTATTAATTTTACTGGTTAAGCTTCTTTTCACCTTGATGGGGACATTCCGTCGGTGGCCTGAAGAGCAATTTGGAGACCTTGTCTTAATTATTAGCTGTACAGAAGCAAAGACATGTGGAGGGGCTCCATTCTGGCAATTACTCCTCTTCTTCGAGGTACTAAAATCACGCAACCTACTCGAAAGAATAGAAGTATTCTCTTGATGCTGCAAACAAGAACTACGAAAACGACGAGCAGCTTCGGAGGGAAGAGGTAGAACAGCACTTGGATTCAATGAATGAGCTGCAGGAAGTGGTCGAACAATGGATTCCGGACATGCTTAGAGGAATTTTCCACTCGAATATAGTTTGCTGCATTACGGTTGTTAAAGGAGTCCAATTTGTACTTTGGGGAGTTGTTCTTATCTTCGACATTTGCGGGTGTAAAATATGGGTCCCCTATTGAACTGCTACTGTGGGAAGAAAATGAGAAGAGAATAAAGTAGATGCAGGTGAAAGAACCATTTACATTCCAAATCATGGCATCTCCATCAAGGTCGCTTTCATGCTCGTTGCTTATTTATTCTACCTTTAATCCATTTCAGCTGCTTAGCCCATGGCTGGATTGGAAATCCCCTGGTAACATAATGATTTACCATGATCTACAAAGCCCGGATCCCAGTCGATAAGAACATGACCTTCCACGAGAATGGCTATTTCCTCCGATAAGACTCGGTCAAAAGTTTCAGGGCAAATCATCTTTAGATCAAAGGTGGAAGCAATAGAGCAGAGCGTGACACAGAAGATGGGGTATGAGATGATCCTGATAAAGAGCTTGAAGCGGATGGAGGCGCGGAAGCTTGGATTGGCTTTGCTTGGAGGATTCTTCGTTGGCGTAGTCGCCTGCTTCATTTTCATGACGGTGTCTACGGGTAAGTTCTGAAGCTATGAAATCCAAGAAACAGTAGATCGATGAACTGCAACAACATGAAAGATCTGTAGAAGTCTTTTTGATTCTTATTGTTCTGCAGCCACACAGCAGCTATCTAATCTGCCTTACGTGGTTAATGCGTCTCCGGTGGCAGAGAGCAGTAACTCCTCACAGAGATCAGGTAGGAGAGTCCCTAAACTTGCAGAGAGCATCTGAAATCTGGGAGTTTTGGATTAGACGTGCTGTGTTGCTAATGTCAGAAAAGATGCAGGTCGAGGACATGGTACAGAGGGAAGCAACCCAAGCAGCGATGGCGCTACCAGAACGAAGCAGACTTCATCATCGACAAGAGACGACGCTCCTTCCGGCGGACAGGCCAAGGCCAGTAATCTGGAGTCAGGTGAGCCTCGATCTCAGAAACAGAACAGAGAAATGATAAGTTGAGAGGTCTCTCTTTGGAGAAGGGGCGAGGTTGGAAACCTCAATGTGATAGGAAAACGACAACTTCAGAGTTGATGACGAGTGTGCGACTTCGCTTCGTTTCCTGCTGCACCTCAGCCACAGATTAATCTTTTATTTTGCAGAAGGCGATAAGAAGACCGAGGCCAGACAACCAAGCAAAAACCAGAAGGAAGAGATCATTGAATCCAAGCAACCAGGTAAGCGTGATCATTTATGTCGAGTATGCAAGTTCTCTTCGTTTCCTGCTGCACCTCAGCCACAGATTCATCGTCGACTTTGCAGAAGGCGATAAAAAGACGGAGGCCAGACAACCAAGCAAAAACCAGAAGGAAGAGGTCATAGAATCCAAGCAACCAGGTACGAGTGATCATTTATGTCGATCGAAAGCTCATCTGTTTCAACCAGCAAGTCAATTCAGCTATTCTTCGTGACAACTTATTTAGATCTTTTACTGTTGTGAAGATGGACCAAGAATTAGTCAGTCCACGAAGTCCCGGAGGAAGCCGGCTTGTGATCTCTCCAATCCGAGAACTGATGTCTGCGACTTGGAAGGCGATGTTCGAATCCACGGGAAGTCTGCCTCTGTAGTTCTTGTCACCGATCGCCGACCTCGCAACTCAGGAAGAACGAAGTCGTGGCGGATCAAGCCTTACGCTCGCAAGTTCGACAAGGCCGCCATGGCGCACGTCCACGAGGTTTCGGTAAGAGTGTCGAATGGCCTCGGGGGCATCCCTGCCTGCAGCGCGAACCACAGCGACCCGGCCATCGTGTTCGCGCTCGGAGGATACACCGGAAACTACTACCACGACTTCACCGACGTACTCATTCCACTGTTCATAACCTCGCAACGGTTCGACGGAGCGGTTCAATTCGTCATAGAGACAATTAACTTGTGGTGGATCTCCAAGTACGAGCAGATTCTCCGAAGTCTGTCGCGGCACGAGATCATCTTCTTCAACAGCGACGACCGAGTCCACTGCTACCGACGTGTGGTGGTCGGCCTCCATAGCCACAAAGCCCTGTCCATCGACCCCACGAGAGCTCCGAACGGGTACTCCATGGTCGACTTCACGAAGCGCATGAGGGTCGCCTACTCGCTCGAGAGGGATTCCCCGATCAGACCGGGAGGAGCCGAGGCCAAGAAGCCGAGGCTGCTGCTCATCTCGAGGCAGGGCAGTCGAAGGTTCACCAACCTGGGGGAGATCGTAAGGACGGCCGAGGAGTTGGACTTCGAGGTGGTGGTGGCAGAGGCCAAGATGGGGAGTAACGTCGCTGACATCGCCAGGGTGGTGAATTCCTGCGACGTGATGATGGGGGTGCACGGCGCCGGGCTCACCAACTTCGTGTTCCTGCCGACCAATGCCGTGGTGATTCAGATAGTTCCTTTCGGCAAGCTGGAGGATATCGCCAGGGCATGCTTTGCATACCCTTCCGTGGACGCAGGCTTGCACTACCTGGAACACAGCGTGAGTGAGGACGAGAGCAATCTGAGAGAGCTGTACCCGAGGGACCACGCCGTGTTCAGGGACCCCAAGTCCATTCACAGGCTGGGATGGAACAAGATGGGGGAGGTGTACCTGGACAAACAAAACGTGAACCTTGATGCCGACAGGTTCCGACCTCTACTGCTCAAAGCTCGTCAGCTTCTCCATCAATAGCATGGCCAAGGCATCGCATTAATGCGGCATGGTACGAGACATTCATTTACGATCCCCTTCTATGTGGCTTTTTATTTGGCGACACTAAGAAGACTGGTTTTTCACTGTATATAGTAGGGGATGTTTGATCGAAAAATATTTTGCACCAAGTAAAAATTATGTTGTAGACACAAGAAATAATTATCCTTACAATAGGATAGCAAACACAAGCACGATGACGAAGAAATAATTATCCTTACAATAGGATAGCAAACACAAGCACGATGACGATTCCTTTATGAATATAAACTGCATCAAATATTCATTAATTTTGATGAACAAACCAGCAAATGCCTTGAGAAATACTGACTACGCCAACCTGAATCATGCGTGTGCTAACATGACCAAACATCCATGTAGTATCACCCATGCTAGAAACGATACAATTAGAGGTCGTAAACAAGACATTGATACATGGCAGATAAATGACCCAGTATCATTTTTGCAAATATGACAAAAATTTTATTGTTAAATCGAATAGATAAAGGTCAAGGAGTAAAAAATAAAAACGAGATAATGATATCAGAGGAGGAATTTGCACCAAACACATAATTCGCCCTAGTAAATAAGAGGGGGGGAAAAATAAAGAAATATCCTCTAATAGCCAGACCGGTTTCCAGTCTAAAGCATTAGGTCCATTTACAAATGTAAGGAATATTTACAGAGGAAAAATAATTTGATAGAAGAAAATCCGAAATGGTGATCATAACCTCTTTTTCGTCACTGTTCGATGAATCTGCCAAGACCATGCAAGAAGAAAAATCACCAAGGCTGTGCCCACTGTTGTCCACAATGTTATTAACCATGCAGGCATTGGATTGGGAAAGAGACCTGGCTCAACAAAATACTCGTAAGACTACTAATTGAACATTAGCAGGATGAGAACACTAAAGACGCAAACATGAAGCATAAATGGGGAACAACAAAACACTACCACACTCACCATGGCCAAATTTGACACAGATTAGAAGTTCCACAATGCATATTGCCAGTGAAAGCCAACAGAATGCTCCCACCTTCTTCACGGGTTTTCTGAAACCATTGACATGTTAGTCTTCCTTCTTCCAATATCAAATGGTTGCTATCATGCTTCTTTGGAAAAATAGAGTAATGACAGATCATGATACCCCAACTATATGTGGAGTCGGATGGATGGATCTTTTCCCATCATTGTTAAAAAAAAATATATTACGTAGTTATGTTTTAATAAACCAAGAAGTAAGAACTTGAGGTATATGATTAGGAACTCTGAAAATTCAATTGTAGATTATTCTTTTAATTGGGAAGATGCGGTGGTACCTGTCTTGCAAGTAGGTATTGTACTCACGAATAGTTGGTATAGCAATTAGCCACCACAGTATCAATCTATAAATAACCAAAGGGTTTCTAGGTGGAATCCAAAGACAAAACTTGAGAAAAAAGGTGTTGAGCTCCACGGTCATAAAAACAACACAAAGGAACAGCACTTGGATGAACCTCCATGGCCCAAGCAGAGGACGCCATTCGTCTTTGTCCCACCGTGCAGGTGTAAACTGGCCCAATGTTCTTTTCACCTTGGCAAGAACACAAATACAAAGGTAAATCGAGAAAATTAAAAAGACAGCACAGCTATAAAGAACACACTACAGACAACTCACACTTCACATTTGCTATAAGAAAGCAAGTAGTTTCACAAGAGAAAGTACTACAGACAACCCATATTTCACATTTGCTATAAGAAAGCAATTAGTTTCACAAGAAAAAGCAACTTAGAAAGACGCACCAAAAAAAAAAAAGAATACCCACCAAATGTTTAAGTCATGGGGGGGTGTAAACTGGCCCAATGTTTTTTGCCACATGTAATATAAAAATAAATCCAAAATAATTAAAAAGACAATAAAGATATACAGAGTCCAGACAACTTGAATTTCATCTTTGATATAGTAGAACATTTAGCTTCACAGAATGAAACAACTAAGACAATTGCACTAAAAGATGAGTATGCCACAAGGCAAGTAGTCTTGCTCAATCACAAGCTTGACCATTAAACCTAATCGGCTCAGCTTTGGGATGATAAGCTAGGTCCAGAGGTCAGATCGAGATCAGCAAAGATGGAATGACTCAAAGAGAAATGTTTGACGCAAGCTACAGTGGCCTCTGACAAGCTCAAATTGGAATATCTTACACCATTTCAATTTTTAAATATAGTGCCATAACAGAATATTATAATCCTAATTCAACTTAATCTAGGCTTCATTCTCAATTACAAAATGATATTTGGCTAGTAACTGCTATAATATCAGTGCTAAAATCAAATGCTACAGTCATGGTGCAGTACTGTCCCATCTCTTCTCTCTATATAGATAAGCAAAGTATTGCCAAGTTGTCCAAGCCTCCTATGGCAAGTTCTATATCTTAATATCCGAGTGTTCATAGAACTACTTGTCAAAGTCAGTTATCATCTTCATTCCTTTCCAAAATAGGCCAGCTGCTGTCACAATCAATCCATCTCAAAAAACGTGCATTATGAGGCTTTAAAATTCTTCCCAGATACCATGCTCTAACGTCAAAGGAACCTTGGATTAATTGGTTTGGACCGGGGTTCAAATCGAGTCTAATCTTCTCCATAATAGTGCTATGCCAACTGACAGGTACTCAGCAATACTAATGCTTTTGTAATTAACCATCTAACCTGTTGCTACGTTCCTTTATTCTATCATTACACATGAAGGATAATGCACAGCAAAACAGAATTGTCATCGTCAATCAAAGAAAATCTAAATTGCTGGTGCAGCTTAAAAATCCTGCAACCATAAAGCGACCCTCTATTATTCTAACAATAACCAAAAAGCCATTGTAAAAGAAGAAAATCCCCAACATCTAGGTACCAAATTAGCTGTATATGGTTCAACAGAACTTACATAGTCAAAAAATATTGTATCATTCAAGTGCGGCTACATGGCACTACATGAGTCTGACATAACACACAAACTTGATAAGATAATACAAAGAATCAATTAGAGGATGCTCGATTAACATGCAATCTTCTCTGACATGACTACTATCTTAATTCTTCGAGATAACAAAGCCGAAATTTGTTCGTGAAAAGATGTGAGTCCATGGAAGAAACACTTTTTTGGTACTTCGAATGAAAAGATTGTTCCCTGACCCAAATAATAAGTAAAGAACCATTTAAGGTATGTCTGGCACAACATGTAACCCTCTCTGACGAGATTATTATTTTCACTCTGCAAAAAGTGACAAGGAGGGTGCTGCTAACATAAAAACAAAGTATCAAGAGATTCACAGTAAACACTATAAAATTATTTATTTGACTTCTGAAAAGAGATTCTTATCTAGTTGAATTTCATAACATTATAATGCAACCATTAAATTCATAATTCTCATATTGGTAGATTCTAATTATATTTCCAAAAACCAAGGAATAAAAGCCCAACTAACTTGTAAATCTGAATGGAAAATTTAAATCTTCATAAAAGCTGTAAAACGATCATACTAGAACATACCTTACCAATGATATTTGGCTGGCGGCTTATGCCAACCCATTCATAAGTTTTTCCATCGAAGTACCTAACAGTACGCATACCTGCCCAGATACCTGAATCATAGACCAACACCACATCAGTGTGCCAGGCAGGCTTCTTTTAGTTTTTGCTTGATTACATGTAATATATTACAGAAAGAAGAATTTCAAAAGATATAACAGTGAAGAGGAAAAAAAAAATTTACAGACTCACTTAAGAACATCACAAGAAGCTAATCAAATGCAAATAATTGTGATAAATCTTATTCTACAGATTGGCTACATGTTTATCATAATAAATCTTGTTCTACAAATTGACTACACGATTATGGTATTTCGACAAGATATCTCAAAAAAGACCATCAAGAAAATGTACACATGAGAGACATGATAAAGATGACACAAAAATTAATGTTTCTAGTCAGGAACTCGATTGTGTCCGATGTCTTTCCATCTCTACTTCACCAAGCTGTATGCATAACCCACATGATACAGTTTATCTATCACTAGTTTCATTTATTTTTAAATCTGACTTCAACTCATGAAAGGCTTCCTGCAATGAAAGCTAACAACCATGGTTGGCACAATCACTAAACGTATATATATCTTATGAACAAAATGCTATTATGCTAATAGACAGATTCTTCACCAAGCACAGCATGCAACTAGCAATTGTCAGAAATTGTGCAGATCTTGTGTTTCACCAAATCATGGGAACCACCACTGAGCTAATTCTGTTTAAGTATGGTACGAACTGAATCCACACATCTAAGTATGAAATCAATGCACATGCTAAAACATCACAATTTTCCCATTTGGAAAACATCCACTGTTGTATTGTCTTTCTTAGACTATAACCAGCACCTACAGAATCCAAATTTTAGAACTTGAAAAGCATCATTTGTATTAAGCAAATAAAATAAAGAAAAGAGGGAAACTCACCAAACCAATTGCAGATTAAGATGTCCAAAACAATACTGTCCCACCAGCACTCATTAAAGTTTGGCAACATGTGGCGAAAAGTTAGCTGCAACGTTAGGTGATTGATATGTCAAAAGAGCACTGAGCACTAAAAGCAAATAAACTAAACTAAAAATCATATTGATAAAGATGAACAATTCAAAACCAGACCTCCATCAATTCGAAGCCAATTGACAACACCCATAAAAGAGGCTGGTTACGTATCATTATTGCCTTCCCCCACCATCCAAGAATATGAGCAAGTACAAACTCATCAAATAATGTCTCCTGGAATCAGTTAAGACATATGGTTAGAAACTTGGAATCCAACACTATTTTTCTTTTGTCCGAAAACACTCAGACATACAGAATGGGAGTGAAGTTAGGTTGGTGAATGAAGACATCGTACATAAACATTGTTAAACCTGCTTTTAGGATTCTCAGGTACATAAATACGGCAATCAGCCCCATAAGACCTTTCAGGTAGTTCTGTATAAACATAACAAAGGTTTTGTTTTATATATTCAAAATAAACTATTTTACGATACAAACTGAAAATCTCTTAAAGTCAAATGTTTACCAACTCCTAGATCAGGATGGAGAAATTTCATGAACCGTCGAGCATCATCACGATTCTGGCAAGCGTGCAAAAGACATCAAATAAACAGCTGTAGTATATTACATATGAAAATAATTGAAATTCATACACTATGAACTTATAAAATGAAATCTAGACTATATTTAGAACTAACGGATCAACATGATACAGAAAGCATGAAGCTTATCAACTAGAAGCAAGAGAATCTTCTAAAATGTAATTATTGTAGGTTACTTAAAAAAAGAATGTCAAATGCCTATTATAATCTGTCACAATAAACATTCAAAAAGAAGAAAAAGAAGAAGAAATTTTTTTTCAGATCATGGAAATTCAAACTTAACAATGTAGCCCAAATAATTATTCTATTTTAAATAAACGCCAGAGACCACAGCATCTCAATAGAGAAAAGTATTTCTAAAGATTAAAATATGGAGAATAATCAGAAACGAATCAGTGAAACACTTCAAAATTTATCAGATTAAGAGATCAAGGACAAACCTGAAAAAGCAAAAAGGTGAGGGCAGCAAGGTACACGACGGCCATCCCATGAACCAAGCGCCAAATGGCAGGGTGTGGTCTTATAAGGACCCTGACAAACATAAATGCCATCAACAAGGTCCGAGATCAATAGTGTCATGTCATGCTATATTCCTAACAACAGATTTAGCAATTAAGTCTAGGTAGATAACAAATACCTTTAATATAAAAATAAATATTTTTTTGAGGGATAAAATATACATATTTCTCATCAAACTTATACAGTTAATCACAGAAAATTCGTCCACGTGCAGTACCACCTGATCCTCTGAGCTATTGAACCATTTTGCGACAATTGTAATGATACACATATTATACAATTTGAAAGTTGAATATTGGCATTGAACTACCAGATAAAAATCTAAGTTGTTTTTCTGATTTGTAAACAGAGTGGAATCACTGCAAACAGCTTAGGTTCCATTGATTGCAAACATACAAGCAAGCTCCATTACTTTTTGTGTCAAATATGCCATGAAGTATATTTCACTCCAACACAATGAGAATGAGTACTGGAAAAAGAAAAGGTTAGATACTTTTCCAGCAATGGAAGTCTGTAACTCACGTTGAAGGTGCTTGCAGCAAGGAATAGGCTAGGTAAACTGCAATCATTGCCCACACGCCCCTTAAGAAACCAAAGAACATCAGTGATAAACGAGTCTAACATAGATGAAGCAAATTAAAACTTAATTAAATTCAAAGAAAACAATCCTCTGCAGTTAGCATTCTCATATAGCTGGAATATGAGGTGGAAATTGGATCAAACTTTCCAAAGGATGATCTTTTTGATAAGAAATGAGCATACCTCTTTACTGAGGTAACAACATCAGTAGATTCTGTTCTTTCAGGATCAAGTGCACCGCTTGCCCAACTGTAAAGACAAAATAGTTTAGTACACACACCAACAGATCCATGATAAGACATCAGCATTCAACAAGTAAATATGTTTTAGAACTGCCAGATTTATATATTTATCTTAGTACTTTCTCAAGTCGATGATAATTGAGTCAACAAATATAAACTTGACATTAGCTTAACAAATGGGAAATAGTTGTACAACTTGCTAATTGAGGTTTTCTGCTGTTCTAAATCAGGCTTCACTAATAGTCTTCATAGCTTCTCACCCTCCTTTCTTTTGTAAGTTTCTTCGTTCTGGACCTATGAGTTAGTACAGGCCTATGAACAGATATCATTATATAGTTGCATGTAAAACCATAATGACCATTCTTCTGGATATGGCAGACCATTCTTTTCTCCTTTAATAATTTCTTCTCTTATATTTTCAGCACAACCATATGGTTGCAGGAAAAAAACAGACAAAGTAGGTTACTAAAAGTAAACTATATAAAGTTTACAAGTAAATCCACAAGCTAGCTTTTGCGCATAGCTTACATCTAAATTTACTGTTTCACTAGTATTGCCCAATCAAGTATAAGATGAAATAAGCATATGGTATACCATATGTCCCCCTTAATCAAACTTGAAAGAGAGACGTGGGGCAAAATTTCCAAAGTTATCACATGTTGTACAAATTTGAGATATAATATATGAACATATGAACCATAATTTAATATTAAATAAATTTGATGCCAAAGAACTTCTGTCAAATTGGCAACAACCAGGACTCACACTAACAGACACGCGCCAATGAGTAGTAAAGAAACTGTGCGTGGCTTATAGGCCCAAGCTGTCCATGGATCAAATTCACCAAAACCATTTAGTGATTCTGCATCATTGTCTTCTCGAGCTATGTAGTCCCTTCTTGTTGTTCTATCTAGGCCATTGGCCTCCATGAACCCCATCCAAGGGAGCACCCTGAACGCAATAATTGATACATGAGATAGAAAGCTCACAAATAAAGAATCATAAAAAGAGCAGAAATCATTTCTCAGAGACAAATTTAAAAACCAATCCAGTTAGCTACAGTTCCCTGGAAAGAAGCAAGAAATGTCAGCTAGCTATATATCAAAATTATCAGAGTCCTATGTTGCATGAACTGTTGAATACAACCACCAGCCGATATAACCAGGATGTCTTCCATGACTCAAAAAGAAATAATAGAACATTATCTTATTGAACAAATGGTGCTAGATATTTATCATGCAGATGACTTCAAATTACAAACGAAAGCAGATGATTCTTTAAAAACTAACTACTATGACAATCAGAACCACTATATCCGAATAAATAAAAAACGACAAGTGGAATAATTATAATGAGCAGCATCAGATGTCAAGAAACGAGAACAGTACAGAGCAATGAGGGTTTTATGCAACCACCAACATTAGAAGAGAAAGTGGAAGAAATGAACCCTAGAAGCAACTTCGCCAATAGCAGAAGATAGTGGACACCTCCCAAAATAAAACAGAGAGACATATGCCCAAAATATTTCTCGGATTCATAAGCCTTAATCACACCTAAAGTTGGTAGCATATATGCGATCCGTGTCAAAAGGAAACGCCAAAACCGGTGATCAATCTCCTTAACGAGGATCCACAGAACCAAACATCAAACTGAGGATTCAAGAAACACTGTTTCCAGCGAAAGAGAATCGTGTGATGGAATAATATAAAGAAATAACACGAAGAAAACCATAATATTTTCATGATTAGAAAGAAAAAAGAACATTTTTTTATAAAGATTTTCGAGATACAATACCAAGAAAAAGAAGAGACCACCAAACAGGATAAGGCTTTAACAAAAGAAGATTCTCAAAGACACATACAATAAAACCAAGAGCACAAAGTACCACACACGCAGAAGAAAAGGAAAGAAGGGAATGGCTGCATACAACGGTTGGCAGAGGAATCGTACTCTTCGTTTTCTCCCTACCTTCCGTCCTTCCTTTCCTTTTTATTCTTCGGCAACTCGATTGTCTAGATAACAAAGCAAACACGGATCGAACGCGTCAAGAAACGGAAAAGGAACAGACACGGAGGAGAAAAGGCGGTTCCCTTATCGCCGTTTCTTGAAGAATTACTCACGTAGGAGCGGCCGACAAGCACGCCCCTGCCGTACGATCAGGAGATGAGAAGATCCGGGCCGCCGAAGGAAGTCCCAGATGATCAGAAGGCGCAATCTTCTTCGTTTTGATCGATCGAGAGCGACGATCCGAAGCGTGGCGAAAAGGAGAGAGAGAGAGAGAGAGAGAGAGAGAGAGAGAGAGAGAGACGGTCAAAGGGCACTGTTCAATATATGGGGAGAACAGATGTGATGTCGGTACTGCCCCCTTACCACCGGGTTATTTACACAAGAGAGGATTTATGATATGTTTTTTTTATGATATTTATAAACTTCATATATGATAGAAAATAGATTATCAATTAATTATTATCCAACGTATAACCATCATGTGGATCCTCACCTTTCACTTTTCACATGGATAAGAGTTTAAAACATGCATAATATAGGTAATTGGAGGGACGATTAAAGACTATATTTTCGTAGAATATTTTATAAAATATTCTATGTCTTTGTAATCAAATATAAAAGTTTATCTTTAATATAATAAAAATAAAATTTATTTCTTTCAATTACTCATGTTTGTATTTAGAGATCTTGAGTAATTGACTTGAATGTCGAAGAAACTGATTCCGAAAATCTCTCATGATCTTGATATACTTGAGAGTTCAAAATTTTTATTTTTGAGGCATCTCAGATAATCTTGAGTGTATAAGTCTAAATCATATCGGGCAAATCGGATGTCAATGATATTTTCTCTCATCGATGTATATTCTAAAATTTTATTCAATTAATTATATAAATTATAATACAATAGAGTTTGTTTTGTATGGCTTGAGATTAAAAAAAAAATAATGGGCATGCTTGTCACCTTCTCCTATGTCAAATTTATCATTTCAGAAGGTTTATTTTCCTTCTTTCCTATGATCACTTCCAATGCATATTTTTTACATAATTCTAAGAAATTTCAATTCTGACTGAAAAACGATTTCTAAAGGTTTCTTTTTTCTTTTTTTTATTTTGTAACTAATGGAGGGAGGTTTTTTATTCCTAAAAGTCATCAAAACTCAAATTCTCAAGTCTCTATCTAAGTAGAAAAAATAATAATAAATAAAAGAATGCAGAGAACAAAGGCATTGTTATTAGCATGAAAGCAGTATTAACAATAATTTAAGCAATGTGAAATTAGGAAATATTTTTGCGTATAAAGAGAATTAGCTATTCTATAAACACCAAATATATTTCTAAGCCCGTGAGATATGTGAAAAAAATACATACATTACTCTTAAGATTCAAAGAAAAGGTGAGAAGATATACAAAATGATTTGTGGTTGAGTTGAGAATAATAAAGGGAACTTGAATTTTTTTTAATTTTCTCTATAAACATGGATAAAAAGTATCAAATCAAATTTATATTTTATTTTGTATTCAACGAAGATAATAAAATTAGGAGGGTATTTAGGGAACAAGTTCATTGGCGTGAGATAGGGATGGCAGCACAAAGGAGTACAGGACACACCAAAAGGCAAAGCAACAAACGGGTGGTAGGCCATAAGGCCGTCCTCCGTATGCCTTCCCACGCACACTGCCACCAGAACAGTGATCCCTCTGAGGCGTTTCTGGTGTCAATAATGGCCTCATCCTCACCGTACACTCACTGTGCCACCACCAGGAGTCCATTCGAATCACAACTTTCATTCCCCGAATGCCCCCCCACCCCCACAGTCCTCTGATGTCAAAGGTACGGTGCGTCAGAATCCAATTAGGCCATCTAACTCAGGAGAATGATTGGTTAGGACAACTCCACTTTACATTCCTCCCCTCTCTCTCTCTCTCTCTCTCTCTCTCTCTCTCTCTCTCTCTCTCATTTTGAGAACAGAAGAAAAGGTGCTTGTACTTGTGATTGCTCATGCACAGACGCAAACATCAGGCTCTATCATTCCACGAAATTGACTTGACATCACGTAAGGCAGCAGCAGTCATAAGCGCCCGTGTATTGGTTAGATGTGATTTATATGCAGTATTAACGCAAGCCGTCAGCTTATCATTTATTATTCTATCTGATTTAGTAGTTGGAAAGGAGACAACTTTCATGCAGTATTAAAAGATTAACCAATAGAAGGTGTTTCAATGCAAGCTTTCATCGACCTTGGAACTCATCTTGGAAGTTCCATTCCCCCGATGATCAACTCCGTAGCTTTAACATTAATTTCGCTAAGCCTCGGAGAATCTAAGATGTATATGGACCGTCGTACGTTGTCATTCAGAACCAGAAAGGAAGAGAATGTAAAGGCATTGTTGCGATTTATATGATCTATCATTAGCGTTCGGCTCTCAGTCATCGCCGCTCTACTGGCAGACGTACACAATTAAGTGCGTTGTAAACAGACAGAAACAAAACAAAGGAGTTGAGAGCAATAAATTAAGGGCATTGACTTTGAGCTCAAAGGCAGGTCATTGGATAATCCAATATCCTCATATGTTGTCCCATTTGGGGATCGAATTAAGTAGACTCCATCCATTCCCATGTTGAGTTACTCCCCATTCCGTGTATTATCGAGTTAGTTATCTCCCTTTAATGATGAATCTGAGTCGAAGTGGTTAGACTAAGATGCATGAGATTTCCAACAATGCAATTTAGAAACTTGGACTCATAACAATGAAATACAATATATACTATCTACGCTTTAAATTTTATGTAATATGAGATTATTTTATAATTATCTTTTTAATCTTCATCTCTTACACATGAATAATTTCTTAATATATTTTTTTTTTATGTTCATGTGTAGTTCCATTGTCTTCCTTTTATTCATAGGTCTCACTCATTTAGTGTTTTTCTTTTATTCAAGGTCAACTCTTTTGACTCATTAATAAGATTTTATATGTGATTCAATCATCTCTCTTTTGTTCATAAGTAAACTCTTAATCATCTTTCTGACCTGTTGCTTCTTTGGGAGTACAATGACATTAATACTATATAAAGATTTTGAACTCTGAGGTGTAATCTTCGTCAAACTGATCGAATTAACATACATGAGATTGAACACTAACACATCTAACCAATACATATAAAAACCATTCTTTAGTTTTTTTTTTTTTTCAATCCTTGACTCGCATATGAATATTTTCTTAGCATCGTAATAGTTATTCCTAAGTATCTTTCTTTTCTAATTCTTCGTTTGATTCGATGCTTCAAATTCAGAAACAAATAAATCCAGGAAAAAAAATTCCAAATTCATTCATTTAGTGTCGTACCAATGCTTATGTGTTTTCCTCGGGAAAGGATTTCATCATCAATGATGGCATCATCATTGATTAGAAGTTAATCTTCCTCGACGTCCGGTCTTTATCAAGCAACTCCAATCGTACGAGACAGACATTCTCTTAGGAATCTTATCCAAAATAATGCAGAATTTTAACAAATCATTGTCATTTCCATTATTTATGCTTCAATCTATAACGCTGATGAATCAGCTCTCCAACATCTAAATCCAAGTCTATCCCATTCAAAAGAAACGTATCTCACCAGAAGACTAATACTAAGTACACAGCTCGGCCACTTCTTTGCAAGAAAATTCTAGTAGAAGTTGCACAAGTGCGTGATGCTGGGGTCGATTTAAAAATATTTTTAAAATATAAATATAATTTAAAATTAAATATAATATTAAAAAATGTTTTTATTAATATGATCAATACGTATGATTATTAAAAATCAACCAGGTAAATCGACTCATTTCAATTTCGAATAAGTCAATCTCAAATGATTAATTTTTTGATTTTTTTTCTTTTTCGATCCATTCATGTGGTCTAGTTCAGTTCAAATTATTAGTTTTATCGATATGATTGATTCATATGACTATTAAAAATCAATTAGGTCAATCAGCTCATTTCCATTTCTAATAAGCCGATTTCAAATGACTAGTTTTTTAATTTTTTTTTCTTTTTCGATCGGTTCATTCGGTTTAGTTCAACTCAAACGATTAATTTTATTGATACAATCAATTTATATGATTATTAAAAATCAACCAGGTCCATCAACACATTTTGATTTCTAATAATTAGTTTTTTTATTTTTTATTTTTAAATTCGTTCAGCTGATCTAGTTCAGTTCTGATAAGCTTATGATCCTCTCAATTATAAAGAAAAAAAATAATGCATGCTGCTTACATTAAGTATTACGACTTACCAAGATACTTGAATACAATGTCAGAGATGAATTTTTTAAATTAAAATTTTTTTATTACAGATGTACATACGTTCACACATAGATTCGACAGACAAAAGAAATAAATTTAAACACCTCTCTCTCTCTCTCTCTCTCTCTCTCTCTCTCTCTCTCCTTACCATCTCGATGAAAGGTTAGGAGGAGACGACAAAATAGCCCTACAGGTCGTGCCACTTATTTGCCAGCCCAACCCCCTGCTCAACTACAGGACAACTGGGGAGTCACAGGACCGCAAAGAAAAAAAAGACATCTCCGACTGCTCAAATTGAGAGTGCTTGGGGGCTGCTGTGGGCTCACGTACCTAACTTCGAATGCCCGACACATTGACACCTCCGGCTGGCTCTCTGAGGCCCGACCATGATCGTTACGGCACAATAATTCGGCCGTCGTGTTGAGTGGGAGCCTTGAGATGACGGACGCGCGTGATGTGTTCTCTAAGCCTCATGAGTTGTTGTTTCCAGGCCTGTGTCTTGCTTGGTAGCACTGTAGATTCTTCAAGTAGAAGCCATGCCCTTCGATGCTCCGCTGTCGGGTTTTTGACCGTTGACCCTAACGCGACGACCTGCTCTTTTGTCTTCCCCGCTGTAAACACTGCAAAGCCATGATAATTGGAACCAGCTGCTGGTCGGGCGAAAGGGAATCTACGGCAATTTTTTTGAGATTGGGTTTAGGAGTTCGAGGATAGATGCCGATCGATCGAGGAAATTAAAGAAAACACTTGAATATGTTATCCTTCATTCAAAGATTCGTTGCCGCGGTCAGCGTGTCGACACGAAAATAGGATCAGAGGACCGAGATGCCCATGTGGTGTTTGGCATTTTGTCTCCCCACCATGTGTAGGACCATAAAATATGGCCTGACCGAGCTGAACTGAGAGGCCACCGGCGTGACACCAACGATAGCCTCGCTCTTCTGCCGGCGAAGATGGTGGCATTTGGTGGATGGATGATCCAATGCTGCCTTCGTGTCACTACGTTCATTAATGGAGAAAAAGCAACTTAAGACTGCTGACGCTGGTAGACATACAATAAATGTCGGCCCCACGGATCAGCAGCATCATATACATGAGTTTAAAATGTACACAGGCGACGGAGTAGAAGGCAAAAATAACAGGCACATGAAGGTTGATTATGACGTACAAAGACACCTGCCTGGTTAACGTTAATACGCTTCTTTCCTAATCTTCCTGCTCCAAAACAGCATCCAACTGTTGTTCTACAAAATGCCAACTCCGGACTTTGAATTGCCCTGTGAAATAAAAAAATATGGCGTGTGACTTCCTATGATGCCTACAGCGTCTCCGTTGTAGGGAGAAAGAAACGATATTTTATATCACACTTCAAGTTCTTCTGTGATGCTGCTTCTTGCTCTTTTTTTTAACCATCATGGACATAGGATCTGGGTCCCGAGAACCTGATGAGGTCCCGCCCTGAAGCCACTCGAGTGCCTCGGCCGCAGCATCCTTCTCTGCAAGCTTCTTGTTGCTACATGGCTGGCCAAGGAACTGCATACCGTTGAACTCAACCATGGCTCTGAATTGGTTGTTCTTAAGTTGTTTCGTCTTGTACTTCGGGTTTTGGTGCCCAGCTCTGGTGAGCAACGTCTGCAATTGGTTCTTGGAGTTGTCACCGCCACCTGTGCTACCTGCAAGCAAAGACTTCTCCTTCTTGGGCTTTAGCTCCTGACGGCCAAAGACAAATCGGCCATTGCATGGATCCTCTGCCACCAGCAACCTTATTGCGGACAGGAGATCCTCACTGCTCGGAATGTCCATTCTAGGATTGACAAGCTGTTTCAAAGATCAGAAGAAAGTAAAATGGGATGAAGAAAATGGAAATCCATAATATAGATAATGAGACTAATTTCAGAATTGAATTATATATGCATGATGCTTGTAATGCATTAAAGAGAAAGACTACTGTTTAAACAAGGCTTCAGTCTTTTGTTCTCTGTATTCTCTGGATCAGCACAAGAAGATGCAAGTTCATGCAACAGAATGGACGAAATTATGCAAAGCCTCTTAAGCTCAGCTATTAGTTAAAACTGGCTCCAAATGATCACTAGGAAGTGGTTGTTTGATAAAATACCTATGATCATCATCATTGGTCATAAAACATGTGGATGTTTCACATGACAAGACAGAAATCAGCTTTTTCATAGAGCAAAGTAGACTAAATTGTAGTGAAGCCTCTTGAGATTAGTCAATTGGCTTTCAATAATCATGGGAAAGATGCTGTTTGATAACATACCTAATGACAATCATCCTAATTAGTCAGGAAACATGTGAATGTTTCATATATTAAGACAAAATATTAGTTTTCTTTCGTCTTATCTGAATCTTCAAACTGCACATTAAAAGCTGGTATTAAGACTTACTTTGAAGTAAATAAGTTCTTCAAGCTCTCTCTTAAGATTTAGATAAGTCGATTGCAAACCGGGATTCATGAAGAACTCCAAGTACCCACCCAACATTTTCAAGTGACCATCCTGCAAAATATAAGATTTTATTAAGACAACTCCTAACAAAAACTTCTCAAAATACTTTAAATAAATAGCATTAGCGGAACTCAAGAAACTTACAAGCCCCCCTCGGCAGATGTTCCCTCCAAAGAGCAGCAGTATAGAATCAGACACAGCAGTTGTGTCACGAAGGAATACTGAATTCACTTTAACCTTTTCATTAAAAACTAGCCAAGGATATAGAATCTTAGCCTCCTTGCCATTGACTGAATTCTGAAAATAACAAACGATACTCAAAAGTACATATTATATTGCATAGAGCAGCTATTTGTGTAGTGTCATGAACTTCTATTTATAGGACAGGTAACACGTACTCTGATTGTCAAGTAGACCAAATAGGAAAAAACTCACCGAGGAAAGCATGACCTGTCCATCCTCCATCGTCTTCAAAGAAATTGATTTCTCCTTGTTCTGCAGAGTTTCAAGTTAATCATCAAGATAGTTCTGACATCACAAAATTCGTATTAAAAAAGATTTGAAAACATGGATTGTAAAAGCATACATTATTTTGTAAAAAATGGATGGTTCTTAAGATAAAAAATTAAAGATAAAAAAAAACGATTGAACTTACAACAACAGAACAAACTCCAGGATACAATCCAGCACATATTACAGCCCTGAGAAGGTTTTCATCTTGACTCCACTTGTTGCATGTACTAAAACTGTCAGTAACAAGACCTGTATCCTTCAGAAGAAAAAGAAATTGCTTCCGAAGAGAATCAATGGCCTTCAATGTCTGTGCAGAAAGAAAGTTCTTCCAGCAATACTCATATCCAGAATGCTCTCTTTCTGCATCCTTCCATCCATCATAAGCTCGAACTAGTGCTAGATGATCACTATAATCATGGCAAGAAAACTGAGATTTTGCAGATTCTGCCAACTGCAAAAAGAATTCAAAAATTGTTGCACAATTAAATTCCAAGAACCCTGAATGGTAAAGAATAACCAATTTGAGAAACACAAGCTATTAAACGTAAGAAATAGAAAATGGAAATTGAACACTCAAAACATTCTCCAGCCTGCACCAAAGCAAGTTAATTTCTGCACCAAAATGGAACAAGCATAGGTCCCAGATGGTGGCAAGTGTTTAACCTGCAGGAGACAAACTAATACAATATAGTGCAATGGATGCACAAAATGATACCACATATAATACAGAAGCCCAGGGATTAGGTTTTCCAGATGGCATTGATGAATTTTACGGTCAATTAGTATAAATGAAACTGATTTTAAGCAATAAGACAATAAAATACAATTATTACAAACTTCTAATTGTTAGACTCCTAGTGTAAATGGACAACCAGATCAGGAATGACCTTTTCTGCAACTGGATCTCAAGTCAAAAACCCAACTGTACAGGCAAAACCGTGATATGACAAGCTATTACATTAAAAGACCAAGATAACATGTCTAAACGATCAAACAGTTCATACCATTCTAGTAGCATCTTTATCTGGGAAGAACTACTTTCTTAGCAAGTTAACATGCTTACATACTAATATCTTTAAACTACCCAATGAATAGAAAGCAAGGACTCTTGTTTAGCAATGCCCCTCATTTGAGATGCCTAGACTTGAACTGATTATGATACATAGCCAACCACCAGAACAAATTATAGACATCAATCTGCCATTTAGAATGATCAGCAAAATACCCACTTCTAGAAACTTAACATTAAGTAATTGCTTTATCATCATAAAGCAACCACTACTAAAATGTGAAGAAAAAAAAAAATCCAAAGAGAGGTACAAAGATCTGCATCTTTTAAAGGCAAATTCATAAACAAATACTAGAATACAAAAGAAATAATGGCTATAGGGTCACTCTATACACAAAAAACAATAAAAAAGAAAATAAATCAACAATAAGGAGGCAACTGAGAAGAAATAATCAGCAGATTATGTCAAGTAAAAGAATCAATTAAAAGCACATATGTGGTTCACATACATCTTTCTTGTCAAACGGAGTCAAAAATGGATCTCGGACGGTTAGACCAGCAACGACAGTCAGTATAGGATCAAGACAGTTGAATATAGCCCCATATATAAGCATCTTTCCCAATTTGGGTTCCACTGGTAGCATTGACAAGTGGCGCCCTGTGAAAGAAATATACAAGAATTCAACACGAGTTTCTTTCAAGAAGCAAGAAGAAAGGCGAATGATACAACAGACCACAAAATAAACCCTCAGATCTCTTCCTACCTAAAACAGTTAATTCTTCCTTGTCATCCAGTGCCCCAATTACTTTCAGATACTCGATGGCATTTTGTACCTACAAGAAAGAAACTGATAAGTGCTTCTGCAGGGCACCAGAACAACTAAAGTGAGGAAAGATAGTGAAACCAGGTTATAAAAGCGTAATAAATACAAATTAATCACCAGCCAGGCCTTGGCCTAGTGGTGGACCTGGTGGTTCACACCCTTCATCTTGAAGAGATCCAAGGTTTGAAACCTTGTGGAGGCAGTTCCCAAGTAGTGGACCAGTTAATTTTCTAGGTTAATTTTCTAGGTGAAGGGCAACCCCCTTCATTATTCTAAAAAAAAGGAAAAAAAAATGAAAAATTGAAGCAAATAAGTGACAGATTCAGTTATTTGCTAGCTGCTATGATTGACATGAAAAGTAGAAAAATTAGAATTGAATAATACCGACAGAGGTTCCGGTGATTGCAAAGCCCTGGATAAGAACTCAGATATGCTTCCTAGGCGTAGACTTTTTATTTGCAAACAAAGAGATTGTAATGGTGTTCTTAAAAGTTCAGGTAATTGGTAGTCAGCAAATGCATCATACACGCATCTAGGGTAAAGGTGATAGCACTCCCCAGGCTGCACACGACCAGCTCTCCCTCTTCTCTGCACAATGAATGATGGAAAGCTAAGATTTACATCACAGTTAATCTCACTACAGAAAGTGCATCAAATCAAATAAGAATAAAGGAGAGGAACACACTAAATTTGAAAAATTGAAAGGAATAAAATACAAAAAGTTACTTTTGATTTTCCACTCAAAAATTTTAAGCAGATGAACAATAAATTCTTACTTGTCGAGCAGATGCCTTAGAGATCCATGTTGGAAGCAAACAAGGAGTGTTATTTAAAGCATCATACGAAGTCTCCTTTGCCTTCCCGCAGTCAACAACAAAAACCACATCATTAATTGTAATACTTGTCTCAGCCATATTAGTAGCAAGAACTATCTTCCTTATACCATTTTCGGGCTTATCAAATATTAACCTCTGCATATGAAGAAAAAAATACTGGCTCAGAAACAAGTCTACTGTTAACAGAAGAAGATAAGAAAACACACTATGTTATATCAAATACAGTCAGTAGGGAAGACTAATATACATCTTGAATAGGAGAAAGCAACTCAACATCAGAAATGAAACAAACTTCGCAAGCATAGATAAAATGAACATATCGATGGGATGAATAATCTAGACATACAACAGGAAGAAATGAAATCAGAATATGAAAGACTATAAAGAGAAGCAGGATTAATTTTCACCTGCTCTGAGCTCGCCATCGATCCATGACATGGAAGAAGCAATACTTTTGTAGGATCTCCAAGAAGAGGATTAGCTTGCAGCTGATCTTTAAGAGAATTAATGTCATCCCACCCAGTCATAAACACCAAAACTGCACCGGGCCTTTCTTTCCGACAAATGTGGCACAGAATACTTTCTATAAGGTTAAAGCCAATTGAATCAGGGTTCCAACAAGATAGTGATTCACGTGTTCGTGAACAATACTCCCTAAAATCAGCAGCTTCTAGAGCATCCTGAATATGTTCTAAGATCATTAGAAATAGTTTTTTAAACAAAGCTTTAACTTGAGAGTAAGAATACTTTCATACTTCAACAACAGAAGCAATTTGGCTCTTCCTCCTTCTCATAGCTTGTTTCTGCATTTTCCACATCTTCTCTTGGCCATAATCATCAATTTGATTGTATGGAGTCAACCTATGTCCAGTAATTTCCAGAACATTCTCCAGAAAATGTGTGTGAACTGGATACGTAAAACCCTGTAAATTGAATCAGAAGGCCTACAGATTATGCATTCCATTAAGAGATACCAAGACATTTGTATTGCCAGGACAAAATGAAGCATTAAAAAGTAAATGCAAGAATTAGTAAAAGGCAAATCCAAGCATGCATCACAAATGCTGAAAACAAAAATGCATATGTATCAAGAATATCAGGAATCCAAACTTCACGCCCTTCTATCGTATATGTCCTCTGCGCCCTATGTCCTATCACCCAAAACAAAAACCACCAAGCAGTTGCGGATTCAAAAAAATACAGAAACATGACAAACTGCCAAAAGAAGATGACCACAAAATGATAAAGAGAAGATTGCAACATGAGGACCAAACATGGAGCAAACAGAGGGGAAAGAGACTAGAGGGAGGCGGGTGGGAAAAAGGGTACTAATAAACAGGGAGAGTGTAATATGAGAACAATGATAGAGAGACGGGAATAATTCAATGGACAGAAAAGAGAGGAGCAGATGGTAAAAGGTAGATCCCAGAACTTTACTTTTCTTCTAAAGAAAAGGTGCAATATGGTATTATAAAGTAAAATAACTTAAAATTCCATTGCAAAACCACCAAATGAACATTGCAGGTCAGATTAGTAAAGAACAATAAGAGATCTTTTAACAATTTTCTAACAACTTACAGGGATGTGTATCATTGGAGCCCCACCGAAGTACGAAGAGAACAATTCAGCATTTAAAGTTGCACTCATCAAAATTAATCTAAGTTCTGGACGACGGGGAAGAAGGTCTTTAAGGACAATCAGAAGAAAATCTGGTGACAATTAAACGATGGGTTAGTTTCTATAGGACATATGGTACTTTGCCCTGAAAATCTGCCTTCATTCATGAAGGTTCTTTACCAATGTAATATCACCTTCATTCATGCCGCGTTCATGAATTTCATCAACAATAACATGGGTAACACCTTTCAAGTTTCTGTCAACTAGCAATCTCCTTAACAAAATTCCTGTTGTGCAAAAAAGAAGGCGAGTCTCCCTTCCTTTCATACCTTCTAGACGAACCTTATATCCAACCTACAAAAGCAAATTCAAATTACTAATTCTTTCAAATAATCAAATCTAATTAAAATAGAGAATATCTGTAGCTGTTTGGCCTTCATGATATCGGCACTCACAGATTCACCCAATTTCTCCCCCCTTTCAGCAGCGACTCTTTCAGAAACAGCCATCGCAGATATTCTCCTTGGCTGAGTACATATAATACTACAGGTTGCTCCACGTGCAGCATCTATCTCAGATTCTAAAATGTATTGAGGTAGTTGTGTTGTCTTACCACATCCTGTTTCACCTGAAACAACCACCACCTGCAGTACAGACCAGAAATTTATCAATTACCAAACAAATATTAGCAAAAACATGGGAAGAAAAGGCAAAAAAAAAATGATAGGCACTTAGATTTTTTATCAGAAAAAACTCCAGCATGAACAAACTCCAGTGATATATTGAAAGCAGTTGGAGGTACTATTAGAAAGACAAGGAAACAAAACAAAGGTACCTGTGACGTACTTTTTAGCAGCCTCAACTAGTTTTATTTCTCCCAGAAATTCCAGACACACATACCGTTACATGTAGGAAAAGCTAATTGAAAGGGAAGCTACAAGAGTACACTGTATTATAAATGACAAAGCAAATATGGACAAGAATGAATGATTCTCTATGCAGCGAGTAAACCACCGGCCTATGTTGTGTTGAACATGACTAATTAATTGTTAGCCTAAGACATGAATGGCTTTTTGATCATTAAGTAATGATAGATTGGTGATGTCCCATGAAGGCCAAATAAGAAAAAGCAATAGGTAGGGTCGAGCGCAAATGTTCAGACCCCTTATAACCCAGAAAAACAACAAACCGGAATCTTAGGGAGAGAGAGAGAGCTATGCATTTTCCTATTTATAAGAAGAGATGCTGACAGGATCATAGGAATGCCTGGTGCAAAATCCCAAAGAAACACATCCAAAGTGGCAGAGGCGTACAACATCAAGAAGAAATCAACAAACATTTTCACTTATATACTCTTGTCAAATTTGCTCTCTCACCCCATTCTCATGTGCTTCCTCATCACCCTCTATTCTCTCTGTTGTTTATGCAGCTGTTATAGACACCAGGATTCAATGTACAAGATGACAGCTACAAATGTTGCTTCAGAAAATAATGGTCGCATTCAGTGCTGAAGCACTACATAGGCACCCAACATTGATGGCAAGCAGACACAACAAGGAACACTCAGAAAAAAATTTCCATTCAGAAATCCACTTTTAGACAATTCAAGTGTTGACATCATTTTGTGCCAAATTTCTACATAGATGAATGAAGCTTTTAAAAATGACTTTTTAAGTATGACAAAAGTTTAGGACGGATGAGTAATGCAATTTGGCCTGCCCAAGGAGTGAGGGGTGGCTACAAGTTATATAGAAGCTCGCTTATGAACTAATAAGTTTACAGTGTCAAGTTCATATAGTTGTCAATAGTTGCATCAAATTACACATTGGGTCAGTAGGCAGCTACAGGTGCAATTCAAGATGGAGTATGAACATCAATACTGCCTTGAATTAGAGAGGAAGTAGATAAACTGTAAAAAAATTGCATCTTCACATAACAAGCAATAAGTAGTCACATTTCAATTCCAATCCCTACAGAATCTCCAAATTCCAAAAAAAAAGCTCCAAATTTATTAGCATTAAAGTGAAAGCAAGAAAAATTTAAAGCTTCAATTGTTCTTATCATGGCATGGCCCTGTGTTTTGTCTGGAAAAGCATAACATGTATGGGGACATATGCTTGTGGCAATGACATGCCAATACAGCATGACACCTATTGTCAATACCATACTGGATATGGCACTATACAAGTTGGCCAGTAGTTAGGAACTACCATCCCAGCTTTCAAATCCTTTGGGACCTAGATGGAAGGAAAGAAAATCACACTGAAAGTTAATAGTAATCATCTTATAAAGTAGCAAGGATTGTAGTTTTGAGGCCTGATGATAGAAATATACTTTCCAAGTATGGTATTGACTATGCACCAAGTTGTGCCAGTCCACAAACACAAAAATTAGTCTGAGGGCAGGAAAATACCTTCCAAGTATGGTGTGTCCTATGTACTATGTAGTATGTACCATGTTAGTCTGACTGACCATGTGCTAACATGACTAGATGATCAGCACACCAGCATGTGCTGACCTGTAACAATTGGCACAATGATTTATGTTAATAGGAACCCACAAAAATTACCATCACAAATGACTAAAATTCACTACTGTATTTTGTTTGTGAATATAGGAGTTCATCAGATTAGTCCTTTATAACTCAGTATGTATGAGGACAGAAACTTGTACATTAAGAAGAAATTTACTAAATACTTTGATATACCTGAGTCTAAGATTGAACATCTTTAGGACCAAATGTGGCATAAAGCAATGATTGTGATACGGCCTGAAATGGAATGAAATGGACAGCACATACCGATCTGGGCATGGACACAACTGAGGGAAAAAAGAAAAGGAAAAAAACCTAATGCAGTGTTGGGCTCGGTCCTACTTAGTATTTATAAAAAAACCTAAAATTTGCAATTAGGGCTCATGAACGCAAGCCCTCTTCTCACCACTGCCCTCTTCTCACGAACCACTGCCACTGCCACTGCCATTCAACGTCGCCGTTGCTGCTGCTCGCCAACGTGTATCTGCCCAGTACACTCCCATCTCTTCTCCATTGCTTCCTCTTTTTTCTTCTTCATCCTCCCTCACCTCCTCCACTGCTTTCGCTTCTTCTTTCCTCTTCCTCCTTCTTCCTCCTTTTCCTCCACCACCCGTTGCTCTTCTCATTCTTTTTCTCTCTCTGAAACACTATGACACACAGTACATTGATATTGACTGGTATGCACCGGTCTGACCAGATCATCGAAACGGTTCTGATACTCAAAATGATGATCCTCGGTATAAAGCACTCATAATCCATAAATTTAAATAGTTTGTCAGGGGATGCACAAAATTCAGATGACAACATGTTTGGTTGTATGAATGAGAAAAAATCATAATTTTGGATAAAAATACAAGTGAAAAAAGAAATGCAACATGGCGTCCTGTGGATAATGGATAAGCTAGAAGCTATCCGCAAGCAAGCTATCGAGCTATAGCATAAGCATCCAAAATAAGAAAAAAAACCAAGGATCTTAACAGAGTTAATAATACAATAAATGTGCTATATAGACTCCTGGTTGAGTGGGGATTGGATCCTTGAAGCTTAGTAGTTTTGAGTGGGTTCTTTCCACTATCGCTTCTGGGCTTTGATTTCTTTGGGTTAGCCACAGTGGGGCCAAATACAGCAACCACCAGGTTAAACCAACCTCTTTTCTGTGCAGAGTTTTGTCCTATGCTGGTGACTGCACTAGATGGAACATGCCTGAGGGGAGAATGCAAAAAGCTGTTGGGGAAGTTTTAACCAAGCAGTCTAATTTTGACTTTACATTAGAAACTGTCGGCTCCTTTTGTTTCACAGGGACGGTGGACGGGGATGGGTTTTATCAAGTTTAGGGACAACTCCATTCTGAGGTGGGTGGCGGGCCATGTCAAGTTGAATCTGCTGTTATGGCTGAGTACTTAGCCTTACTCATGGGGATTAGAAAGATTGAAGAGCTTAAACTCTCCAATATTTTGCTGAAGGTGGATGCAGTAAATGTTTGCAATTTTGTCTGAGGAATCTCTACTATTCTTTAGTCCCTCTGAGCTATTGTTTCTGATATTTCTTCTCGACATAAATCTCTAAATATGTGCAACATAAAGTTCGCCTTTTTTGGGATGGCATAGATCCCAGATCTGTATGTTTTATCTTGTATGATTAAGTAACAAAGTTTTTTGTGCTTCAGAAAATAAGTACAATCAATGTGAACAATCTAAATATCATGTGACAATAATGCCATTCAGCTTCGACTCAAACCATTGGCTGATAAACTCAAAATACATTTTTCACAATTACAGTCAAATCTAATTATGTAGAAGATAAAAAACAATGATAATTAAAAAATGGTGTACAGTAATGCTTACATCTCAAGTTCAATAAAAAAAAAAACATATAAGATCAGTGGGAGATGAAACAGGAAAAATAAAGGAGACCATATAGTTCTGAAAGACCTGGTTTTGAGATATGGCTGCTAACAAAGCTTCCCTTTCTTTGAAAGCAGGAAGACTTCTACGAAACTCGAGCATATTCTGCCCTTCTGGAGAATCCTACACAAGAATGTGGAATTGTCAAAATCTGCAACTACCTTGAGATCTAGAGCATCATAAAGATTTTACATAAGGAAATAGCAATATGAACGTCTGATTGTCACAGGAGAAGCAACAAGTCAATTTTCACTTCTAGTTATTGTCTGTCTTTTAACATTCTTGGCCTTCCTGCAGGCAGAGGCCATATGCAGGGGAAAGGAGATGTTGAACAAGGATGCGTGAAGGTTAGGAGCAACTAACTCCACAAATATTTAGTTGATGTAATCAGAACACAAACATTGAACATCCAAACGTTGGCCAAACATGAGCAATACATACTAAGAATATCAGTTACAATGAAGGCACAATTTTACATGGTTTGGCTCAGGAACAGGTCTACGCCCATTAAAGAACAGTGCAACATAAGTTTTACTATGTTTGGGAGACTATAAGAGAGTTACAATATGAGTTTGGCACCATGGAACGTTAAAAAACAACCTCCTAGTCCTTACAACTATTCTCTAAATCTCACCTCCTTAGCAATGGGCACCAGAAAAAAGCAAGAGCTCTGGAGCTTCTTTCTTTCATCCCAAGCTTTTTTCAGTTCTATATTGCTATTATCTCAAACATTACCTATCATGAGTCATGGAGACATCAACCTTATACTAAGCAGCAACCAATATGGAGCTTCCAATCAAGGAAATATAATCAAATTGAGCTTAAGCATTTTGGCCCAATGATGACAACTAATCCACATGTCATGGGTTAACACCAAGCCATATATGAGTTCACATTATGGGATAAGTATACCTTTCAAACTAGACCTGGAATTTTTAAGCCAGTCCATCCTAAGAATTTGGAACTTCCCGAGAAGTTTGATGTCAATTCAGCTGGTTGCAAAAGATATAACAATTCTACCACAAGAAAGTCAAAACTTTGGTTCAAGCTCTATAATCAACAATATAGTTATGGAAATGTCATGATGGTGAATCATTACAAATCAATTGTAGTCGTCATATATTCATAATGAATGAAGAACCTGAAGTTTACAGATACTTTAAACATATCATCACCATGTCTTTACAAAGATCAGAAAAAGATACAAATAATGAAGATTGTGCAAACAAATGCTACCTTGTTAGTTATTTATGAAATTAGAAGAATCGAAAAAAATTTTGACCTGCCAAGTCTGTTGTTGATTACGTAGCTGCAAGCTCCTTCGTCTAAGAATTTTTTCCATTACAACACTTGTGGATGTCTGTAAATCCTGTTGTTCAAAAAACCCTTCATCGGTGGCAAAACTGTCAGTGCTACTTGACCTTGAAAATCCCATACTTGGAAAGCTTTCTCGATTTGTTCGCTTTCGAGCAATATATTCCCCAAGTAAATCATCAACTTCTCTTTGCAGACCAACAGGAATTGAGACCTATCAGGCACAAGTGCTAGGTAACGTCCGAACATTAAGCAACTACTAACGAAAGAAAGAAAAAAGACTGGACCCAAAAGATATAAAACAATATAAATATAACTTTGACAAGATTAATGATTCAGCTACCATAAATATCTGGATGTTTCTACAAGATTATACCACTGCAAGGGTCATCAAGAGTAATTTAGAAGTACCTCTCTTTGGGGCCTTTTATCATCAAGATCTGGTCTGTAGTTTGGCAAAGGCACCTTACTAAAGACAATGACCTTCGCGTATTGCCGACTGAAAAGGGTAAGAATGTATGTCGTAAGGTAGTGTAGTATGTTAAAAAGTAATTTAAAAAGATGCAAGGTTGCAGCAGTTGAGTGATAGGGATTCCAAAAACATACCTACACAACCCCATTCTCTCAGCCAATGCAGCAAGATGGTCATAATCGCGCCTGTCCTTTCTCTCCCTTGATACTATTTCTTGCTCAGTTTCACTTCGAAGAAGCATGCTTAGTTTCCACTTCCATTCATCAACATTATCCAAACTTGATGCACCCTAAACATTCCAGCAAGCAGGATTCATAAGAGAAAAAAAAAGCTAGAACATATTACAGGTTATAGTATAAACTGGATAATAAGACTAATAAAACATACAATGGGCAAATGCTCAATTGATCATTTGCAGATGCAAAAATAAGTATACATGCAAGCCTCATTGGGCCCTGCTTTGACTAATTTATGTTCAGGCGGGATAATCTCATGGGCAGCACAATAGTACAAGTATATCCGGCTCAACCTTTCATAAGTGTGTGGATTATTAATAACCTATGGGATGTGTCAATTGTGCACATGTCAGAAGGACATAGAAGATTAAAGGAAAGAAAACATGTGAGGTAGAGATGAGATTAAACAAAGAGATGAAAAGCAAATAATAATGTTTGAATAAAGAGTGTGAATCTCTAAATTGTATGATGGTATATCAAAGTTTGGTTTGTGACCAGACATATCAACTACAACAGTGTCCCATCTTCAATTCTCTTACAAAGAGAAATGAAAAGAAATAGTAACAAACCATATCATACAGGACAGCAAATCCACACACAAAATATAATATAATAATGAAAGAATTGAGATTACATGATCATGATGGAGTTGAAATATTTCCACTGTTGATTCCTTATGTTTGTACTATTACATGCTTCAGTATCTTTGATGTACACTATATGTATCTGCTTTGAACCGTTACCACACTAGAAGAATATTGCACCTATAATCAGGTAACCAAAAATTTGCACTTTTTTTGTAGAATTTAAGGCACTGCAGGGAACCATTTACAGCCAAAATAACAACCAAGAACGTTCATGCAGCTTCCATGACTTTCCTAAGCTCTCAACCAATAAGAGAAGGTATATGAACCTACGCTTACAGAATCATAGCCAGAACAAAGGCACCAACTTAAGTGTACACGCTATTTTGAGTAGCCAATGATGACCAATTCAAGCAAAGAGAACTGAGTGATCCAATTCCCATTTAGTAACATATCAATTTCCCAAATAAGATCATTATATGCAAGCAGAACATTGAATGGAATAAGAATACCGGCAAATAAAGCGCATCAAGAAACAAGACCAACAAGAAACGCCACCAACCTTGTTAGACCCCGGCAGCGCCTCCACGTCCCGATCAGACTCATCATCGGAGTAATCATCATAAGCGTACCTCGCATAATGCGAGCTTTGCTGGTGGAAGTAAGATGGATACCCATCGCCTCCAGAAGAAGTCGTCGCAGGCGGCGGCGGGCTGACCGAGATCCCCTGGCCGCCTCCATCCCGCCAGTCATAGTCCACCGACCGGGCTGTGGTTAGGGTGCCGTTCGCTGAAGCGATCATGGACCGGAGCCGCGGGATCGGCGGGACGTACACACCGGCGCCGCCGCCAGTCTTCATCGGCAGGAGGCGAGGATTAAGAAAATTCAAGCTACCTCTGGGATTAGGACAAGTGCTTCTAGGGTAGACAGAGCGGAAGGGGGGAGAACGACCTACAGGCATGGTAAGGCGGCGGCAGCCCCGGAGGACGACGGCGGAGAGCATGATAGCTCGCTGCCTCTCATGAACCCGCCGCCGACCTTATATACCCACCTCAAGGGATAAAATTACTCCAAAACGTGCTCTCTTTTGTATCGTTCTTTCAAGAAACGAGAGGAGGAGAGCGCAGAGGAGAGAGAGAAAGAGAGCGCATGGAACAGTGAGTGAGGCGTGGGTGATACGAGGAGTTAGGGTTTTGGTTCACTGGTGGGATCATTTGGCAAGCAGGGATCCTGTGTCTCGACCTCGGCACTGAAGAGGGAATGATGGTTGCCCTGTGGTTGATGCATCGATCCTGGAGATGAAACGATTCATTACCAATAGAGATGAAACGATTGCTGTTTGGTCGCTCGAGTGATGCAGGTGATATCATCTTCTTGTTTAGAGCGGGGCCATCATCTGACGTGCCGAGAGAGCAGGCATGGGATATGGTGTTTAATGTTTTGAGCAGGATAGGGAAAAGGGAGGCCGTGAGAATGGGGACGTGCGGAGATCGGACGGGTGTGGAGAATTCATCCGACGGACGTGGATCGATGATCCAAGTGCTTCCTGCTTTATTTCCGCAACCGTTTGATCGTCTCTTTGTGGTGATCTGTGTGACAGACCACACTGCAATATCGGAATACAACAAAGAGTTAGTGTTACAGTGGTGGCCCATTCGAGGCCCATGGGCGGGTTCTTTTGTGCAGCTCCAATGACCCAAACCTCTCTCACGGGAGCTTTCGAGAGTCTCCGATGCGCTCCTGCTCTTCTCGACTTATTCTTAAAAGCTCATTATTCTTTTTCTTGTTTTAGTCGGTGTCTAGGGTTTGGGTTTTGACAGACCTCTCCTGTTCCGCTTCGACGGTCGCTCAACTCATGGCTGCCGTTGCCGCTGCCGCCGCGCCGCGGGGCTCCTCCTCGAAGACGGAGAGCTACGTGGACACGAAGAGGCGTGACGATGTACGGCAGGCGAACATCCTCGCTGCCCGCGCTGTCGCCGACGCGGTGCGCACCAGCCTGGGCCCTAAGGGTATGGACAAGATGATCGCCTCCGCCAACGGCGAGGTCATTATCACTAACGACGGTGCCACCATCCTCAACAAGATGGAGGTCCTCCAGCCTGCCGCTAAGATGCTCGTCGACCTCTCCCGCTCCCAGGACGCCGCCGCTGGTGATGGCACTACCACTGTTGTCGTCCTCGCCGGCTCCCTCCTCCGCTGTTCCCTCTCCCTTCTCTCAGCCGGTGTCCACCCTACCGCTGTCTCGGACGCCCTCCACCGCCTCGCCCTCCGCACCGTAGACATCCTCCACGGCATGGCCATCCCACTTGAGCTCTCCGATCGCGACGCCCTTATAAAGTCTGCCGCCACCTCCCTTAACAGCAAGGTCGTTAGCCAGTACTCTTCCCTTCTCGCCCCCTTGGCCGTCGACGCTGTCCTCTCCGTCGTCGACCCTGCCCATCCGGACCTCGTTGATCTCCGTGATGTCAAGATCGTGAAGAAGCTCGGTGGAACCGTAGATGACACCGAGCTGGTGAAAGGCCTTGTCTTTGATAAGAAGGTTAGCCATTCAGCCGGCGGCCCTTCTCGGGTTGAGAATGCCAAGATTGCAGTCATCCAGTTCCAGATCTCGCCACCAAAGACTGACATTGAACAAAGCATTGTGGTCTCTGACTACACACAGATGGATCGGATCCTTCGCGAGGAGCGAAATTATATTCTAGGGATGGTTAAGAAGATCAAGGCCACAGGCTGTAATGTGCTCCTCATCCAAAAAAGCATTCTGAGGGATGCTGTGACTGATCTCTCGCTGCACTACTTGGCCAAGGCGAAGATCCTGGTGATTAAGGATGTAGAAAGGGATGAGATTGAGTTTGTGACAAAGACATTGAACTGCCTGCCAATCGCCAATATCGAGCACTTCCGAGAGGAGAAGCTTGGCTTCGCAAATTGTGTGGAGGAGGTCTCAGTTGGGGATGGGAAGATTGTGAAGATCACAGGGATAAAGGACATGGGCAGGACGACAACTGTACTTGTCCGAGGATCGAATCAGCTCGTTCTTGATGAGGCAGAGCGCAGCCTCCATGATGCTCTCTGTGTTGTCAGGTCAATTCAATCCTTTGTTGTTTTGACATCTCTTTACTGAAATCAATTATGAATTGGTTTAATAATCTGTTCTTTTCCCTCTAAAATTTGTTGTGGTTCTGGTTAATATCATAGCTTTAGCCAAAAGGTACACTTGGGGCTTTTGGATTGTTTTTCAGGTATGGTTGCCTGATGAGATGCCTTACTTGGGGAAGGGGATAGAACTGGGGTGATTGGACAGGGATTGGATCTTGTGATGTTTTCCTGTCAGGCCTATTCTTAAGCTGTTGTAGTTGCTATCATTGATATTGCTAGGTAGCAGAGGCCAGTGAAATATGCTGAAGGATTAATGGGAGTTGATTGAATTAATCTTACCATTTGTTTGAAGATATAAAATTTTACAACAGGAAATGCATAAAGTTTGTCTGGGATTTTGAGGGCTTGTGGTAGGATCATGAGATGGATGATCTCTTGATGATTTGATTAATCTTGGATATGTGACAAGGTTGATACAATTTAGAGTATGTTCTATGTCATTTACATTTTTTGGTTGAGTTATGTGAGAAGGTTGATATAATTTAGAGTATGTTCTATGTCATTTACATTTTTGGTTGAGTTAGGTTTTGAGATTGTTTTATCCTGTTACTGTGGTAAGGAGATCTGTTTCTTGATTTGTGCAGGTGACTCAACTGCTGCCATTATTGTTCTGTTCGGTTTGTTGAGAGGCTAAATAGGAAAGATGCTTTATTTATAACTAAATTGCACAAATCCATAATCTTTTTAACTTCTAGAATTTTATCTTGTTTTAGAAATTGTAGCTAGGAAAATTATCTCGTCTAGAGTTTGTATTACATGGAACTATAAAATTTCATTTTTCTTCTAGCATGGTTTCTTGTTTTAGAAATTATGGCTAGGAAAATAATCTATCTAAAGTTTGTATTACATGCAAATACAAACTTTGGAGGGCATATATATACAGAATGTTTGCTATTTTAAGTGTTATACACAATTTTCTCTTTACTCTCAGCATTTTATCTTGTTTCAGGAGTATGGCTAGGAGAATTATCTAACTAAAGTTTATAGTACTTACAGAGACAAGCTTTCAAGAGGCATATATATATATATATATATGTATGTATATATATGTATGTATATATATGTATATATATATGTATGTATATATATGTATATATATATATATGTATGTATGTATATATATGTATGTATATATATATGTATATATATATATATAGAATGTTTGATAAGTTAAGTGTTATGTACACAGACACAATTTATATACACAACACAAATACCCATGCAAAGCCTCTTTTTTAATCTTTAGTCATGTTGTCAGTGGCTTCTCCATGTGGTTTTTATATACCTTCTCTTTGATCTGTCCATTTTCTTTTTCTGCACCTTTGCCAATTCCCAATTGTAAGAAGTTATTATCTGCTTTAATGGCGATGTTGGTTTCGCCTCACAGTATTTCCTTGTTTTAGATGTGGAAATTTTTTTTTACAATACATTATTTGATTCTATGAAGAATTTATATGGCCTCCAATTTACATACTTCATGGCATGCTCAGATGTTTGGTGAACAAGAGATTTCTCATTGCTGGTGGCGGTGCACCAGAAATTGAGATGTCAAGACAACTCGGTGCTTGGGCAAAAGAACTTCAAGGAATGGAGAGTTACTGTATAAAGGAATTTGCAGAAGCTCTTGAAGTTATTCCCTACACTCTGGCAGAGAATGCAGGGTTAAACCCAATAGCTATCGTTACAGAACTCAGGAACCGACATGCCCAGGGTGAGATCAACACTGGTATCAATGTGAGGAAGGGTCAGATCACAAACATATTGGAGGAGAATGTCGTGCAGCCACTGTTGGTTAGCACTAGTGCAATTACACTAGCCACTGAGTGTGTGAGGATGATCTTGAAGATTGACGACATTATCACTGTGAGGTAGACTGGAACATGCTAACAGGCATCCTCTCTTGGATCATGCATGTTTTTGTTTACCTCAGGTACTTCCTTAATCTACCAGAACTGCAAGAATTGGCAATTTGTATTCCCAGTTTGTGTTAAGACTTTATTACCAGCTTAGGTGCTATATGGCCATTTTGGTCTTTTGATATGATTCGGATTATCATGTCTTGTCTTGGTTTTGCCATAAACTATGCTTGTATTAAATCAAAATGAATGCATCCTTTCCTTCAGTTCTTCTTCACTTTGTTAACCAGTGAGCTGTGATATTTTATTAAGATCTGATCCTTCCGATTGGCTTACATTTGTATACAATGTAAAAGCATTTTCCACTGCACTGATATTATTTACTTGATATGAAAATCTTCTTTTAACATTTGATTCTGCTCCTCTTGAAACTTTAGTCTCTGAGGTTTCAGCTGTCCTATATGGAGTTCTTTCATGGTTCAGCAAACTATATTGGGCTATGGTGACAATTAGATATTAGAAATGAACAGAAGTGGTCATGTGGTAACAGTGGAGAACATCTGGCGAAAGAAAAGGGAAGTGGAAAATAAAGGCTCACAAATTTGTTGTTTTTCTTGATGAGGATTGTTCACAGACAGATTTTTCTTACGGGTTCAGCTGACTGTTTGATATTTACCTCAAAGAAAATAGTTTTCATATTTGATACTGGTCGCTTTGCTTGGTTGAACTACAGTTTGAAGAAATAATCCAGTGGGAATTCTCACTAAAAATGATAGGATTATTGTGGGGATATTTCTTGAATATAGTTAAATTATGAACAGCTTCATATTTCAAATGGAAATGGTCTACGCCAAGGTTATTATATGTTGTCTTCTGTTTACGAAAAGAGAAGAAGCTCCTTCTCTTTCTTGTTCTTGTTGTTAGATGGAGAAAGCGCTAGAGTCGGATGGTTTGGCTTTGAGGGTACCACGATCCATTTGATTTCAACGCGATGGTGGAAAACTGTGTGATATGTTTTATTAATGCTTATAAATGTTAGCTGTTTTGGTTTTAAATAGAAGAAATGGAAGGTTGTAATATGTCCCCTTTTTTGTGTTTAAAATACAAGAAAATACTCCTTTTGTGAATATATATATATATATAACATTTTTTTATGAGCACCAATTTTTTTATCTAACATTTCTATTGGGGCATAATCTAATTATTCATGTGGAGGGGTTTAAACTCAACTTAGGTTCAATCTGTCACAAATTTGATATCGAAAGATGAGTGGATTTGATAAGAAAGCCTATATAAAAAAATTACCTTTGAGACATACTTGATGAGGTTTCTTCAAAATATTCTCACAAGTGTTATGTCTAAATATTAAAAAAAATTAAGTGTTGAACGACATATCTAAGGGATCTCTTTATAATGAGGTTTAGGATTATTATATTCAATATTATAATTAAATGTTTAGAATATTTACACACAATATGATCATGTAGTCTCGAACATAAAACACACGAGGTAATGGTTAACTTCCCAATGTAATTGGTTTCGTGGGTTAAACCTTGTCATATCATTTGAATAGTGATGAGACATCAACTATTTAATTGTGAAATATCAATCATATAACGATAAAGTATTGGCTATATGTTGGTGAGATATTGGTAGCCTCCCATTTGTCATTATTTTATATCGTTTATCTCTTATCATGTCTCAACAGATGAAACATGATCTCAATACAATCTAACTTGTATCTAATTATTCTAGAATATAATGCTAGGTGAGGGACTAGTTCATAAGACTAGACGATGGACTAGTTCACAAGGGACTATGGCATTAGTTCACAACCTTATTATTATATAAGGTTGATGTTTCTTTTTTCTCCCGGTGAAAGGAAAAATGAGAAAAGAGAGTCAATTCGCATTCGATGGGGTTGCATCCAAGATAATATAACGTACAAATTTATTAGGTACTAGACATGAAACCATTTCTCTAATTTGTTTGCACCCAAGCGTCACCACCGTTGAACCTCGACTATTTGGACCAATATCTTAGAAGCAAATAATGCATTTGTTATATGTTACAGGTGTGTTTTCCGATTAGATTCGTCGTTGGCTACGATTCCAACCAAATTGATGAGGAAATGAGAGAGAGGATCTTACACTTTAGGTGGATAATCGATTTATTAAGGAGACCATCGTGAGGATCGATTTGGGTTCTACTCATAGACTTGTTAATGTGCTATGACATGCAAATGAGCCTAACTAGATCAAAATTAAATTAAAATAATAAAAAATATAATAATAATAATTTCATAAAACCATATGCATTCAAATGCTTTATCAGAAGAAGAGACTGTCAGACCACAAGACACTTTGCATGAGACATTTATACAAGAAAATTTCACTTTCCTCCGGAGTTTGACACTTGGTAGCCATTTTATCAAAATGAATGAAGGGCCAATTGCCAGATACACCACGTCAGTAGGACCAAAAACAAAAAATATTCAAGAAATATTTTTTGTTTCGAAAAATATTTCTCTAATCTTTTGGGATTAGGGAATGAACAATTATAAAAAGTGGATGCATGATTATTGAAGTCGTATGCTCTCTACCTTTCAAATCCATTTCGACAATATAATTTGTGGAGTCAATCCAATGACAGTTTTCAAAGACATAAATATTCTTAATTTATCACTTAGTTCTAATAAACTCTTCTCTGTATAATATTTTTCTTTCTTTTTTCCCCTTCTCTTTTTATTTTTTTCCTCCTCAAGAAATAGTTAGGAAGGAAAAGGATCAAGTTGCATATTTGAACAATAACACAAAAGAAACAAATGAATGCAATCATCCAGGATATTAACTCAAACCTTTTATCGAGTCAATCCAGTGGCATGGTTTTTGAAGATATAAATATCCTTAATCTGTCACTTAATTTTAACAAAATCTTTCCACTTTCCTTTTTGACTAAAGTTCTACATTCGAACAATAATACAAAAGAAACAAATGAACGCAATCATATAAGATAGTGAATAATAATATCATGGACATATGAAAAAGTAAGAGAAAGAAATAATTTTTAATCCGTATTCCAATCACCCACATTTAATAGAGATAAGAGATGAAGCATCAAATTATACATATCTACAATAAATCAAGAGGAAATGATGAAGGCAGAAAGGAATATTGTGACTAGAAACATGATAAAAATGTAAATTTGATGAAGACGTATGAAGGGGTAGCAAAAAATCGGGAGAGATGGAGGGGAAGATTGATGACCAAACTAGACCAAAAAAGCTTGTGCTCCTGGTTGATGACCAAGGGACTAGTTCGTTTCTAACCTATTGTTGTCGAAGAGGGTCAATGGTAATAGGGTCCACAGTGAGTAAGATCCGCAACAACAACACGAAATATAGGGGAGCATCAATAGGGAGAACGAACAACGCCAAGATGAAATAAGAGATTACGAGAAAAAAAAGGAATAAAATTGATAATATCATGACTATAAATAGTAAAATAATATATCATTATTTTTAAAAGATTATCAATAGTAAAAATGAAATCATAAATAGTAAGCTTCATAACTAATCTGGGGCTAAATTAGTATACAACTACTAATTTAGAATTAAATATTTTGTTGATATCATGGACCTTTGGATAGATGTTTGAATTGGTTTATAAGAATCAAATGACTATACTAATATTGATTTGACCTCTCTTCAACTTACAATATAATTTGAAATTCGTGACTTGTGATGGGACACGAGCTCACATTACGGACGTGTCAGTGATACCTCCGGAGACAACCACCAGTAGGCTGAGGTGGTTGCCTACCTCAGCCCGGTTCGACAGTGTCTGATCACATCATGCCAAACGACAACTGAGGCATGTCATCATTCCAGAAAAGTCGAACAGTTCCCACAGTGTCACCCCAACACAGACGTTGTCAGAGGTGCTGCATTATGATCGAGTACGCTAAGGAGCAGCGTCGTCCCCAGTATAAAAGCCCAAGATCACAGTGTGAAAAGGGGGTCTTCTTTTCCTTGAGAACTGCAATTAGTGTTCTCCCACAAAAACTGACTAGATCGTCGGAGAGATCGGGTCAAGCAACCCCGACCCATCCTGTGTGTAGGATCAAGAGGCCACGAGTCGAACAACTCGTGCGGAGGAAGGCCCCATCCTTGGAAGAAAACCTGCCCTGGTAGCTCCCCCAGGCCTCCCACATCATCCAAGAGTGATACTCGCGCATCCTGGGTTGAATCAAGCGGTGCCCACTCAGCAGCCACGGTGTAAAGGTACACTAACAGATTGGCGCTAGAAGGAGGGCCCATGACGCGAGATCAACAAATAAGTGTTGGAAAATCCTTCTGGGGAGCGACATCTCATGCGCAGCGGAAGAATACAAACAAAACACCCCAGATTTTCCATAGAAAGTTTCCATCGTCATGCGAAGATCGGTGCGTCAAAAACAAATCCACGAAAACTGCATGTGTAAAAGAAAGTACTTAGGGAGATCATACATCCCTAAATCCCTGCAGATCTGTAAGAGATGATGAAGAAGGTCAAGCGTCCTCCTCTCTAGCGGTATCCACACGGCAGGGACTACAACGATGCACTTCTCTAGGGAGAAGAGAATAGGAGGTGGCTACCAAGAGACCTCTCAGTCTATAGAGTTTTGGTTCCCTCCTATTTATAGAGACCCCCTATAAGCCCTAATAGATCTTGCCCTGTTGGGTATTGGATCTCCATCCAATTACCCAAACTTCTTGGATTAGTGGGTCTCTACCCAATAATCTCTTATTAGCAATTATTGGATCTCATCTTAGGATCCAATAATTCAAGGGCTTAATGGATATATCTAATAAGTTAGGGGCTCCAACGGATATCTCATATCAGAACCTCTACTCGTCGCAACACCTACTATATGTGTGTGACCCTCTAAGCCCAATATCGAGCTAGCCGTGAGTCATACTTGTCAGAACTCCTTCTGACTTAGTGAATTATTATCTCTATAATAATTCAACCAACTCATTGACTACGAATGTACTAGACCACTACGCTGCAGCTCCCAGACGATACAGGAGAATCCAATTCTTTGGACCTATCTATCCTCGGTTACCATGTATCTATAGTCCATCATCCATCTAATATCCTAGAGACCATATACCGGGCATAGTGCTGTCAGGCCCATACGGTTTCTCCTCGAGTCTTGCTCTTGTCGGATTCTCCCGAAAAACTCTTTCTCTCTCAATCCGAATAACCTTGGCCAAGGATTTGTTCGAGCAATAATACATGAGATATTTCTCTCATGATACCGAGAGCGGATGATCCTTTATTGACACTCAATAGCCCCCATAAGATTGGCTACCACTCCTAATAACCGATTGTACTAGATCTGAAACTTTCCAAACCTATAAGTCTGATATTAAAGAGTGGAGTACTCATACAGGATATCCTTGGTGTCTCAAGTTTAAGGACCAGATACACTACTGGGACTATGGAATCGTTGTCTGACGTGAAGTATCAATAACCATCCAACATTCTGTAGGTGGATCAATCAATGAACTCATTCCCCAATTAGCACCTGCACTGTACCCTTAGTATCCCCACACGAGTAGCTATGAGACCAGCCACTTCCATCATATGGACGGGTATACAACACACCAGTCTATCCGGTTATCTCAATGTCCTTCTCGAGTAACCTATGATAAGGATAATTTAGGATCTGTGTTAAAGGTGAATCGGTCTCATTATCGTGATCTCATCACGATCCGATTCCCATTGCATAGATCCAAGGACATCATAATATATGCAACACGTAAGATAAAGTGATAAAATGTCTAATAATACGTAAAGAGAAAAAATGCATATCAAGTCATAAGTGTCATCACTCATGTGATTGGCTTGCAGGGCACATATGACTAGCAACAAGCCCGGACGAGCTTTCGGTGGAAGGATCCCTCCCGGTGGGTGGGCCCGGTGAATGTCCCCCACCTCACCACAGGCTCCCGACTGAAGACCCTGTTGCGACCTCGGAGTGCTACTAGCAGCTGTTCACCGACTCGGGGCTGCTGCCACCCGAAGCTGCCTCAATCACCCAGTCACCCGTCTCGCATGAGGCATTTTGGGGACTCGCCCATCAAGTCCAAACCCTTACCAAGATGATGCAAGCTATCGCTCTGCACATCCCGCAGTGGGTGTAACAGGCGGTGACCCCGCCTTTACAACAGTTGGAACCATCGACCCCGGCGCCTGTTGCGCCTCACATCCCGAGGGTGCCACTAGCTCTGGTTGAAGCTTGCCCGACCCCGCTCCTAGACAGGGCATCGGGGAATCTGGGGACGCAGTTGGAACCCGACGTGCTAACACTCGATTCGACAAACTCGCTCCGAGCCCAACTGCGCTTAGTCAACCAGTGACTCAACGAGGTGCAAAGGGAGGTTCGCCAATCCAAGGAAGAGCTCGGGGAAGGTGCCCACCACAGATCTCCTTTCGCCCCCGAGATACAAGAGAAGCCAGTTCCACCGAGCTTCCGCCTACCTTCCCTAGACGTGTATGACGGAAGCACTGATCCGGTGGAACATGTGGCCGCCTTCCAGGCTCAAATGGCATTGTATGGGACCTCTGAGGCCCTGATGTGTAGGGTGTTCTCTACCACTCTCCGAGGTCTGGAGCGAGCATGGTACAGCAGGCTGACGGTCGGATTGATCGCTTCCTTCAATCAGCTGGCTAAAGATTTCGAACTCAGCTTTTTAGCCTACACCCGGCCGAAGCCATCCATCGCCCTGCTTCTCGGACTCAATCAAAAGGAGGATGAGCCCCTGTCCCGCTTTACAACCTGCTTCGTTATAGAAATACGAGGACTACCCGATGCTCACCCTTCTCTGATAATGTAAGCGTTCATGATGGGGCTACGGCCTTCCCGGTTTTTCTAGTCACTCATTGAGCGACCACCTTCGGCAGTTCCATAGATGCTCCAACGCATGACCCAATACGTGGCAACGGAATCTCTGATGGCCGGGAAGCTAGAAGAGCACAAGAGAGTTAGGGTAGAACCACCCAGGAGACACCCAACAAGAGTCTCGAGGAGAAGCATAGACTGGCCCAACGCGCTGAGGTCACCTCTTCTGGCCTTGGGTGCATCCCGAATAGAGATATTTCTCCAAATCAAAGAAAAGGGACTTCTTAAAACCCCGAACCTGATGAAGAGCCCCCGCAAGCTCAGAGACCAGACAAAGTACTATCATTTCCATCGGGAGCATAATCATGATACTGAGGAGTGTCATGACTTGAAGCGACAAATCAAAGAACTTATACGCCGAGGACACCTTGGGCGTTACTTGAAGAGAGACCGAGACCCCTCACCGCATCTTGAAGGTCCCATCAAACGATAGATTGATGTCATAATAGGTGGGTCGACCTCGAGAGGAGATAGCATGTCAAAAAGAAAGGCCTACGCCCAAGCGACAATGGACGAATTCTCGAGGTGCCAGCCCAACCCCAAAGTCATGTTCCCGGCCGAGGAGATGGAACGCCTTGAGCACGACGATGCGCTGGTGATCACAACCAAGGTCGTCAACGCTCTAGTAAAGAGAATCATGATAGACACTGGGAGTTTCGCTAACGTCCTTTACTTGGATGCTTTTTAGAAACTCGGCTTACTCAGGGAGGTCCTTGCACCAATTAGCTCAGCACTCACCAGGTTCACTGGCGATTCGGTCTCCCCGCTCGGCACGATCACCTTACCAGTAACCTTCGGAGAAGAGCCAAGCTCAAAGACAATAATGACCACATTCATGGTGGTAGATCTCCCCTCAGCATATAAACGCCATCCTAGGCCAACCAGCCCTCAACAAGTTCCGAGCCGTCATTCCCACTTATCATCAAACAATAAAGTTTTCAACCTGTGGCGGGGTCAGTGAGGTCAGAGGAAACCCCCGCGAATCTAGGCGGTGTTACCTCACAACAATCTTATTATCCAAAAGAACGAGGATCAAGCAGTCAATAGGGGACCCTCGGGATGCCAAAAGGCTATCCCATCACCCCGAGCCAACAGAGCCCACTGTAGACATGCCATTGCATGAGGATCGGCCTCATCGTGTAGTGAGGATCGGCTCGGGCCTCCCAGAGTACGAACAAGCACACATCATTAGCTTCCTAATCGATAACGCCGACATCTTTGACTGGTCATCAATGGATATGCCTAGGGTCGACCCAAAGGATGCACAACACCACCTGAGCATCTCTCCCGAAGCCCATCCAGTAAAGTAAAAACCCCAAAAGATGGCTCCCGAACGGCAATAGGTAGTCCGCCGCGAAGTGGAGCATCTCCTCACAGCAGGCTTTAAAGCCGAGGCCAAATATCCTCGGTGGTTGTCGAATGTGGTCCTCATTAAAAAACCTAATGGAAATTGGAGAATGTGCGTCGACTGCACCGATCTCAACCGATCATGCCCTAAAGATTGCTGCCCCCTCCTAATGATCGATCAACTGGTCGATGCAACCTCCGAGCACGAGCTCCTTTCGTTTATGGATGCCTTCTCAGGATACAATCAAATCAGGATGGAGCCCAAAGACCAGGAACATACTGCCTTCATTACCGATCAAGGAGTATACTACTACTGAGTGATGTCGTTCGGGTTAAAAAATGCTAGGGCCACATACCAAAAGATGGTAAACAAGATATTCGCCCAGCAGATCGACCAAAACATGGAGGTTTACGTTGACGATATGATCGTCAAAAGCAGGAGGGTGACGACGCATCTGGCAGATCTTGCCGAGACATTCAGTACCCTGAGAAAATTCAGCATGTGTCTTAATTCTGCTAAATGCGCCTTCGGGGTCAGCTCAGGAAAATTTCTCGGATACATCATCCATGAGAGGGGGATCGACGTTAACCCGGAGAAGGTTCGAGCCATCATAGATATGTAGCCGCCTCAAACATTTAAAGAGGTATAACGACTAACTGAGAGGCTAGCCGCTCTATCATGGTTCCTATTCCGGTCGGGCGACAAATGCCTCCACTTCTTTCGAGATTTAAAAGACCCAAGGAACTTCAAATGGACCGAGGAATACAAGGCAGCCTTTGCATAAATTAAGCAGCATCTGGCCAGACTCCCTCGCCTCACCACAGTTCCCCCGGAAGCGCAACTCAACCTCTACTTAGCGGCCTCCGAATAGGCGATCAGCTCCATCCTGATCCAAGAAACTCCCGGAGGGCAGCGCTACGTATATTACATCAGCCACGTGTTGAGCGGGCCTGAGGAGTGAAACCTGCCGCTCGAAAAGCTGGCCCTGGCGCTCGTACTTATGGCCCGAAGGCTGCATCTCTACTTTCAGGCTCACCCGATCAAGGTAATCTCCAACCACCCGCTTTGATAGGTTTTATCTAAACTCGACGTCTCAAGGTGCCTCCTTAAGTGATCGGTTGAGCTCAGTGAGTTCGACATACAATACTCCCCGAGAACTGCAATTAAGGCTCAGGCGATCGTCGACTTCGTTTCGGAGTTGACCCTTCTCGAGAACGTCGCGTCGGATCAATCGAAGGGCAGATGGAGCCTGCGTGTCAATAGATCAACCAATTCAAGAAGCACTAGGGTGAGGCTCGGGTTGGAAGGGCCCGACGGACGATCGTTTAATCGCTCTCTCCGCTTCCAGTTCAAAGCCACTAACAACGAGGCGGAGTATGAGGCACTCCTGGCTAGGCTCAGATTGGTCGTCGAGCTGCAAGTTGAAGACATTCAAGTCTACATCGACTCGTAGCTGGAAGTCACACACATCAATGGAGGCTATGAAGCTCCAGATCCAAACATGTCGAAGTATCTGGCCGAAGCAAGAAAGCTTGTCGCTATCTTCCCGCGCTTTGTGGTGACCAAAATATCGCGCGACCAAAATGGGTGGGCCGATGTGCTCGCAAAGCTTGCTTCAGGCCCCGAAGCTGGCCTCGAACCCGAGGTCGAAGAACTCCCTACCCGGATGATCACAATCAATGTGGTGGCTTCGGTCGACGCACATACAACGTGGATGCAAGAAATATTACAGTATAAGAGGGACGGGACGTTGCCCGCTGATAAGGTTGTGACCCGACGTCTACAACGCAATCAGGCTTGGTACTATGAGATGAACGGGTGGCTCTACCGAAGATCATTCACCTACCCGCTCCTGCAGTGCCTAGACCCCGAGGAAGCTCAAACAGTCCTGGCAGAGGTTCATGAGGGGATCTGTAGCGAGCACATTAGCGGGCGAACCTTAACCTTCAAAATCGTTCGCTTAGGTTATTATTGGCCAACTATGTGCTAAGACGCGAAGACCTATATCCAACGATGTGGCCCGTGCCAAAGGTATGCCAGAACACCTCGGCAGCCCGCGGTCCTACTTACACCTATAGATTCCGCATGGTCCTTCGCACAGTGGGGAATGGACCTCCTCGGACCCTTCCCGTCAGTCTCGGAACAAAGAAGATACATCATCGTTGGTGTAGATTATTTCACCAAATAGGTCGAGGCCAAGCCCCTGGTAACAATCACCGAGCGACAGGTAGAAAAGTTTGTTTGGAAGAGTATAATCACCCGATTCGGCATGCCAAGGGTCATCGTCACCGACAACGGAGCTTAATTTGCCAGTGCCAAGTTCAAAGAATTTTGCTCCGATTACATAATACAACTGAGGTTCAGCTCGTTGGCCCATCCCTAGACAAATGGCTTGGCAGAGGTAACCAAGCGAACAATCTTAGACGGACTTAAGAGAAGGGTGTCCGAGGCTCGGAGCACTTGGGTAGATGAGCTCTCGAGCATCCTGTGGTCTTCTCGTACCACACCTAAACCTGCCACAGGAGAATCCCCGTACAGTCTTGCATTTGGCACGGAAGCCGTCTTACCACCTGAAGTCATCATTCCGTCGCCTCGGGTGGAAACCTACGAAGCATAGGCATCCTCGGAAGGACTCCAAGCTGGACTCAACCTGATAGAGGAACGATGGGCTGGTGCCCACCTAAAGGCCCTTGCTTACAAAAGGGCCATAGCCAAGCTCTACAACCGAAGGGTATGCCCCACACCAATTACGCTGGGTGACCTAGTCCTGCGGAGAACCGAAGTCAGCGACCCAGTTAGGTCGCATGGCAAACTCTCCCTTAGTTGGGAAGGACCCTATCAAGTGGTTGGCATCGTTCGGGACGGTGCTATTGGGAAATTCATAGGAGAGCAACATCTCATGCACAGCGGAAGAACAAAAACAAAATACCCCAGATTTTCCATAGAAAGTTTCTGTCGTCGTGCGAAGATCGGTGTGTCAAAATAAATTTATGAAAACTACAGGTGTAAAAGAAAATACCTAGGGAGATCATATATCCCTGAATCCCTGCAGATCTGTAGGAGAGGATGAAGAAGGTCAAGCATCCTCCTCTCTAGCGGTATCCACACGGCAGGGACTGCGACGATGCACTTCTCTAGGGAGGAGAGAACAGGAGGTGGCTACCAAGAGAACTCTCAACCTATAGAGCTTTGGTTCCCTCCTATTTATAGAGGCCCCCTGTAAATCCTAATAGATCTTGTCCTATAGGGTATTGGATCTCTATCCAATTACCAAAGCCTCTTGGATTAATGGGTCTCCACCCAATAATCTCTTATTAGCAATTATTGGATCTCATCTTAGGATCCAATAATTCAGGGCCTTAATGGATATATCCAATAAGTTAGAGGCTCCAGCGGATATCTCATATCCGAACCTCTACTCGTCGTAACACCTACCATATGTGTGACTCACTAGGCCTAATATCGAGCTAGCCATGAGTCATACTTGTCAGAACTCCTTCTGACTTAGTGAATTATTATCTCTATAATAATTCACTCAACTTATCGACTGCGGACGTACTAGGCCACTACGCCGCAGCCCCCAAACGATACAGGGAAATCCAATCCTTTGGACCTATCTATCCTCAGTTACCATGTATCTATAGTCCCTCATTCATCTAATATCCAGATCCTATACCATGCATGGTACTGTCAGGCCCATACGGTCTCTCCTTGAGTCTTGCTCTTGTCGGATTCTTCCGGAGAACTCTCTCTCTCTCAATCTAAATAACTTTGGCCAAGGATTTGTTCGAACAAGAATACATGAGATATTCCTCTCATGATACCGAGAGCGGATGATCCTCTATTGATACTCAATAGCCCTCGTAAGGTTGGCTACCACTCCCAATAACTGGTTGTACTAGATCTAAAACTTTCCAAACCTATAAATCTGGTATCAAAGAGTGGAGTATTCATATAGGACATCATTGGTGTCTCAAGTCTAAGGACCAGATACACTACTAGGACTAGGGAATCACTGTTTGGTGTGAGGTATCAATAACCATTCAGCATTCCGTAGGCGGATCAATCAGTGAACTCATTCCCCAATGAGCACCTGCATTGTATCATTAGTGTCCCCATATAAGTAGCTATGAGGCCAATCACCTCCATCATATGGACGGGTATAGAGCACACCAATCTATCCGGTTATCTCGATGTACTTCTTGAATAACCTATGACCAGGATAATTTAGGATCTGTGTTGAAAGGTGAATCGGTCTCATTATTATGATCTCATCGTAATCCGATTCCCATTACACAGATCCAAGAATATCACAATATATGCAACACGTAAGATAAAGTGATAAAACACCTAATAATAAACAAAGAGTAAGAGTGCATATCAAATCACAAATGCCATCACTTATGTGATTGGCTTGCAGGGCATATATGACTAGCAGATACCTACTGATTAGCCACTCTGGACGGCCACCCGATCTCAAGGACATGGAATGTATCCAACTTGAAAAGATTCTTCGTGTAGCGAGCTAAACACACAAAGGATGAAGTAAAAGGGTTTTTCATTTAAGTCCAAAAGAAGATTACAAATTTGGTTCGACTCGGGCTACAAGAAACAGTTGCCCCCGACCAACCATTTGCAAAAAAAAAGAGAGCAAGGGGGGAAGACCTAAGCCTCCGAAGGATCCACACTATTGTCAAAGGGGACCTCCTCGAGCATGTCGATAGTCTCGTCCTTAGGCAAGACCGCGTACGGGTCTTCCTCAATCTGAATGTTTGGATACCGAGCCCAAAGCTGAGCCATGGCAACCTGGTACCCATACTTGTAGGTGGTTTGCCCGGATCGAGCCAGTCTGAGCTGGATAATTCTCGATGAGCTTCGTGTCCCTCTCGGGCCTCCGTTGCATCTCCTCCTCTAATGCTTCGATGGACCTCTTAGCCTCGACCCAAGCCACCTCCATATTACGGGCAAGCTTGAGCAGTTCATCCTCCATTGAACAAACCCAGGCATGGGAGTCTTCCCTTTACCGCATCACCTCCCCGAGCTTAGTCCTCAGCCGTGCAACTTGGGCCTCTGAGTCGACCGCTCGCTGCTCCGCCCTTGCGATGGCTTCAGGGGCGAACCTTGCCTTGAGCTCCTCGACCTCGTGGCGGAGCTCGATGATCCTGTCACCCTGGCAGTTGATGATCCGGCCGGCATCGCCCACCCGGTCGATTAATGCCATAAAATAGGGATGACCCTACAAATGAAGCTAGCTTAGAACGAAGGGAAGCGTAGGGCAGCAGAGAGCAGGGAATAAGGCCCTTACCCACATCAGCGACTTCGCCGATTTCGCGATCAGCAACTCCGAGGAGGAAGTATAGAGATCTCGAGCCAAGTCGGGATGTAGCCTACCTCGGACCAACGTAGCGGCGGATGGGCCATCAAGGACAAAGATGAGGAGGAACAAGTAGATGAAGAAGAGGAGGTCATTCTGACTAACCTGCAGGGAGAAAAAAGGAGAAGACGACGGAGATCGATGGGAGCGCGACCAGCAGAGATGTAGAAAACCGAAAGGGAAAACCAAGGAAGTAAAAGACACTAGAGTGAATCTGGTCTCAGAGTACTTATAGCGAAGGATCTACCAATCGAGGCAACCACTCGCCCCTTTCAAAGTGGGCGATAATGCGCTCAATAATGACCGACAGCATATCGTATTGCATCGGGCATCTCAAATGTCACCTAGCAAAAGGATATCTGTTGACGCGACAGCTATTGAGCTCGCAGAATTCCCTCCAAGACTCAAACCCCGCGAGACTGATGCGTCGAACCCTGGGGCCCGAAACCCCAGATCCATCCTCTGCGATCTCCCTCGTCGAAGGCAGAGATTGGCTGGCACCAAATCATGGACAGTCACATCAGCAAACCAGGTGACCCAAATCCCGGGTCTCAAAGTCCCAGGACTATAATGGCCCTCGGCGTCGAAGGCATACCTCGATCGCTTACAGCCCGAGTCATATACCTCGGCCACTTACAGCCTGAGTCGTATACCTCGGCCGCTTACAGCCCAAGTCATTTACTTTGGCCACAGATGGCCCGAGTCACATAACTCGGCTTCGGGAAATCTGACACTCATCGTCAAGCCAAACCTGGGTCGCGCCGCTTAGGGAGCCCGAACCATGCCGCTCCACCAAACAAAAGTCACGCCCCAAGTCGTCCCCAACGGGGACTGACGTGCGACTTCTCCCTAGGGGGGGGGAAGAATAATGGGACACGAGCTGACATCACTGACGTATCAACGACTCCTCTAGAGACAACCACCAGTAGGCTGAGGTGGTTGCCCACCTCAGCCTGGCTCGATAGTGTCGAGTCACATCAGGCCAAACGACAACCGAGGCACGTCACCATCCCAGAAAAGTCGAACAGTTCCCACAGTGTCACCCCAGCGCAAACGCTGTCAGAGGTGCGGCACTGCGTCCAGGTATGCCAAGAAGCAACGTCGTCCCCAGTATAAAAGCCCCAGATCACACCGTGAAAAGGGGGTCTTCTTTTCCCTGAGAACGACAGTTATTATTCTCCCATAAAAATTAACTAGATCGTCGGAAGGGTCGAGTCGAGCAACCCCGACCCGACCTATGTGCAGGATCAAGAGGTCGTGAGTCAAACAACCCACGCGGAGGAAGGCCCCGTCCTCGAAAGAAAGCCTGCCCTCTCTCACCCAGACCTGACAGCTCCCCAAGGGCTCCCACGTCATCCAAGAGTGATACTGGCGCATCCTGAGTTGAATCAAGTCGTGCCCACTCAGCGGCCATGGCATAAAGGTACACTAACAATAAGTATTTTGAATTTTTTATTAGGAGTGTGCTATTAGGATAAGGTATCCTATTAGAAAAAAATTCTTTAGTTTTGATATTGGAAAACAAGATGTGAAGAAAAACTTCTTTCTTTAGTTTTGATATAGGAAAAAAATTCTAGTCAAGAAAAAAATCCTAACAATCAGTGTTTCAATATCTTACAAATGTCTTATGCATCTTTAGTTTTGATATAGGAGAACAAGAAGTGAAGAATACATGAATGCTCGTGAGCTTCTTTGGTAAGACATCTAGATAGGTGCTCTTTAGAGTTTAGAAAGGGTGAGAGAAAAAAAATATAAATTCTTTATAACTTATGTCAGAAGATATATAAAAAGATTATGTTTGAGTGAAAATAACTTAAAACTCTTATGATAAATTTTAAATGATGAAGAATTTAATTCTCTTTGTAATTTTAGATTGGGAGTTTCGAGTTCTACTCTTCTTGATAAGAATGACAAATTGATTAGCTAGACTTTATGAATGAAAAAAAGAATAAAAAATAAAAAACATGTGGTTGAATGGTGGCTTCCTCCATATTCTTCTTCGGATAGAGTGGTCAATAGGGAGTTCAAGTTCTAGACTTTATGAATGAGAAAAGAAATAAAAAATTTAAAAAGATATGGTTGAACAGCGGCTTTCTCAAGATTGTTCTTCGGATAAGAACAAAAAAAAAACATATACAATTAGTGAAAGGAGGTGGAATAAGTGGACTTATAATTGATTTATTTAAGAAAAAGAGACACAAGACTTCTAATTGACTTTTAAAAAAAACAGAAATAAGACTTCTAATAAGTAAATTTTAAATTTTTTTAATGGATGTCTTAGGAGGATAAGGAATTGAAGTATAAGAAGGAAAAAGAATCCTAACAATTAATGTTTGATTATTCTATAAATATTCTATATACCTTTGATTCTTTGTTGAGAATAAAATATGAGGAATACTTAGATGCTCAAAAGTTTCTTTGATAGGGTAATAGAGAGGTGCTCTCTAAAGTTTGAGAATGAAAGAAAAAAATATAAATTATTTAGAACTTATGTGAGAGGATCTATAAGAGGATTATGTTTGTGTGAGAATAACTCAAGACTTAAGTAATTAATTTTAAATGACAAAGAATTTAATTTTTTTTCTTCAATATAGATAGGAGTTTTAAATTCTATTTTTCTTGATAAGAATGACAAATTGACTAACTAGACTTTTAGAATGAGAAAAATTTTAAAATTAAAAGGACAGCTTTTAAAAAGAGAAATACGACTCGAATATTTGGACTTGACCCCTTTTGATTCTATTGAACAGATTAAATGCAGTAATTAGATGATTTTTTTATTGAGAAAAATAATAATTCTCATCCTTCATCGCCGATTTCGCGTCATGCATAGATAATTATTACCAAATTGAAATATCGTACATGTAATTGAGTTACAATTCGCTCGACTCAGTCCCATAATACCTCTTCTGCTGCTGTCTGCAGTCACGCAGCGGACGTGCCACTCTCCAGCATATATGAACTCTCCGAGGACTCCGTCTCGAGAGGCTCTACCTCGCCAACTTCCGATGGAAATAGAAGCGAAGGCCTCGGCGGCATCGCTATGTCGCCCGCACTCCCTTCCAACATTTCCACAACCCGGTTCATGGACGGCCGATCGTCCGGACTCATTTGTATGCACCATAACCCAACAACAGCCAGCTTTTCTGCTACTTCCGACTCGGATTCCACCACGACATCAACGACAACATCTTCTCCCTTCGACAGCTGATCGTAAAGCCATGCAGGGAAGTAGAACTCGCTTGAATCATGCTCCGTCTCTGCTCTCGGGTCGGCCATTCTCCCGATCATCTCCAGCAGCAGCCTCCCAAAGCTGTAGACGTCGGACTTGTACGAAATGCGCCCAAAGTTGCGGTATATCAACTCAGGAGCGATGTATCCTATCGTCCCTTTAACTGCGCTCACAGAGACCGCGCTCCTTCCTGCTGGGTACAGTTTGGCCAATCCGAAGTCGGAAATCTTTGGGACGAAATCTGCATCCAGAAGAATGTTGTGGGGCTTGATATCGAAATGAAGAATCTGCATTTCGCACCCCCGGTGCAGGTACTCGATCCCGCGAGCTGCTCCCATGGCGATGTCGTACATCTTGCCCAGGCCAAGAGCAGGTGGGCTGCTTTGGCCTTCTTTGGAGTAGATGTACTTGTCTAAGGAACCATTGGGCATGTAATCATACACGAGCGCCCTTTTGGATCCCTCGGAGCAGAAGCCGATGAGCTGCACCACATTGACATGGTGAACTCTCCCGATGGTCGCCACCTCGTTGATGAATTCTTCGCCGTTGCCTTTTGTGTTGCCCAGTATCTTGATGGCGACGGGGCGGCCGCCGGGAAGTATGCCTTTGAAGACGCTCCCAAACCCCCCTTGTCCTAACTTTTCCTTGAAACCTCTTGTCATCTTCCTGATGGCACCGTAGGAGTACCTCGATGGCATCTGATTCCTGTACTTCTCAAGAAAAATCTCGATGCTTTCGTTCTTGTGGAGGTATTGCCTACGCATTTTATAGATCAGGAAGGAGAAGAGGCGCACGAATTCCAGCGCAGTTCTTGCAGCCAAAACATAGCCTGCATGGACGAGGTATTGCCTGCGCAATTTATAGATCAGGAAGAAGAAGAGGCACACGAATCCCAGCGCAGTTCTTGCGGCCAAAACGTAGCCTGCATGGAAGAAGTCTTGAGTAGGTTCCATAAACTGCAGATTGATGAAGCAAGTGATATGCGACTCCCAACATTGAGAAACCTTACCTGCTATTGTGACAAACGTCAACCAGTTCGCTGAGGAAAAGATATGAATCCCACAAGGATGGCATGAAAAAATATGTTAGAAGACTTTAAGAATCGCATATATACATATGAATCTGAACAAAAGATCAGACTCTAATTCATTTCTTGAGTTTTTGATCCATTTGGTGGTGAGTAACCATCCAAATGACTCAAACATATATTTAAATACATGTATAGTCGATGGAAATTATGTTTGGTCATTGAACAAAGCAGTAAAGCAAAGATGATGACCTTTTAATCCTCGTAGCAAGGCGTAAAAGAAACCTGCAAGTTTAAATTACCCTAAATCAATGTTCCCGCACAGAGGAAAAAAGAACAGAAAATGGAGATTGAATATTTTCCAGAAACCCGTTAAGCAAGCATAGTTCTGCAGAATAGATGTAAAAAACAGGGGCAACGTATCTTTTGAAATGAAACACTCCAAGGAAGTACCAAGAGAGAGATCCGCAGTTAGATTTGTATGTTTAGTTATTTATTCAAGGGAAAAATACACAGCGGTACATTTCCATTAACGAAAGTGCAGCATTTAGGTGGCGACGAAAAGATTTGCTTACAGTGCTTGGATTGGAGTGCATTCCTGCAAGGATTATAGCACCAGTCTGAATCATAAAGGCCATACGTTTGTCGATAACGCCAGTCTGAATCATAAAGGTCAAGCGTTTGTCGATAACGGCAATACCCGCCAGCAGCTTCACATTCTGGGCAACGAAAAGCTTTCCAGGACAATTCGAATCCCATAAGCAGAGCAGACCAGATCTCCAGATAGGAAGCATTTCTATCAAAGACAACCTCGATAGGAACCGAGAGACCACTACTACAGTTAGGATCAAGATCACTAAGTGATCTTGATTCTCCAGCCAGAACGTAGTGGTACTCGTTGGTAGAATTGATGCAAGGGCTAGTTGTTACATAACGAGAATCGTTTACTACCAGTTGCCGGCAGGTCGCGTAGTATACCAAGTTCATATATTGATAAGGAAAATATGATGCAGCGAAATCATTCAAATCGTGGTTAGTGAGAGAATATCTTGGCAGTGAAGAACAGTTGTTGCTCTTGAGACCAGGATCGACCACTCTGATGCTTTCGTTCTCGTAGGAGATTGCTTTAACAACATAAAGCCTGGAGCTGATGTTCAAACGGGCTTGATTGTTTTGGCATGTCAGCTCGTACTGGGGGCTTCCGCAATCGGCCGGATCATCTCGAAGGCGGAAGGGACGGGTGATGCTGATGCTACCACATGACGAAGAACAGTGTTCTTCGGTGGAGGCGCAGACCAAGAAGAAGAAGAAGGTATGAACTGCTAGCAGACGTTGCAGCTTCATGTTCAGCACTTCAGCCACTGACTACATCTAAGAGGGCGGCTAATTCTTATCAAAAAGATAACCACCCATTGATCTATCCGTAGAAAAGTCAAGTCTTCTCAGTGATCCCTCCAAAGTCATGATGTGGAAAATATCACAGATAGACTTAATTCTATCCTCACAGAAAAGGTGGACCGATATTGGCTAGTCATCGTTTTAGACCGACGGTAGAAACTTGCCTTGAAGAAAACCAAGAAAAGACTGTGATGCGTCGTCTTTCCACAAGGACCCAATCAAACAACAACCAGTCAAGTCGCCTATGCTGATATCTCGAATCTTCTTTCTACCTATCGTCTACTTGTTCTGAGCAGAGTTGGCTGGACAAGAGAGAGGTGTTTGGATAAGCAAACCCATGAAGGGTCTCCTCTTAACCCCCTTCCTCATCATCAGCGTCCTCCAAGCCTGCAGCTGTATCCAAGATGTCCAGAGCCAGAATGATTGCTCGGTTGCACCACGACCCGGCGAAGGCTCTGTCGTAGTGAAGTTCCCATTCCGGCTCAATGATCAGCCTGACTCATGTGGGTTTCAGGGGTTCGAGCTTTACTCCCAGGGAAACTCTACCATGCTCATGCTTCCTTCTGGTCAAGCACTGGCTGTCGATTATATATCCTACCCAAATCAGGTGCTATCTGTCTCTGATCCAGATGGCTGCCTCTTTAGTAGGCTTCTCGATCTTGATCTCTCTGCATCGCCCTTCAAACTTCCCAATGTAACTAATTATTGCTCTGATTCTTATACGCCCATCAATTGTCCATCAGAAGTGTCGTCCAGAGATTTCATGCCAGTCCATTGTCTAAGCAATCCTCCTGGTCACTACTACTTGGCTGCTTCCGACTCGCCTCTGGAAGACCTGCAATCATGTGAACCATTGACGAGAGATCAGTTTCAACTTTCCTGTGGTAAACAAAGTCTCTTTTTGGTATGGGATGATCCGGACTGCAGATACTGCTATGGAGATTGTCAGTTATATAGAAACTGCTATGGAGATTGTCCGTTATATAGAAACTGCTATGGAGATTGTCCGTTATATAGAAACTGCTATAGAGATTGTCAGTTATTTAGAAACTGCTATGGAGATTGTAGGTTAAATAGAAAAAGCAACAAAACTGAATGTGTACCGGATGTATCTTCTATTGATCCCTATATATATCCATCTTCTTCCAAAGGTAATAAATAACACAGTAAATCAATCAGAGATTTCAATTTCCTCTTCGTTCGCTGATGCAGTTTTCATTTATTTCGTTTGGCAGGTTCGCATGCTACAGATGTAACCATAGGTGAACTCCTCTCCCTTCTCGTGCAATACTAATTTAGGCACGGTTGGATCATCAGTCTACTTGGTGACCATGCAGGTCTGTGCGCTGCCGGATCTGTGGCGATAGTGACGATAATAATTCTACTCGTCTTCAAGAGATTCAGCAAGATGAAGAAAAAGCAGAATCTTGCGGTCGAAAGATTCCTGAAAGAGTACAAATCCATGAAACCTACGAGATACTCCTACTCCGAACTCAAGAAGATGACCGACGACTTCAAGACGATACTTGGGCAAGGAGGCTACGGCAGCGTGTTCAAAGGGAAGCTACACAATGGAGTTCCAGTGGCAGTCAAAGTCCTCGACAACCCAACGGTCAGCGGAGACGAGTTCACGAACGAGATAGCCGCAATCGGAACGATACATCATGTAAACATCGTTCGACTCTTGGGATTCTGCGTCGAAGGATCGAAGAGAGCACTCATCTACGAGTTCATGCCCAACGAATCGCTCGACAAGTATATAATGGAGGAAGGGGAGAGAAGCACGAAGTTCTCATGGACAAAGCTGCACGACATAAGCATGGGCATAGCTCGAGGGATCGAATACCTTCACCAGGGTTGCGAGCAACGAATCCTTCACTTGGACATCAAGCCCCAAAACATCTTGCTCGACCAAGAATTCAACCCAAAGATATCCGATTTCGGCCTCGCGAAGCTGTGTTCCAAGGAGAGGAGCGCCGTGTCGATGACTGCCGCCAGAGGAACCATGGGCTACATGGCGCCAGAAGTGTTTTTGGGCAGCAACAAAACAGTTTCGCACAGGTCTGATGTCTATAGTTTTGGGATGGTGTTGATGGAAATTGTTGGCGGAAGGAAGAACACAGCTGATGAGGGTGAAAATGCTGCCCAAATCTACTTTCCTGAGTGGATTTATAACCAATTAAAGCAAGGAGAAGAGCTGAGATTGGTAACAGGCTCAGTGGAGGATGCGGAAATAGCGAAAAAGTTAACCATGCTAGCTCTGTGGTGCGTGCAGTGGAGACCCGTTGATAGGCCGTCGATGAAGGCAGCAGTTCAGATGTTGGAAAGGAGCCCGGAAAGGTTGCCACTACCACCAAATCCTTTTGCTCCTCACGTCGAAAAACATAATATGGGAGATACTGATGCCATCGATAATTAGGTGTCCGCTGACTCAGCTGCTGAGTGTTTCCTGTCTTATTTGGATCAATATATGAACCTCTATTTGTCACCAGAAGGGTAAATCAATTCTTCCGGGAATTACTAATTACTATAAATAAAATGGAAATTTAACGGTTCTCGAATGATTTTGTTCATTTGTTTATTGGAATTTATTTATTAGAATCAGTTGTTTTGATCTTTTTATGGGCAAAAGGAGAGAAGGCAACATAAATCGCCACCAGGAGGAGGATGTCGAAAGACCTTATTATTTTCAGCATATTGAGACAAGCATTTCATCCAAGAAAATATATTCCAAATTGGCTCTCTAAAATCCTCAACGAAGAATCGTAGAGAACAGACAAAAGCCAAGACGAAGGATGGAATCAGAGAGATGTGATGGTCTTTGGAGGCGGGCTCGTGAATAAGAGAACCGCAGAGCCCGTACTATGAGACCACCTTATGCTTCCTTTGGGGCTGGGAATGGCCGGGCACCCCACAGAGAACCTGTGGGTTTCTTCAGAGCTACCAAATCAAGCCGCTCTCCCCTTCGACCACCAGCCCCCATCATTCCAGATTCAAGAAAACCAACAAGAAAAAATATACACAAAACGGGCGAAAACAACAGGAAAAAATAACGAAGAGCAGCAATAGCATCAACACGAAGAAATCCACAGAGGTGATAACGCACCGACGAGACGATGAGATGATCGGAAGGAACCCTAGAGCGAACAGGTGGTATAAAAAGGACTTGTGCGTCTCGTGAAATGACCAGAAGGGTCAGATAGTTGCATTCTATCAGAATGGAGCTACTCATCAAATTAGCCCAATATTTAATCGGGCTGACAGGGCCCAAATGGGGGCATCAAACGACAGCGGCTTTCGATGATACACCAAGAAAGCCTCTGCCCACGCCACCACGTTAAAAGAACACGTATCACTGATGGTAATATTTCATCGTGAAAGCTGACGAGAAATTTTCTTGAATTCATAAATTGACTGTTTTGTGATGTAAGCATTTAATTGACTGCATGTTAGTAAACACACAACGCAGTTGGAGTATCCTGTTTCTGAAGTCAGAAGGTTCAGAGCAGTGGTGACTCGCGTGCATGCCTTGGACGTCGCCAGGGACATGCGTAAGCTGCGAATTGTGCGTCCGAGTCGACGCAGTGCCAGACGTGACATCCATCTCCCGTGTGCGGGGCACGCCACGTTGCTTTGCTGATTCCCATCATGTAACTCCATCGCATGCAAAGGCCACCCCGTCTTTGCCTCATTAGCCGCTTGTGCAATCGACAGCTGTTAATATGCTACGTTGGCCTCCAGGTGGCGCTCCCCCATGCACCTCTGCCCAACTCCAAACGATGCTTTTCTTCCCCATAAAAGAAACCTAGCTTCACCATCCCTAACCTTGATGTGCTATTCTCTCTCTCTCCGCATGGCTCGCTATGTGGATCCACTTGTGGTGGGGAGAGTGATAGGAGATGTGGTGGACCTCTTCGTGCCCACCGTAAGCATGACAGTGAGGTTTGGATCGAAGCATGTGAGCAACGGTTGTGACATCAAGCCATCCATGGCCGCCATCCCGCCGACGGTCCAAATCTCAGGCCAGCAGTCTGATCTTTACACTTTGGTCTGTGGAGACTATATAGTGCTTGTTCCCGTACTTGGAAGTTCTCAGAAAACAAGAATACGAGAGTCAAAGACTAGTTTTCTTGTGTGTAGGTGATGACTGATCCTGATGCGCCGAGCCCTAGTGATCCCACGATGAGGGAGTGGCTCCACTGGTAAGCATCCAAGTGCGTTATAAACTTTAGCTTCGCATATCTTCGTCCTCGTTTCATTATTTTCTTGGCTATTTATGAATTCAGGATGGTGGTTAATATGTCGGGTGGAACAGATCCTTCTCGAGGTATGTGACTTAAGTCTCTATTATCTAACTGTAGTTAATGTCTTCTTAGATTACGCTACTCAGAAATAATCGATAAGATAAAAAAGGCTGATAGGTATCGCCTGCATGCTTGGTGACCGCAAGCGTAGATTTTCTTGCATGTATTGTTATCTTTCTCCCCGAAGAAAGCAATTCACATGATAATTACGTGGAAAGCTTCTCCATTTCGTCTTACCTGCCAGCAGACACTTGTCGAGCTACACAATTCGCACTTGGTCACTCGATGAGAAGTGGCAGCCTGTGGGCACGATAAGTTGTAGCCACCGTCGCCTATGGTACGTGCCTGTGGCTGACGGCGTCTGTCTCTGATGGGCAGGGGAGGAGGTGGTGCCGTACATGGGACCCCGGCCGCCGTTGGGGATCCACAGGTTCGTGCTGGTGCTGTTCCGGCAGAAGTCTCGGTTTCCGGGGGTGACGCCGCCTGCGACGCGCGTCAACTTCAACACACGGTCATTTGCTGCGCATCACGACCTCGGCCTCCCCGTCGCCACCGTCTACTTCAACTCGCAGAAGGAGCCGGCGACCCGGCGCCGCTGAGTAGGCAGCGGCACAATCCATGATCTCCACACTTCGATAAACTCACACATGTTTCGTGCTTGGTCGTGTTCCTTTTTATCTTTCTGTATCGCTCTCAGGTTTCCTTGTCTTCTTCTCCCTCTTTCAGTTTGGCTTGTTTGATGAGCGGGTAGTCGTAGGTACTTTTGTTCGAAGGAGAGAGATGTGTTGGTGGTTAAGGTTCTCTTGGTGTTGCGAACATGTTATTTGTGGTTGTTAGTGCATCATTTCATGGCTACTTGTTCTCAAGTTATACATGTTTGTGTTACTAAATTAAAATGTGGGTTCTCATGAGTTGTATATGCCAACTCTAAGATTGGTCGGCATAGCTGTCTTACCTCTGAAAGGAACAGGCTAATGGGGTATTTAAGTATCGGCTCAATTCGACGACACGATTGTTATGTTAGACGGGCCTATTTAATTCTCGCGTGGTCATCATACTCATTAGTATCTTGACGGTCGCGATCTCCCCCATCAAGCTTAACCCACTCGTCGAGGCACTCCAATGGAATCGACATCCAGATTTAACTTTTTATGACATGGCACAATACCATTGGCTCTGACACGACAGGTTTTTTTAAACAGAAGAAAAGGGGTAAAGAGCTTTCTGCTTCTCCTCAGCGCTTGTCCCTCTCCGGCGAGCTCAAAGGTCTCCCAGAGAGGAAAGATCCAAACCCTGCTCACAACCATCCTCCGATGGTGGAATTCTCTTCCTGTTCCACATGGCCTGGCTTCTGATCTCTCCATTGTTGGTCTCGATCAGCGGGCGCCGCTCGGATCTTCCCCAGACATGAGAACTGCATCCGGGATCCAGATCGTTTTGGCCCTCTTCTGACTCTTGCCCTTGTCTTTCATTCCCCTCCGAATCGGTCGTATCGAGTATCGATATCGGCTCCAAATGGATGAAGGTAGCCGTCGTCAATCTGAAGCCCGGTCAGAGCCCAATTTCCATCGCCATCAACGAGATGTCCAAGCGGAAGTTACCGACCCTTGTCGCCTTCCACGACGGAGACAGCCTCGTCGGAGAGTAAGCCGCGGCATCGTTGGCGGGGTACCCCTTGTACTCCCTTGCCTTCGACATTATCGTGAATCCGTGCAAACATTTGAAGGATCTCGCCGATCTCCCTTATGATCTCGTCGAGGGCTCAAGAGGGGCCGTCGGTATAAAGATGGAGGACGGGATCATTGTCTATACCGCTGAGGATTTGTTGGCGATGTAGCTACAGTTCCACGTGAGGATCCCAGTGAAGGATGCCGTGATCGCTGCGCCGCCATATTTTGGGCAGGCGGAGCGGAGGGGGTGCTTTCGCTGATTAACGAGCACGCAGGTAAACTTTTCCCTCGAGTACAATTATGCTTTGTTCCACCATGTTAGCCTTCCACTTCCTCTGGCAAACAGAACATGGGGTACCATTCGTTGATTTGGCACCGCAGCACCTCTTCCTCATCCTCTTTCCGCCCTTGCTCTCCTGTCTCCTTCGATATCCCCTTCTCGAACCCTTGGAATAGCTTTTCCATCTGTAGGGTAAACGGCGAAGCAAGGGTAAAGAGAAGAGAGAAGCGATGGTATAAAATGGTACCCCATGATATCTCCTGTCTCCTTCGATATCCCCTTCCGCCCGGGAGCAGTGAGAGAGACGGAGATAGAGCGGTGTGATGGTATAAAATGAGAAACTTTGTATGCGAATAAATATAAACTGACCGTAATGCACAGTTTAATTAAACGAAAATTATAATAAAATAAGATACTAAGATTAATGTGAAAAATCTTTTCAACGTATACGACAAAAATTATAAGATAAACTAACATAATCTATTATAAAAATAATAAATATATAAATCTTAATTTTTCTTTTGCAAAACTCAAGCAATAGAATATAAAGATTACGTCACTATGTACAATATTCAAAATCTCCTTTAACAATCATATTAAAAATTTATTATAGATTAACTTAAGATAAGAATACTGTCTAAATGATTGAGAATATTCTCTGTGTTGTTTTTATCTTTTTTTTTTCTCTTATTTTTTTGTCCTTTTCTCAATTACATTGCTATTGTAGTTTTCTACCCATATTACTGTAGTTTTCTAACCCTTTTCGTAACCATCACACCCCCCTTATTAGATCTAGAATTTAGGTTAATAGAGAAATGAGCTATGAGTTGTTAAAACCCATTATGGGTTGAACTGAACTATCTGTCTAACACGATGGTGGGCGGAGAGAAACATAAGAAAGAATAGAAATTTTTAGGATGAGACAGACCCTTTGGCTTCAAATAGTTTATAGATTTATCTGATATAATTAATTATCTGTAGCGTTCTGATCTTTATATTTTTAAAAATTATATTAATTTTTATTTATAAAAATAAAATATTTAATATTATTTTTATTAATTTTATTAATTAAAAAATAATATTGCTATTATGTTTGCCAGAGGAAGTGGAAGGCTAACATGGTAAAGAACTGTTACATAACTTTCAGATAACCTTCTTATGTATAGTGTCCACTATCTTGATAGCCTTCTGGAATGATATAACAATTGCATTTGGCAGGGTTTGATGTTTGCTATAGCCAATTACTTTTGTTGGTTTTGCAGTGTCATATGTTTTATTACTTTAACGTCTATCCCTTAAATTTTACTCAAGGCAAAAGCAAAACTGAAAATTTTTGTTTGAAACATGATGGAACTAACATAAATCATGCAAATGTTCATACATCTAATATGGAGTTCACTCCTGCAGGTTGTAGGTTTTATTGCTACTGGATGTTTGGCCTTATGTCTATCTTCCAAGTTCAGTTCCTCCCCTAACTAACCAAAGCCACCCCATGCCCACCCCTTGCAAAAAGAACTAAATATTGCTACAGTAAAAAAAAATAAGAAAAAGGGTATTGACATGTTATTGTTTAGATGGAGCAGAGTTATATGGTAAATCATTTGAAGATGTTCTATATAGATATGAATAAAGAATACAACAATATCGAAATGAACATTTGTTTCCATTGACCAACATTTTCTTAATCGAAACCTTCTCCTATGAAATGTACTGCTGGTTGTAAAGCATAGCTCTTACCTGATATGTGACCTTGCATGGATTAAACATATACTATGGCCTTGTTTCAACTTATGTCAACCCTCTAGAAATTGGTCCAAGTCTAACAATTAAAAAAAACTTAGGAGTCATTTGAGACAACCATATAGGGAAGTTGCCTTGATGGTCACTGTGGAAGCTGTAATTCCTCTTAAATCCTCTTGCCTAGATGAAGAGATTGAGAAAATTAGTTTTGTCATGTTTTCTGCATCCAAGGGATAAACATATTTTGAAGAGAAACAAAACACGGTTCCATTTGACAAAATATTTTCCTTCAATAAGTAGGTTCATACTATTTGCTATGATAAAAATGCACTAGCATTTTGTGACTCAGATTCAGAGTTTGCTTATTATAAGGTAACTACTGACTAAAGAAACTTTGTTCAAAATTTAGAATGGGAGTTTTTTCATAAATAAAGAGAGCATGAGAGAGTAGGGTAGTTTTCTCCTTGGCTAAGCATATATTTCGAAACAAATGTCATATAGTTGTAACTTTCAATATAGATCTTCATTTGTGAAAGAGATGATGTTATATAACACAAACATATGAACTAGTTTAAGTTTATTTCGTACAGTGATATCATAAATGAAAGTTGTTTCACCATTTGTAGGGTTCCAAATTACGGGTGCTGGCTCTACTGAACTTTATACCATGCAAAATCTGAGGACAGATGCCATGAGGAATCAGTTGCCAACAAGCCCTTAGCTACAAATATAGTTTTGGTTAACCTTAAAGCAAACATTTTTGCTGAGTTTTGGTTAATCTAGACCTGCTAGTGTTACTTATGCTGGAGTTTAGTTTGCTGCAAACTTCTTTGGTGAATGATACAAATTAACTGGAAGCTTTTCCACGTATGATTTATGTGCTCTGCTGGAATTGTTTTCAGTTGATAGAATAGTCCGTGGATTGCTTTGTTTATTTCTAAATAAATAAAAGACTCATATGTTGGCACAATGCATGGTAGTATATTTCTCCTATGGAATTCTCCTGGCTATATCTGATGATAATTGAGTTCATCTTGTTGCATCTATTCTCCAAAATTAAACATTGGTTCAGACAGTTCCAACTTGCGACAGAAGTCTTATCAATCGACTGTGGACTATGTTCGAGTTCAGCACCAGTCAGAGTTTAAGGTTTTAACGTGACAGCAAGAAAGATTTGGTCATCTCCTTCAACTAAAAAAAAAAAGAATCAATTCATCATCTTCATCGGACTTATTATGACATATTGAGGTCTTTCGAGCCGGAATAATACAGAAGAGCAGCAATCACGCTTTGGTTCACAGGAGATAGTCTACGGACAGACTAATTCCTCGTAGCAATTCAAACATGTAATTTTCCCTGTAGACTCAAACAATGAAGGACGTGATAGAAGGAACTGTCAAAACATATTAATTCCTCTGAAACACAACACATCCTATGGCGAGGAATCCGAGGGCTGAAGCTTCGTCTATTTGAACCGGCGTAAAGACGCACACGGAGGAGAGAACATGGAGAGGATTTGGATGAGGACAGAAAGAGAGAGAAAGGAGACACTGACGGCGTTCACGTAGAAACTGTGGCTAATTGGCGGTCATCGGAGCCTTCAGCGCCAAGGAAGGCAAAGGGCTCCTTAGCGGCGAGCGCTGCGTGGGCGCCTCCGAGAGCCGCCGCCCGTCCGCGTCGTAGTATATGACCCCGGAGAAGTCCAGCGGCTGGCACTTCTCCCCCATCAGTATCGTCCTCCGCCACACCCCGTCCCCGCCGTCCTCCAGCTCGCCGTTGGCGTCCTCCTCAGCGGCCATCTTCTTCCCGCGGGCGGAAGGGATGACGTTGCACCGGCGCCTGGACAGCTTCCTGGCTGCGCGCGCCATGCGTGCGGAGCAGGTGGAAACCAGGGACATCACCGCGTGGAGCAGCCCGATCGACATGGGCGTGCTTGTGGAGCTCATCAGGGACAGTCTTCCGATCGCTTCCTGTGACGTCTACCCTCCCTCGTACGTACTTATAAGCTGGATGAGTAGGAAGGCAGGTCCGGGGTTCACGTTTCTTGCACTTGTGTTGTGTCGTTTACACCGAACCGTGTGTTCATGGTCATCAGGGGACGACGGATTTGGACCACAAGAGACACGTAGAGACAAAGAAGACAACGTGTCCGTCATCAGGTTCTTCTCTGAGCAAAAATAAATGGGGTCAGCTTTTATTTTCTCGAGTAAAACGACGAATTTGGTGAAGGACAAAGGAAGGCAAGCCTACATAAATGTAATCCTCAATCTGACTTCTTTTTACAATAACAAAAACTAAAAGGTTAGTGTTGATCATACGAAGAACATACACAACTTGGTGTGTTCAGATTTGATCGTCAATGTCTTCATGGATTTGTCGCGATTGGTCTCTCGAATATTACTTAGACGAGGGAAAAATTATTTCGAATGCTGAAAACATCTTTTTCTTGCATTTTTTTTATTTCTAAAGCACGATATCTTATATCCTTTATTTCATTTTAAGCATTGAAAGTCCATAAGTATTTATTTTGTAATTTCGAACTGGAGACATGCTTGAAAAGATTATTTTACACTGTATTACTTATTTATCGATAGTCATATTGACTTAATGAAAAAAAAATTATTTAAATATTTTACTGATGTGATATATTTAAGCACTGATTAGATTTCATGTGTAGAGTTTTCATTAATAAAAAATAATGAACATATCAATTTCGATTCAAATATTAAGATGAGCAGCTTGCATCCGACATCAACGAGTGGAAGCACCACTCCGTTCGCTTCCAATCTGAACAGAGAACGGAAGTGGGTCGATTCACGAAACACTACTCCAGAGCTAATCCATTTGCTTCCAATTTGAACGCACGAATGAAAGGGATGACCCATAGAATAACACGAAAGATACAAGCACTCAACAAGAATTCTACGTCGACTTCGTTTTCCTTCTCCGCAGCCATTTCATCGTTGAATCAGAGAGATCGTGTATCGAGGACTTTGTGCAAGCGTTTTCCACGCTTGCGGCTCTGCCTGTGTGTCTGAAATCTGACCACGTGTCTAGGAACTTAGTGTATGGTCGGTGAAGGAGACCCACCACCAATGTCACCGAGCTCCACCCCATGAACAACCCGTGGACATCCACTGGGGGGAGAAGATGCATGCGAGATTCCTCCTTTTCCAATTCCAATGTTAGTTTATGTAATCCAATGAAGGAGAATGGCATATATTGGATCTTCCATCATTAAAATACCTAACTTTGATGCTTGTGGATCTCTCGGTTGACTGCAGAAGCATTGGTTCATGTATATGTGGCTTGAGGAAGCACAAGTGGCACCACAAACTTGTGCTTTCATTATTCTCCATTAAGTGCACAAGCTATTTGAATAAAGTACATATGTCAAAGAGTGGTAACCTACAAACTCCAAGAATGAGGTTTGGCATTCGCCAGGGGAGAGAAGAGAAAATATTTGGCCATAAATCACTTCATACTTGACAAAAGAAAACATGGCTGCAAAGAGGTTAACCCATGTAAAGCTTGATTAGGCAGTTTTTAGAATGGAATCAAATCAGTTCAGTTTGATTTAATTATTGAATCAAATATATTAAAAATTAAAATAAACAAATTGACTCGATCGATTTTTGGATAACCTGATGCATCGATCGGGTTACATGAAATCGATTTGATTTTGTAACATGATAAAAAAAATACTAAAATTTGTTTACCTTAAAATCTTTTTTGTTATTTGTTTAAAAGGATATTTATGTCAATCATCAAATCATGATTTACGTGAGAAATAAATCGAGACTGATCTAATGTAATATAATTATCACCAATATTTATATTTATAATATTCATTGATATTATCAATTTATTATTTTTCTATAATTTAATTTTAATATTCTATATTATTAGTATTATTATATATATAATTTTAAATTATTTATTTTTCTAAAAAAAATATTAATTGAACATATGGTTCGACCAATGACCCGAGGCTTTACTAGATCATTTTCCACTTCGATTTTAGGTCTTCTTCCTTGTGTTTGCTAAAATTTTAAAATACCGAATGTATATATATACACACACATGAAGGTCAAAGCACACACACATGAAGTTGGTTCAGGATATCTCACGAACATGCATCTCGACTTACGTGTATGAATAATGCATGTCCACGTCAGCGTTCTTACTCGCACGTGTCACGTAATGTCAACCTTTTAATCACAATGCGCGTTTTCCATTTGGAAGAAGAATAAATTGGTCGACCTCATAGAAGTCACCCATTGCTAATGAGGTGGCTTATATTGTTGAGACTCCAATTTCGAATATTCATGTTGGTTTTGGAAATTATGATGATGCCCTTTGAGATGGGGAAGTTAGTTGTTAGGTTGGCATTCCCTCTAAACTACTTATTAATATAATATTTACATATGAGTTAAGATCGAATATAAAATAGTCTCATCTTCTTAAAATTAAATATTGCATATGACTTATCTTGGATTGAATTGATGTGTAAATATCATGAATCTTAATTCTAACCAAAAAAATATTTTACGATAGCAATATGATCTATCAATAACCATCTCCCAATACCGATGCCATTGAATTGGTTACGTAATTAAATCGGTCAAGAAACATCCTTGATAATAATATGATCGAATTAGTCATAAAACATCTATCGATACTGATATAATTAAATTAGCCTCCAAGCATCATATGACAATAATGTGATCGAATCGATCTCAAAACATCTTATAGATATGATTGAATCGATCGCAAAAACATCCACATAATTAAATTGATAACAAAGTATCTTAGAATGATAAAATATTAATTGAATCGGCCACAAAGTATGATACGATAATGACATCACTAAATCCGATAAAAAAAAAAGACCTTCAATGATGTGGATAACTCAACCATAGAACATCATTCGTTAAGCATCTGATACGATCATTAACCTACTACATGACACATCATGTCCCAAACCCTTTCACATATCAAAACAGGATGGATGTAAATAATATGGGGGGCATGTCACATAGGCAACTATCAAAACGTCATGCACATTTAGATGAGATGTCATAACAGGTCTAGTTTCATGACATTGGTGGCATTGCACTGACGAGGATATAGATTGACCCCATAACGTTAACTAAACAATATTAACAGGAAAATTGACTCAGCAAATTTATCATCCCAACAATCACCCATCATGTTATAGAAAGATAACTCGAGAACCTTACGAAGGAACCTCTTGCTAGATATAGTTATTAACTTCAATACTTCACCAAATCTTTCAAACTCATAATAATTGCATTAGCGAAGTTTGGGCATGCCTCGATAATTTTTTTGTTATAGAATCTCAGTTTAAATCTCTAAACTCTCGATGCCTCAAATTGAAATAGATATAAATATACCATTGTCGAATCTCGGATTTTAATAATGAAGTCAATTGATAGAATTATTTGATCTAATTCATATTATTGAGAAAAGTACGTAGGATTAATTACGATAACGATAAAGACGCAAAGCAAAATGATATGCAAGAATCAAGTGCGTTCGAATTATTAGAAATACGAGAGTTCGTCGGAAGTCCGAAGGTTCATCGAAAGTGTTGCCAGAATTGGCCAAGAATAAAATGGGAGCTTGTCGAAGAGTTATCAGAAGTTTGCCAAAGGTTCGTTAGAAGTTCGTGGAGCTCACCGAAAAAGATCAGAGCTTGCCAAAGAAGACTCATCGGAACTCGCTAAGGATGTCATAAAGTCCGGGTGCCTGCCGGGAGTCCGCCGAAAGATATTCGATGGTTCGTCGGAAGTTCATCAGAAGTTTATTAAAAGTTCATGGAGCTCACCGAGAAAGATCGGAACTTACCAAAGAAACTCGTCGGAACTCACCAAGGATGTCGTAAAGTCCGGATGCCTACCGGGAGTCTGTTGGAAGATATCCGATGGTTCGTCAAAAGTTCGCCAGAAGCTCGTCGAAAGAAAACTTGATGTGTCGGTTTATGTTTTTGCTTAGTGAATAGCTTTAATTTCATAGTTAGTATGTAATTAGAATTAGGATTAGGTGTTAATCCTATAACCCTGATAGGGGCCAACTGGACCCGCAAATTAAGTGGATTAGGCTGGATTCAAGGCCCATCCAGAAGTACTGAAACCTATCTGGCAATGGTACCGCTAGACTGGGGCGGTAGAACCGCTCAAGGAATAGATTCCCAAGTACATTGGGTGGTGGTACCGCCCAGGTCAGCGGAGATACCACCGATAGTTATTACCTGCTAAGCGATGGTACTATCCCACCACAAAGCTTGAGGCTTTGCCCTAGTGGTAGTATCGTTAGATTGGACGATAGTACCACCTAGTGTCAGGGTCAACTAGCGATGGTACCACCAATACCTGAAAATGACCTTTTTTTACCTTATTTTTTAAGCCATCTAAGGCTATAAATACTCCTTACTTCTCAACTGACTGAATATAATTGAGAAACGATAAAACTTAGCTAAAAGTGAAATAGCCTTGAAAAGTTTGAGTGTTTACCTCCCAGATTCTCACTCGTAAAAATTCTAAAAAAGGGTATGAGCCACTTGTAAAGCTCTGTGAGATGGATGTTTGATTCTTCTCCTTCAAGAAATATTGATAGTGGAAGTCGAGAATCTCATCAAAGGAGATTTCGGAAGTGGACGTATGTCATTTGATCGAACCACTATAAATCGTTGTATACTTTCCCCCTCTTCCCTAACAACCGTAACATAGGTCGGACAATCAAAATATATTATAATAAGTATCAAAAGCTAAGATTTCAAAAATTTTAAATTTTTTTTTTAAAAATAAAATAAATCAAGCCATAACTTGATCGGCCCTTATCAGTACGATGGAGATGACTGAACGATAGATGAACGAGGAGATGACGTATACCCCTATGGTTGAATTAGTGTCTAGATCTCATATATGCTAAATAGGACCGGTTTGACACTACCTTATCCATTTCAAAATCACAGCACAATTGGGAGACCAAGTCTCACTAATCTTTCCTGTTTATCTCTCTTTATTTCTTTTCCTTTTATATTTTTCAATAAAAATTTTACGTTCTTTCTCTTACAATCATAACAATTAGATATATAGATATATATATATATATATATATATATATATATATATATATATTAAAGGTTGATGGGCTTAAAAGAGGCTCCCACCTTTGCATTGGTCCAGCCTACCTTTCTTTCCCTGTCTTGTTCTCATTCATCGTTCTGAGTGACCGGACATCATCGATCGAAGCTTTCGTTGGCAACAAATGTCACAACACAGATGTATTCACCTCGGCTATCATTTATGTTTCACTGGATAAGCATTTCCAATCGGTCATGTCATGCTTTACTACTGATCCTTAATAGCGATAAGTTTCTCTTCCCACCAATAGCGATGCCACACCTGCATTCGTCGACGAGCTCTGCTCCTTCGTATTCAATCTCTTAGGCCAAATGTTAAATGGCAGAGATGTTCATCTTCGATCTGGTTTTTGGCATTTAGGCCTTTTGCTCTTCGAAGGATCATTCATGCCACTTACAATTCCTTCGACTCTACCAGGGAATCATTTGTTAGATCCACTTCTATATAGACAACGTAGTTTGAAGTTGGCAGAACGTAGGAAAGACTGAGGGTGGCAGTGAGGATCAATGACCTAAGAGTAGACTAGAACAACCTTTGTCTCTGTGTTGCAAGTCGAGAGAAGATAGGGTAGAGGAGAGATAGTCTTTGAGTGGAAGAGGTTGATGCGTGTCGGCTTCCCTTTCTCCATGGATAAGCTGCAAGTTTCGGACGACCATTTCCTTTTCCTTCATCCTCACCCTTCCCTGTCCTTTGCATTATTCTGCCAGGCCCGGCAACTGCAGGCTGGTGAAACGTCTTCATCCCTCCCCGTTGTCCGCTTCTCACCTAAAGAGCCATTCATTATTCGCAACCTCACTACCCACTTTTCCAACCCATATTTAATGACCAATTTGATGACTTCTCATCCCGTATCATGAGACGGCCGGCCAAGGCTTCCTCTGAAACTCGGCATGGCCACCTTGTACAAGCTGGCAGAGTAGAAGACCAAGAGAGAGTTGGTACCATAATAATTAGTGTAGAGTAGACTGCACATGATACTTACCTAAACATGCATCGACCACCAACTGCTCATTCCTTGGTGGAGAAGCGAGACCACTTCGTTAACTTGGATTAGATTATGTGGCCCAATAACATAGATAAAGATATATTAGATGTTTAATTAAATTCTGATTAATCACTAAAAATATGTCAATCTTAAAAACTCTGTTCTGGCGACTATTAAAGTTATTCTCATCAGCCAATCGTTAATTACGTCAATTACAATGGTCGAAAAGAGAAGGAAGTCAATAATGTCGTAGAAAGATAAGCATTGCACAATATTTCAATCTTAAGCACTTCTGTCATAAAATGAGAGGTGGGATCTCATTTAAGTAACGAGGGCTCAGTTGTTGACCCTCAAAACACGCAGAGTCGTGGCCACATGCAATTGCCGCTTGCCGACGCAAGCATGCAATCCCATCAGATATAAAAGTAATGGCAATGGAGAAGACCCTTTCCTCGCAGGATTCAACGAACAGAAGAAGAGCAAGGAGACGGCCAACTGTGGAGTCATCCTAGAGGAAGATGCTACTCACCGTCGTGGTGGTTCTGCTGCTGACCGAGTGCGTGGCTGCGAGCGATGGCGATGGAGTTGCGGCGACACGACCGGAACGGGAGCTGGAGATGATGTGTCCCTGCTATCCGTGCGGGCAACCATGCAGCACTCCGAGCCCGCCGCCGCCTTCGCCGCCTCCGCCACCGGCCTGTCCGCCGCCGCCGCTCCCACCATCGCCGCCATGCTACTCATGTAACAAGCCGCCAACGCCGCCGTGCTATTCATGTTACACGCCGGGGAACGTGTACCCGGTGGATCCAGAATTCCTTCTTTCCAGGGCTTGGCGGACTCATCACGGATGGTGGACGGCGATGATATCCTGTGGATTACTAGCGATGTTGTTTTAGAGCGACGATGATTCATATGTATCATCCATTGCAGATCTGTCCGTTTCCTTCTCTCTCCTCCTTGTCTCTCTGAACTGCAGAATTGTACCCTTCAATTCGAAGAAATCCTGCTTCCATATGTTCATCGATTCGCGACTCATGCTGTGTCTCTGTTCTTTCTGAGTGCCGGAAGAAGAAAACACATCTCTAACATGATGTGAAGAACGGAGGCCAAAACACAGAGAAATATTATTATTTCTTCAAGAATTATTATTATTATTACTTTATGAAAATAAGGTATCTATAAAGAAAGACTAAAAAAATCGGGAAAGCAGAGTGTTTTTTCTCTCAATGTTAGAAAAAAAAGGGATGTGACGCTTAGAATCTTCCTTTCTTTTCGTCGTCTCATTAATTGCGGAGCACAATGAGTCAAATGAAGCCTATTTGCTCGCGTCATCAGAAGTCTTTTCTACGCCCTCGAGATTCCTTCTTGTCTTCTCCTGTGGCTTCATCTGGAGTGCCAGAGTTTGCACTGCCGAGACAATACAATCGCCTGCTTCATTTGACCATTCGTGCCTGTGAGTTCTCATCCTAAAGCTAATTTAATGCAAATAAATAGTGAATCAGTGTAGAAAAGGAACGAGTAATCACTTGAAGAGGTTATTCTCGTTTCTCTTTCACCAGTTTGCAAGCATAGAGAAAGAGGAGGCCACCCTCCGTTCTCTGCTGTTTCTTTGATGACCAAAGCCACCGGCACACGACGAAAGCATGCAACCACCCCTCTCTCGCTCTCTCTTGGAAGGCCCCTGTCATCAGTGCAGTTCATGAAACGTGACCCCTGCCAAATGCTTACAACGTAGACGTTACAATATTCTATCAACTCTTAGCATGCGAGGGAAATAATTATGCAAATGATATTACCGGCATCATATGTTTATATGCAAATAATTATGCATTAGAACACGTTAGTTTGACAGAAGTTAATTCTTAGGACAAAACACTGAGCTCCGTCCCATAATATGCCGTCTCCTTTGTTTCTTCTTCCCTACCGCACCTCCACCTCACCTCATACAATGATGCCCTCCAAGCTCTTCCACTCCACCACCACTCTTTTGTTCCTCCTAATTCTCTTGTCGAATCCTCCGACGTCTGTCTCATGGGACACCACCACTCCGGAATGTCCGTTTCCGTGCCTATCGCCACCGACATCAGTCACAAACTACCCGTCCACTCCACCGAGCACATCGGAGTATGGAAACTACCCTCCGCCCCCGCCGCCGCCACCTTATATCGACTTCCCTGCGCCTCCCCCTCCAAACCCAATCGTGCCTTGGTTCCCTTGGTACTACAATGCACCACCGTCGTCTTCCGCGGCTTGCAGTGGCTTCTCCTTCGTGTTTATTTTAGTAGACATTGCCTTTTGTTGTTGAATTCCTTCACTCTGTTTGCCCACAAAGTTTGAATTGTTCGTGTGAGAATGAGTAGATCTCCCTCTTCCCTTCTGTCTCCATTCGCAGTGATCTCTAGATAAAATCTTTTGGTAGTAAATGAATGACGAGAACGGTAGTTGGTGCTCGTCAAGTTTGACCGGAAGTGAAGCAAGGAGAAGGTGGGCACTTTTTTCCTTGTTTCCTTCGATTATTATAGTGATCGATCCACCCAATTTCTAAATGGCAAGCATCCTTCTAACTGCATGTTCTGTTTTATCGATTTTAATGCTTAATTAGATAAAGTAAACTAGAGTGGGTTGCTTATTATAGTTCTCGAGATCCAAGAATATGAAGCTTCGATTGTCCGCAAGTAACTTCATCAAAAGAACAAAAAAATGTGATTTATAGATATATATATATATATATATATATATATATATATATAGAGAGAGAGAGAGAGAGAGAGAGAGAGAGCGTGCACGCAATAAAAGTATCCTATTAATAACGATCTATACCATTTTTAACCTTAAGAATTGGTTATATATAAATATATATACACAAAAACAAATTTCTCAAAAAAAAAAGTCAAAACTTTTCATTTTTTGTACGTTGTGCTCCCTTTTTAGTAACTTTTATTTTCTATAAAATAAAATTACTTTGATCGTGATCATCTTTGCCCTCACCATAGCCACTTCATTATGTTACACTATGGTTGCTACCATTATTGTGAGACTTTTATTATGTTCTCATCGCTTTCACCATATCATGAGACCCTGTCATTTCCATATGCCCTCTCAACTCCTTCGTATGATCGTTATATTCATTTATGAGGCCCCTCCTCATAGGCCTCAGTCATATCATTCTAAAGCCTTTGTCTCTAGAATTGATTATTTCTTTATAATCGCTCCCAGTACCCTTTAATCGGTTTTGTTCAAATCCATCAACGTAATGTCAATTAGTTATAGTGTCATCAGATAGGAGCATTATCCATTTAGACAGGTCATGACTCGAGCCAAGGACTTACGGGCATAATTTTCTTGACGAGAGATGTGAAAAGAAAATCATTGTCATTTGAGACGGGCTTCAACCAAAAAAACAAAAAAAAAAAAAGAAAAAAAAAAGGCAGCACCTGTGGTCGTTCCTCAACGAATCCACAAGAACATGGGAGCCATTAAATTGTGATGGGAAATATGTTTCCTTTTACAAATAAAAGAGTGCACAAACAAATTTGAGAAAATCGGAATAAAAGAGTGAAGAGATATATAATTTATGACTGCAATGCTGGATGGCACACCAATTCAAGTAAAAAACCTATTTAAGATTTATTATGTTTTTGATGGTCCTCAATATATATTATCATCAGGCTCCTCCAATATTTAGCCGGACACGCCGAAATCTCCTATTGCTTCCATCGTGTATGAATACATGGGAAATGAGATGGCGTGCGTATAAAGACTTCCAACTCCAAAATGTGCGCAAATCATGTCTGTTTACCACCACCAACTCATTAACTTAAACGTTTGCTTACGCACGCCTCCTGCGATGCCTACATTTTGACTCCCAAGCCTACCGATGTCTCATAGTTTCATGTCCATGTGCCGTGGTTTGACCTTTGGTTGTCACTAGTGGGGGTTAATCGACACCAGCATATCTCTCATTCTTAATACACCTCAAACCGTAACTCTCAATGGTGGATGATTCATACATTGCTAACTCGAGCGACATAATTTGTCTCGTTAAGGCTGCGGAACACTGGAACATGCATACACCACCATGATGTAAATGATGACGGAGTTGTAGCGTTTGCATTCGAAGTTCTACGGTCCACGTTGCAGTTCCACTGTCAGCATAGAGATCCTCCTTTGACATTTTCCAACTCTGGAACAGTCTCTCTCTTGGATCTCAATCGTCTTCCTCTTCACACGTAGCTTCCCCCTTCCCATTCTACGTAATAACCCGCCCTGCACCACATCCCTCTCATATTCCATACCACAAGAAGGCTCTCCTCATGGCTTCTCCTGCCAAATCTCCTCCACCTCCTCCCTCATGCATCTCTTCTCGCTTTCTCCTGTCTCTTCTTATGCTTCTTCTTCTTCATGGCCCACGCAGCGCCTGCTCCATCGGAAGAGAGGTTCCCGCTGGTGACCGACCACCTGACGATCTCCTCCGCCGAGTTCACCACACAGATCACAGCGTCCCTTGGAGCAGCACGTTCAACTTCCTTCCGAGGGGAATCCCAGTCCCGCCGTCGGCGCCATCGAAGCGGCACAACTCCATTCCCAGTGATAGAATGCCCTCTCCTTGATGTATGCTTTTAATTCTTTCCGATCATCACCAGATAATTGCTACTTGATATCATTTAGGTCACTCGCTCCAAACTCTACAGGTTCGCTTTGATTTCTGTCGGCTCGATCGTGAGATAGGAGACGGAGTTCAATTTAGGTTGAGACCTGGTATGTCATCAGAGGAGAAGTGGAATGATACCACTGGCCAGGAGGCATAGCTAATAACTGCTCCACTATTGAGCATTGACTTCTAAAGCTTGTTGATGAAGATGATGGATGGATGAGCGATAGGACATCTTAACCAGTTGACCCGGCATGACATAGCAGCTTGTTCATACAGATTGGTCGATCATCCAAATTCTCTCCCGCCCACCAAACCAAGAATGTGGTTCATACGCATCTCAACGTCGCAAGTTGATGCATTGCCATGATTCAGCTTTTTGAACTGAACACTCGGTTTCTGTAAACCTTTTCGGAGATGAAGAAGACACAGCTCAATGTTTGACTGAGTTGAAAGTTAATTTCTCCTGTACCTAAAAAGATAACATGATCCTTAGAAGTTGGTTGTCGCTTTTGATGCATGTTCTTCTCTCTTTCGATCGCGATCAGATGGTAGTGATCGATGAAGATCACCACATCACGACCTTAAAAGTCTACATCTGTTGCATCTTATACAGCTAGATACGGGTGCTGACTTTGTTGTTTCTATTACATCACCATGGCGCAAATTAGTCAGTGCGTCGGTGTGCCAGTCAAAACACATGCTACAAATTCGGAACTCGATGTGGTTCCAGAATTAGGGTTTGCCTACTGATCTGACCTAAAAGGAGGCCAACAACTACGTATGATTGTAAGTTTAACAAACACCACATCAAAGTCAATACGATGCCTATCAACTCAATTACCTCCAGCAGCAGCTGATGTGATGAGGTAGATTGAGATCCTCTTCGGGAGGACAAGAATTCGAGAGCAGAGTAAATGTGACTCTGGCAAGCAGGTAGAACAAACGAGCGCAGATTTCTTGGGGGATGGAGTTAAACTTTACAGCCAGTCCACAGGCTTAACCTAATGATTTGATGATATATAAGTAATTTTCCAACAATTTATATATGGAAATTTTCTAGTAATGTAAATCTAAATCGACATTGTTGATCAACAAGTATGTGCAATAATATTTCCCGGGTGCACCTCATCAATGTCACTTCACTCTCTGTTTTAGCATGCCCTTTATCCTCTAATTTAGGACACCATGGATCGTATTAAGATTAGTCTCCATTTTTTGTTGTGTAGACTCAAATTGCAAGCTCGAAGATTCAATGAAACTTATTTGCACCGATGACAAGGTGATTTTTCATGAGTTTCACTGCAACTTCAAATATCAAAAATAGATCAAAATCTATGTCACATGCATGAAACTCTAGCCATGGTTTTGAAATCGGAAAAAAAGTTTTTATCAAATTTGAAATTTTCAGTTCGAACCATCTATTTTGATTGATAAAATTATTACATTTTAAACTTAAATTGCAAACCACTATATCATGGAATTGTTTATATTATTATCATTTTTAGGCAGTTCAGAATCAAATCAAAATCATTAGTTTCGATTTTGATTCCGATTTCAATTTTTACGAACCAAACCGAATCGTATAACATTGATTCTGGTTTAATTTGAAACTGTCAAATCGTTAACCCACTTCAATTTCAGTTCTGGATTTTACTTTTTTGATTTTTAAGAATAAAAAATGAATCCTATGACCTCGATTTTGATTCGGTTCAAAATTACCATTTCTATTCTGGTTCTGGGTTGATTCAATTTCGATTCGACTTTGGTTCGACCGAACCGAGATCAGACGTCATACATGTTCTGTTTTCTCCGCAGGCACATGCAACTTAGCATTTCATGGACTTCGAGACTCCGGTTTAGAGCAACAACTTTGCTGGGAATCGAGCGTTCCACAAAGCAGCATCAGATTCTGCATGCTTCAGTGCGCGTGGCAATGATTTCAAAGCCTATATTAATACTCTTAACCTCGAGAAGCTAAGCCTCAATACCACCATCCTCTCTCTCCCTCTCTCTATCTTTTGTTCTCCTTTTCCACACATGCTCATGGAAGAGTAACCATATGAAAGCCTTCCTTAAAGATCGTAGTGTGAGGATAGGGCGAACTCAAGAAACGAGGAGGAATCCCTCAGATCTGCTTGTCTCAGCTGTTCCCAACACAGTCACGCTCATGTCCCTCCCTCCAAGGCTCAGAGAGAGAGAGAGAGAGAGAGAGAGAGAGAGAGAGAGAGAGAGAGAGAGAGAGAGAGATGTATGAGGCTTCAGCCGGAGACAGCAACTCATAGTGTATGTTAGTTGATAAGGGTAATGGAGCCAAGCTTTGTTTGTGATTCTCCTCAAAGAATGGATTAAATCCATACTAAATCATTGCAAAAGTAGAGTATGATTGATCCAAGCTGGTGCTTGCAGCACATCAACAGGGGCCCCTCTTTGGAGTAGAAAAACACATCCTGCTTTAGAGAAAGCATTTACACCACTTGAGGCATTCTTAAACTATCATCACAAATATGATCCTTTATCGAGAGCATCTCAACTATTCCAGTCATGATGAAAACAGAGCATGTTGGTCGAGCCCTAAGTTTTTTATACACAAATTTCTTTTAATCTTTTTTCGTTTATGCCAAATCTTGATCGTTTGTTTAAAGCGGAATGCATGGAGGTGATTATATTATTTTCATTGGATTTGTTCACATTAAATAGTGGATGTCGAGATGACAATATTACCCAATTTTGATAATGCCCTAAGTTTTTCTGAATTCATCATATGCCAATTTGAGTATGTTTCACTGAATTACGCCCCATTTTTTAAATATTTATATATCGGACGAATTAGATATTAATGTTTTGAAAATTCTATTGGGAAATTGCTGAAAGGGAATCACTTTATGATATGGTGGTGCCCACTTTACAATAAATTGCATTTATTTGGTGAAAGAATAGCCTTCAAAATGGCTGACGTGAACGTGTGTTATTGTGACTGTGACGTTAATACTGTAACCCCCCAACGCTATGTGCTATTGCTACCACAATTGTGATGATGATGCTTGCGACGTCCTAAAGCGAAGAAACTTACTGATACATGTTGCTTCGAAGGGCCACAAAGTCCTTCACTTCTACATTTCCTTATAGGCAAGTTGGAATCTTCTACCGAAATCGCGCCATTAAATACTTAGGCGTGGTAGTTTAGAATCATGCCCAGAGACATATATATGTACGTGATCAATATCTTTAGATCTTGTTGATCTTTAATTGGATTAGATAGAGATCTTTAACAAGTGGGAAGGATTGCGCAAACAATCTGCTTGTGTGTCCATTCAACCAAGAACAGTGAGAAGCAGATCTTCGAAATAGCCACCTTATTCCACAGACTTGTGATTGAGCACAACACAGAAGGGCATAATACAACACCGGGTAAGTGAAGTAGCAAGCCGATCTCACACCCCCATTACAAAGCTACCGCTACATAAAGACACAGAACAGAAGCAGTTGATCCATTACGAAGAAGAGACGAATCTTCTTCAGACTCTGAGCAAATAGACGCTGAGCTCGGTGCTGCCATGGCCGTCGGGGTTCATCATGTAGAAGGCCTCCGAGTCTTTGGACCCGACCACCCTCTCAAACCTTGCTCTCATGTACATGACGTCCCTGTCGGTGCTGCCGGCACCGCTTCCGACGCCCGGGATCACCCCGGCCCCCATCGACACCGGCTCCACGGCCCTCAGCACCTTCCAGTCGGCCGGTCCGCAGTTGCGCTGCACCGCGTAGCCGCACTTCTTGCCGTTGATGTACGACCGCCAGAGCGGCTCCTCCACTAGCCTCGTCGACGCCGCCTTCCCTCCGCCGTCACTTCTGGCCTTGCGGTCGCACTCGAGAGCGATCCTGACCAGGCCCGACGCCATCTCGCGCACGAGCGTACTCGTGGGCGTCGCGAGCTCGACGAGCACCACCGGGCACGACTTGCTGTCCGTTTGGAAGGCGAGGTGGACGTGCCCGCGCCGGTACCCGTAGAGCGTCCCGGTGACGTAGACTCCAAGCCCTGTCGATCGGTTCCGGCGACCGGAAGCTGCGGCCGCCAGAACCGACAGAAGCCTCGACACGGCAGTCTCCGAGGCCCAAGTTCTCTTCGGCGCAGCAGCAGCAACAGAGGCGGTCGGGGTGGCGCTACTCTGGTATTTCTTGTAAGTGTAGTATGAGGAGGAAAACAAACCGAGACCTGCTTTCTCTTCAACCTCATCCCACTCCTTCCTCTCTGTTACTCCTCCTCCTTCCTTCGGGGACCTCCTTATCCTCCATTGGAAGTGTCTTCTGGACGAGGAGGAGGAGGAGTCACGGAAAGTGGTTCTTCCCATGTTGATGGTCTTCATCAAGCACTGCTGTACTCGAGGAGTAAGTAGTAGCGCGAGTAGTGAAAGCTAGCGAGAGGAAGAGGAGAATAACGGAAGACGGGGGCTCCTTTTTTCTCTTTGACTAGGCGAGCTCATTTATGAGCGAGTGCATTATGTCATGCAAATGCGTGCCGTCCTCTAAGGCTGGGGATCGTCGCCATAATTCTGACAAAAGCGAGGGCCGGTGGCCAGCTCCCACCTAACGGCAAGAGCATACGAGAAGAGGCGTTGGGAGACCAAAGAAGACGAGATAGATGTAAAAGTATTCAATTTGGTGGGAACACCCCACTGCTCCCATGCTTTCCAATCTCCCGCAGATGAGAGTAGAAGAGAAAATGAGTTGCTTGATCTGCCACTGTCAGCTCCAGGCCGACTCAACTGGGACGTCAGCATGCAAGCTTGACTGGCAAGTTGAGCACTGAGGCACTGGTTCTAGCTATCACCATCCAGCGTCCGATGGCTTCAGATAGCAAATACGTCTCAGCATGAGTACAGACGTAAAGTTCACTTGCTGTCCACCATCGTCTTGAACTGTTCGTTTGACAAGGACTTGATGTGATCACCAGGGACATCACACAGTTGTCCCGCCGGTGCCGAGCAAGGCGACTGCTCTAGAAGGTGGGGGAGCGCCGAAATTTAGTACGAGAAATAATTCTCATGAATGAAATAAATCATTATAATTATAATTTAATTTTTTTTATAAATATCTTATATATATATATAAAAGTATTTTTTGAGTTCCCTTTACAATAGTTAAAGAGGATTCTTTTTAAGGTTTTCAGAAAGCATTAAAGAAAATATCTAAATTTTTTAGATTTATATAAAAGATTATGTAAGAGAATTATATTTAAATGATGATAAATCAAAAATTTTATAATTCATTGTATATTATTAATAATTTAATTTATGATATATATTCTCTGTTTATTATTTTGTTTTTCTGTTCTCTCTCTCCTCAAAACTGAATCCAGGAGTCACTCGAAGTGAATTCCACGAGTTCATCGCCCAGCCTTCTTCTGTGGTCACCAGCTTTGAAAACAGTAACGGTTTTGAGGCTGAAAAGAAAATTTTGCACGGCACTTTGTCATCCTATCGGCCGCGGTGAGCACACCCGAAAGTCACCGTACTCACACTTCATGGGCTATAGGCATCCATTATTCGCCAAGATGTGGCCTGGCCCAGTTTGGTGCAAACGATGAGGCCATCGGGAATCCGCTCACTGCCGGTGATTACAATACCGGAACACTCGAATGCTTTCGTTCGTTGTGTAATATCAGATGGAACAAACTCGTCGCATGGCGGGATCGTCTGAGTGTCTCATAACAGGAGACACATACATGATTATGATAGAAACACCCCACGTCAGCATCGATGTTCTGTTAATAAAAAGGCCGCCGTCCTCCAAACCGACCCGCTTGCGCACACCATTTCCTTCTCGCATCGATTTGGGTGTCCGGCGGAGGCGGCGAAAGCATTAGGTTTCCCGATGGCTTTCTCAGGGCGTCTCAGATCTGCTGTCCCCTTCTTCAGAAAGATCGTTGCGGTCGAACCGCCGGCCCTCTGCGTTCGATCGGCCGCCGATCTGACCTTTGTAAGCCCTAAGTTGGTAACAGATGTAATCGCGATCTGTGTTGCCATTTAACTGTTCCACATCTTATTCTTTTGGCTTTCTCGTGATTCATTCTTTGCGCTTTGGTTTGCGGTTGTCGAATCTAGTTTCGGTCGGAAAGATCGAGATTAATTCGCCCCGTGGTCTTATTTGTTATTTCTTTAATTGGGCGTCGATGTGCTTTTAACTGTGGAGTTAACGAGCGAATCTTTGCCTTTCTTGCAGGGGTTGAAGACCTTTGCAACCCAAGCAAAACCAACCGCAAATGTTAAGGTAAAGGTCACACCTCGATACAATTTTAGAATGTTTTTGTTATATCACTGACGCTTACCTATTCTTTTATCTTCTTGGTGTAATTTTTTTAAGTAGCCTTAGCTCAATTTTGATGAATGCATCGATTTCTCGGAACTGCTGTATCAGTGATCTGATCTGATGCATCTGTATTTTCAGTGCATTCCACGGCTTGCTTATTGAATGAGCATAGAGAGAATTGTAGATTGTTGTGGGATTATAGTCGAATGTCTTCTGTGTATTTCAGAGCTCATTTAAATATTAGTTGATTAATGCGCCATGTATCTTGCTGAAAACTTTGCTTGTGGAAGTATTGTCCTAGTTTACATTATCCATCTATCGAGTAACACCAATCATATATAGAATGCCATGCTTGGCTAAAACTGGCCTGTGGTCATGAAAATATCTCTCTAGACTTGATCAAAGGGAGCAGGTCAATATTCACTGACAATAACACTTCTCTGCATCTTCATGGGGCCAGAAACTCCATGGATGTCATTCTTGAAAAATTAAATCCTGGTTGAGGATGTGAAACCAATTTCTAAAACTAACCAGTTAACTACATAGATAAAAATGAAACTTTTAGAGGATTACTTGACTTCCTTGAGTAGATAACATGCAGATGCATTAAATTATCTTTCATAGGTGTTAGAAGGCAAAGACAATAAGACAACTAATTAAGCAAAGGGGCCCCTTGTATGATTGGTTTCTAAGTCTCCATTGGCGGAAGAATCTATCTTGTCTCTCTATTTTTGGGGCATCTGATTGTCTTCCTGGTTTTGAAAGATAATCCACGTAACTTTCTCTACTTTACCTATGGCTACATAGGTTATACAGCTGTTGGTGTAGCTCTATCAGATGCCAATATATATACTTTGATATCTATGACGGTACAAATTAGTCAGTTATTCTTTTCAGCAATTTTTGCTGTATTTTAGAAACATCCTGGCGGTATGGTATGTATATTGTATTCTATACTCTTTAGAGTGCATAACTAATTCAATAATGAAACACATGATAGATAAATCGTATCTGTACGAATGAGCATGTGTGCTATTTAATCATGCCTTCAAGAAATAAATGCATATTCAGAGAAATGGAAGCGAGGAAAAACTGAATCAAGAGGAGCCAGGGTGGACAATGTTAGTGTTTTATCAAGAAGAAAAGTGTACATTCTTAGTATAACCAAAGAACTCAAATACTTATGGTCCTAGAAGAACATAATCATCAGTGATTTCATATTTTGAGTTAGGAACCATTTTTAATTGTGGGTTTCTTAATTAAAGGGAGAAAGAAGGATTGATTTTTTTTAGGCATGGAGACACTGAAGAAGAATTTATCTGGATTATTATGTCTTTTCAAATTATAGTTTTCTCCCAGTGTCTGAATATCTCCTGATACTTGCAATATTTCCTTATGTTAGTTTCAGATGAGGTTCATTTTCTGTATGGACTTTCAATTAGTGTTTTATAATGAAATTACAGGTGCCTTTATCACTATTCGGAGGTTCAGGAAATTATGCATCTGCTCTATTTCTTGCTGCCTCCAAGGCAAATGCATTGGACAAAGTTGAATCTGAGATTCTTGACTTGGTAGAGGCTTCCAAAAGGAGTCCTTTGTTTTCACAGTTCATCGAAGATTTATCAGTGCCTAGGGAAACACGTGTGAGGGCTGTGCAAGAAATTTTTTCTGAAGTTGGCTTTTCTGATGTCACTAAGAATTTTTTGGGTATAAACTTTTTTTCCTTGGAAATTGTTCCTGAATATATTATACTATAAGGACATCTATGTTGGACATGACAACAGCACTCGTTTTTATTGAGAAGTTACCTGTTTTAATACCGGTGTCAAAACCTGCCATTCTGAAATATTGTTTATGTTCATGATGTTGTTTTATACCATAAGGACATATATGTTGGACATGACAACACAATTGTTCATGATATTGTTTTATGTCTGTCATTCTGAAATATGCATCCTCTCAACTTTTGAATCTTTTTTATTTAGAAGTTACCTGGTATAATATTAGCACCCAATACTTGCAATTTGTTTGTTATTGCAGATTAATTCTTCTAGTTTTTTGGTTAACTGAAAATTGTGTTCATCTGCTAGAATATTGACTATGTTGATGAAAGCAATTGTCTTTTTTTTAATGAATCTTACCCCTGACCTTTTTTTTCTTAAATTATTCAAGCTGTCTTGGCTGATAATGGAAGACTCAGCTATATTGAATCCATTGCTAAGAGTTTTGTTGAGCTGACTATGGCACAGAAGGGAGAGGTGAAAGTCATTGTCACAACAGTTATTGTAAGTGCTCTGCTTTGAATCATAACCTGCATATGTACCAACCAATTAGAAGCCCATTGTTAAGAAATTGCAGATGATGTGAAGCAAGTTTAAGATGTGATTGATAAAGACATTGTATCTGTTCTTTAGTTGGATATTAAACATGTTATAATTGGTAATTCATTGTATGCATGGAAACATATTTGTCAGTATTATGGCTCCTTTGCTTTAAGATAAGTTGATATGATAAAGAATGCTATAGAATTTCTCCATTGTTGTCTTTTGAATGCTAGTATTATGGCTTAAGTGACACTAAATTGTTGTACTCAAAATTTCTAATAAATTTTATGGCTTGCTGACATTGAGGTATTTCATGCATAAAATCTTATAGCAATTTGTCATTTAGGATGAAGAATTTTACACTTAAAGAAAAATGCAAGTTTGATGCTTGTAGCATGATCTAATTTTCTGACATGCTTAGTGTGTTGCCAGATTGATATTAGATCATCCAAGAAATTTTTGGAAATATCTAATCAAGTGGTAGACATAACCTTTTATTATTCTTGACTGGTTTCTTTTTTTTTTTTTTTTTATGGTTCTTACTTCACATGTTAATTTTATATAGTAATTACCATTCATAAACAAAGTTTTATGTTTCAGAATTGTACTTTTTGGTTTATGTGCCATTGGTAAATTTTTTTTTGTATCAGGTTGACCCTTTGGGACCAGAAGTAGATATATAAAACTGCCAGAAATCAATATTTGCAACTAACTCTATGCCAGTTACTTAATATTATTAAATTAATCTTTTTTCAATCATTTAGTCATTTATGTGTTTTACATTTTCTTCATCAGCCACTTCCTGCAGAAGAGGAGAAGGAACTTAAGCAAACTTTGCAAGAGATTTTAGGACAAGGGAAAACGATCAGAATTGAACAAAAGGTACATTTTCTAGTCACTGTATTCAGCTGTTAATGCTTCAATAGTATTATATTATCTATGTAAAAGAGGAAAAGAGAGACGACGTGGAAAAGAATAAGAAAGAGAATGAAAAGAGAACCGGTGAGTTTTGTTATTGGGATCATGGGATTTTTTAAAAATAATAATGCTTTTAAATTGCACTGGGCATGACATCACATTTGATTCGTGTGATATCCTTTCGTGATTTTCGTTGTCTAAAGAAATTTGGATCTTGGATATTCATTGTGGATGTCTGTTGAATTGTGGCAGATATGCAAATAATTTTAGTCACTCGCAGCTAGCAAGTACTCCAATTTTACACATTTGACATTCTGTTTTTTGGCTAATTATCTTACATACATATTTCTTCCCTGAGAGGAGATTAAGAAAGAGTCACCATGTACTTGTCTGTCTGCCAGTGACTAAATAGGTAGAAAGTGCACAAGGCATTTAGAAAAAACTTTCAAGTGGGTGTACTGATGGGAAGTTTTGACCATGCTCTGTTGTCCCTTCGGTTAACTGAAAAGTTCCTATTCTAGATAATGCTTTCAATTTAAGACTGTTGGATGATCATGGTTACTATCAACCTTACTGTTGTTTGCCTTCATCTCTAACTTTTTTTTTTCTTGCTTATGCTATGTCAATAGGCTTTTTTCCGATGACTGTGGACCCTCATTTGTTGTTGTTTGTACAGATTGATCCCAACATTCTTGGAGGATTGGTGATTGAATTTGACCAGAAGGTTTTTGATATGTCAATAAAGACAAGGGCCAAGCAAATGGAAAAGTTCTTGAGGGAACCAATTAACTTTGACAAGTTCTAGTGGCTCCGAGATGCAGAAACTAGTAACAACCTTTGCTTCTGCTACTGTTTTGTGGTTGGTTGCTTTAAATAAAATATTCATACTCTTTTGTAGCTCCTTGCATTGCATGGCCAATGCCTGCCAAAAATTCCATAATTTTTCGCTTTTCTGTGTCTGAAATGATTAAGCTTATTTTACTTCATGGGAAATTTGCATTTTACATGATTGTCCGCTTGACGTCATAAGGTATTGCTGGTGTATTCCCCCATTGACATCCGACTGACACGCTGCAATTGTTGGCGTTGTAATACTGTCCAAGTGACTATTAATGAAGTGATCATGTAATTATCAAGCTACCCTTGGTTTTATGGCAGAACGGTTCGAAAAATACTGATTACATGGTTTGCTATCACTTGCTTTATGCGCTCAGGTGGTAGTCGTTAATAACCTTTGCAAGTATTAGATGCATACACTCGAGGAAGTGAAATATATGGCAGCTAGGAAATCACAATATTTAGGTACGGATTGTGGCAAACTTGGTAAGCTGGTGAAGTGATCATGTGATTTGGTTCATAGAATGTCTATCAAGTGTTTGCCCATATGTTGAAACATATTTTCAGATGTCAGTAAGTTGTTGAGTGGGATATGAATACATCTTTTGCTGGTTAGGTGGTACAAAATTTGCTCATTAAGTACAATGATACTTGAACTTGCCTTCGGCTAGAGTCGAGAGAGAGAGAGAGAGAGAGAGAGATAGAGAGTACTCTCGTCCCTGGATATAGTTCCTTCCTGTGACGAGTTAGAGCTTCAGAAGCAAGCTCGGCGTCATGAATGACGATTTTTGTTGTCGTGGCCCTATGTTTCGTCTTGTGCCATGTGAGTAGCGAGAGCCGTTAGATCTTTCCTTATGCCCCCGTATCCACCATTCGCTCATCGTATATATACATGAGTTCCTAACCCCTGAATCTATTTTCTTTTTCAAGAAAATAAAAAGAAAGAAAAACTCGATGAGATGGGACTTCAATCAATCATACTCTTAAAAGAATCAATTTGTTTGGGCTTCCAATTGAGGCCGTTGATGGATTTAGGGGAGCGACGCCGGTGGTGATTGGGTGTTTAAAAAGGACAATACTCGGACGATCCATGGTGTCGCCGACATTCGTAGGTCTCTCCCCTCTGCGCCTTCTCCGGCTCTTTCTTCTTCCGCCTTCGCTCCTCTTGCGCAGCGTAGGTTTCGGCGGGCAATCTCGAGGTACGACATGTCTCTTCTGTTCCTTCTTCTTTCTTGTTTTCCTAGGTCTTTCGGTAGGATTATATGTGCTAGGATGTCTATCTCCTTGATAGTATTCTTGTTGACACAATGCCTAGTATTTGTTTTTATATTGTCTTCTCTGTTTTGTTTTCCGATTCTTGATCTTCCATATTCTTCGATGACCTCTGGGGGTGGGTCTTTTTTCCGTCTCCGTGTGGTGGAGTCTCGTTTGTTTTCTTCTTCGCACGGTCGATGATGGAGTCGTCGGATTCCTTTCGGCTTCGTACAACTTTTTTTTACCTTTTCTTATTTTAATTTATTTCCGAGTTGATCTAGTTACTCATTGGACTAATGTTTGTCAATACTCATCACATTTATAAGGTTTGATTTTAAAAAATATATAAAGTTAAAAAAATTTCTTGAATAATTTTAGATTGCTAACGTAAGCCACGTGTAAGTACAAATTATATTATAAAGAAAATAAATAAAAAGATAAATATATAATATGAAAGATGTTAGGGAAAAATATCGCTGATGTCTTCGTCAACTCGACATAGTTTGAACCCGTGTGCATAGGATTATTGAAAGTAATTCTGAAATAGCTTGAAGGTGGATCCGAGATAGATTTGAAGTGATTTTGAGATGACTTCAAGGTGGCTTCGAGGTGTTGAGCTCCTAAGGTAGTTTCGAGATGGAAGTATTATATTCTCGAGGTGAAAGTATTATACTCCTGAGGTACCACATGCATGAATACCAAGGTCGAATGAGGTTTCTCGACCTGACCCTTATGATGTTCAACTTAGTAATCTGAGATTCGTAAATGTGAATTCAAACAGTTCAAGGAAGGACATAATCCTCTCTTCTTTTTATGTTTAGATTATATTTTTATACTTTGAAGGAGGGGAAGAAAGTTTGTGATGCACTTAATTGTCATAAAGAAAGATAAAAGAGTTTAGAATTATCTTTTTTATTATATTGGATAAGAAAAAAATTTATGATTATCTTTCTTATCGGATAATAGGAAAGCTATGATTGCTCTCCTAATGAATAAGAAGAAAATTTGTGATTGTCTTTCTTATCATAATAGACGAGAATGACACTTATGTTTTCTTGTTTTAAATCTTCGTTTATATAGATAGATGGGTAGAGGGTGATTTAGATCTCACATGATAATCATATATTAATTGACAATTGATAGTGAATTTCCTATTAGAACGAATTAGCTCTGAAACGCAATACCGACAGGCCATAATGTGGGGACAGTTTTAAGGTTCACGTTGATGAAAACTGATGCAGGCAGCCCCTTTTCTATCCAGGCTTGAGACTGATGTTGGCAATGTTAGGAATTAGCATTGAAATCCCACTACAGTGAGTTTTACAAAGAAATTATTACTATTGCTATTATTATCGCATAATCCATCTAAGCAAATATTGTCCGAAGTTATATGAGTCATCAATATCGTCTGGATTCTGGAATCCGAATGTTCCTTTTTTTCTTTGGATTATTACATCAGGGTCTCACACACATGATGTGATGTATGGTGAAACTAGGATTATTGCTCAGATGGATTAGTACTCGTTACCAACTGTTGTTGGTACATTGACAAAGGATCCTGCAAAGGAGAGTGCCATGGAATTCTGACCAACCTGAAGACTCATATAAGGTCAGTGAGAGCGCATGTCCAGTCTGAGATTGGCCCAAAACAAAATGCTTCTTGATGATGGAAAGTGATGTGATGGACTAAACTTAGTTTCTAACTAATGGCTCTTGCCATAGTGAGATCATTATAAATCACTCGCGCAGATAGTTGTTAATGCATGATCAAGACTCATCTTCATGTGCTCAGGGGATTGGAATTTTGATCATCCCACATCATAACATTGCTTCTGTAGTGAATGCAACTTTAGGATGGCTCTACTGCAATGTTTTGACTGCTACCATTATTGCTACTCGGATTATTGAAGGAGATGGAAAGGGATGGTTCAACGTGGACAAGTGAAAAGGGCATCGGAGTTAAACCTCCTGTCTCGAAACTGAAGCGGTCCATAGGATTCACATGTGGTTATATGATAGGATAAGGCAAACGTACTGCTTTGACTTCTCCTCCGTCTACGTCCGTACAAGACAATTCAGTTGCTTTCACTCACAGTTGCATCATCCTTCGTGAAGAAATCAAAAGTACATATTGGTCAACAAAAGTAAATTCTACTTTACTAGATGCAGAGCGTATAGTAAATTTTTCATTTTAATTCTACTTTACGTGAGGAAACAAAGGACCTGTATTAACATCGATATAAATATTGAACGATATTATTAGATCGGCGAAAGAACAAGAGGTGGTGTCGGAATTGATGCGATAGATAGGAGTTTTGATGACCCTAGTTTTGAGTTAAAGTTGAGATCCACCTAACGGGTTAATAACGAGACGACTATCATTTTTACCATAGATGCTATTATAGTTATCACTATTTGTGTTGATATCGATGCAATTATCGATAATTGAGTTAGCGTTAGCGTTGATAGTTGTGTTAGCGTTTTTACCATACCTTGATAATTGCGTTAGCGTTGATGCAAATACAAAACAATGCGAGACGGGCGACATTGAGATTGGCGACACGCTCCTTGTGGAGACGGGTGGCATTGCGGTGAGAGCGGATCTTATCGTCATCAAAAGCGATTTTTATTCTTTATTTTTATGTTTTTCATTGGTAAAACTGATGTCGTTGAATGAATAAACTTAAATGTTTCACTTTTATAATTATAGGGATACCAATATAATTTTTTAAAATATAGGAATCGAGATATTAAAGATACATAACTACATGAGATAATATATAATTAGTCCCCATAAATTACTTTCTCCCTTGAATTTCTCATAAAATACCAAAATGCCCCCTAAACTATGACTAGGTGGAAAAAATAAGAAGAAAAATTGGAGCGGTATATGGAAAATTCGAAAAGGGAAACATTTTATGGAAAAATGTGAAAAGATGGGACTTTTCTGGGGATTAGTCCACTACAACTTAAAAACCTCAACAACAGCAAGCAAACACCTACAATTTCGATGCAGTCGCCTTTTCCTCTTTTCTTGGTAAATTTATGTTTCTGACTTCCCGTGAGTCATGATCTTGTGCTGTTAACAAAAGTATCTTTTTATCTTATCTTTGGTTTGAACATTCCTCCTCATTTGTCCATGCACATGCGTTCATATTTCAGGTGATTAACTCGCGTGTGAACTTTGGACAATAGCTTTGTCAGCTCGTTTATGTTGTGCTCGTGGATCTCACTCTATCAAGTCAACGTTCATCGTGGTTGACCTGTGACTGAACGCCACCCGTTGGCCACTGTTGATGATGCCGAGTCTCGCCGAGAGTATTTTTCATGGAAAACGTATTTGATCGGTTGATTTCTGTGAGCAATTCATTTCTTTTCTTTTTCTTCCTATAGACAGAAATAATTTAGGATCTAATATTTTAGATTATCTCTCTAAATAATTGATTTTTTTGTCTTATTTTTTCTTGGATGAATTCTCATAAAAAAAAATCATTGGAAAATAATGTAAAATTTATTTCAAAATTATATAAATTAGAAAGATATTCTAGAAGGCATAAAAATATATAATCCAACTCCTTATTGTTAAAATAAGATTTACTTATATATAAATATTAATAAATATTTCGATTCTTAGAAAATAATTGGAAGACATTCTAATACAACAATGCATTTTTAGTTTAAGCATCATTTAAATTATAAAAATAGTGTCTATTTATTTTCAAATTTCTAGTTTATTTTATGGCCAATATTGTGCCAAAAAAATATGTATGTGAAATTTATTTTCATATATTTTTTAAAGGTTTGAATTTTATTTTTTAAACATACCTTTTTAATAATTATTTAAAGTTATGTAAATAAAATTTTTGATGTCAGTTAAAATTCAAACCCATTTGAATTTTCTTGAACCCAACTTGAAGAAATCTAACTAAGCCTAGACAAAGACAAAAATATGAAAATGATGGAAAAAAAAAAGATCTCAAATCTTTTGAGGAGTAAAACAAGAAATTTAAAAAATAACCCTCTGCCAAAAAAACAGAAAAATCGGACTCTCTTTGGGAAAAAAAAAATACAAAAACCATTGGGTTTTTTTTCTTCATGAATTCGTCATTTTCATCTTTGTCTTGATAAAATTATTATTTTACAGAAAATGATTTGGAGCGTTTGTCCATTACCAGCAGATGTTGCTTCCGTTTCCGAGCCGGCCACCGAAGCAGCACGAGAAGACTTTTCAACGGTATGAAATATGGCCACGCGGTCACGTACTCGTTTGTCCGTGGTGACTCGGAGGGCGACGACGTTTATGGGATGCTTCTTCGCTTTTGCGCATGCCCCCACCGGCCAACGCACGTTTTGCACTTGCACCACGTGTTCCATGCCCTAATTCGTTTCGTAATCATCAATAAAGGTGCTGCATCTATATTTTGTTTATGACCGATATATTCCGATCTCCATCCCACGGGTACCCCACCCGGCAGGTGATGGGACCTACACCGTCCCGCTATGCTTGTCTGTCATGAGGAAGAGACGGGACCGATGGACCCACACGAAACGCGGCTGTTCTCCTCCTTTATAAGCATCAGCGCAATTGGGCACCGAAGGGCAGCGAGTGTTGTGCTGCGCCTCCCCTTTCTCCCTCCCCTCCGTGCTAAATCCTCAAAACTCCCGTAGAGATGAAGGGCGCAGGTGATGCCGCAGCTAAGATGGAAAGGAAGACGGTGGAGAAGAACAGGCGAATGCACATGAAGAGCTTATGCATGAAGCTCGCCAGTCTCATCCCAAAAGAGTACGCCACCGACTCGAAGGTACGGACTGCTCCTCTCTAGTGCGTGTTTCCCCTGTTCTTCTTCTTCTTCTTCTTCTTCTTCTTCTTCAAGACGGATGAACGCAAATGTTGTTGCAGGACATGTTGAGCCAAGTAGATCACTTGGATCAGGCGACCTCCTACATCAAGGACCTTCGAGGAAGGATCGAAAGGATGAAGCAGAGGGGGGATATCAGGACGAGCACGGAGGGAACTAACAAGGACGTCGACAGAGAAATGACGACAGAGTTCAGGTTGCCGGTGGTGGAAGTGAGGCACCAGGATCCGAACCTGGAGGTGGTTCTGATAAGTGGGCTGGAGAAGAGGTTCAAGTTCCACGAGGTGCTCGGTGTTCTCGAGGAGGAAGGAGCAGAAGTTGTTAACGCCAACTTCTCCGTTGTGGGTGACATGATCTTCCACACCATCCATTCCCAAGTAATCGCCGTCTCTGTTCTTTACTCTCTGCTGGCTTAGTTCTCATGCTTCATGCCAATTATACGGAACTTAGTGGTCAACCATGCATTTAACACATGTCGTTTCACGATCCAACCGCTGACTTCTCGAGACAGCGATTAGCAATGAATTCAATCTCAAAACATAAAGAACTTTCTAATCTCCGACTCCTCGGTTCACTGACGCAGGCAGTCAGCTCCAGACTCGGCTTGGAGGCATCGAGGGTCTCTGAGAGATTGAAGGAATTGATCCGATGAGCTCTTGGGGTGTCGCATCTAAGTCATCCGGAAAATTCGCCTTTTGTTCCTGTGGAATTCGGAGAGTGAATCCACCTTTAATATAGAAGAGAGGCATACATCCATGGGGGTGTCTAACAGAAGAAGAAAGCAAAGAGAGAAGCGAAGCTGTTCTTGTAGTGTTGGGTTGACTGTGCTCAACCCGCAGTGGTTTCTGTTTACATCTCTGCTTCTAATAGGAAACCCCAATATGTGGTGGACTGCGGCAATGAGCAGTGGATTTGGTTAGGAAGGCTGATTAATTATTATTACGATTACTGGTAATATTATTTTCTTCACGCTTAGCAGATCCAAACCCTCGTTATTCCAACAAATATTAGTAATATTATTTTTAGCATTAATTTTTTTTTTCTCTACTACAATATTTCAGCTATGGAAAGATTATAGGTAGTGAAACAAGCATAAAACATCGATCACGATAAAAAAATATATATATAATAAGTAGAAGAAAGGAAGGAATTTCTTTTTTGGAGAAAGGGGTTTTTTTATTAATTGATTAACCTGTCAGACTCAAGTCGTCACAAATGGAATTAGTTACAAATTTCTAAAATTGATTTATAAGGGTCTAATTAATAAATTATTATTAATTAATCAGTGGTATGAGTAAAAATTGAATGATTAATTAGCCAATCAGGCTCGAATCATAACATACATAATACAAATATAATATAAAATTGCTTGTGATAGAGGTTAAATATATTGACAATAAATGAAAATTTAAACCTAAACAATATTTGATTCGATTCTTTTTGTCTACGTAGACGAAATAAAATCAAATTTTTCATCAAATCAGCTACAAGTTCCTAAACTTAAATTCAAATATCCTCATCTAATATAAATTTCAAAAAAAAAATATTGATCCATAAACTCAATTTTTTTTATATATATCTTCTTGTATAAGCTCTAAAGATATACTAGAAAGAAATCTTTAAAATACTTGATATGTTTTCTCATATCATCGTATCATCAAAATATAGAGATATACAAAATATTTATAAAAATTTCAAACCATAATTTTCGAGGTTGCTTTCTTGAGAAGATTTTCTATATTTAAATTTATTTTCTTACAAGTGCATTGACTACAGGAAGCAAAAAGAAAAAAGAAATTGGTAATTACTCCCTCGTACTAATATATCAAGTCATTACTCGCCATTTTTATACTTCACCATCGATCGAAAAATTATGTTATCTTTCTCCATTGAAAGTACTTGTAAACTTTCACCAAATCAGTGAGATTGTTTTGCATTAAAAAATTTACATTGAAAGAAAACTAGAATATCCTCAGCTGGCTCTCATCATTCACTCAGATACAGCAAACACCATCCGGAAACCTTCGTTCGCTCAGACGCAGCACCATTTCCATAGTAAGAGCATCACATAAAATGTTTAAGCAAAGCATATATTGTTTTGATGCTTTGGAATGATTTGCATCCAAAACAGTAGAGTTGTGGAGGTAGTAAAATGATGTCAATCTGCTTCCCCAGTGGATGCGTCACTCTTCCTTTGTTTCTCACTATTGGGAATCATTTGGATTTTGCGCTAACTTGAGGGTTACAATGTTGTCAACAGAGCAGAGGACAACCTTGTCCGCCACTCAAGTCATCCTTCTCTTGGAGTCCACTTTGGGTGCTCATCAACTTCAGCTTTGCCTCCACTACACTACAAACAGAGCTCTGGTGGAGTCGCATCTTTAGTATAGAAGACTGGATCAACGCATGCAGATTACTGTTCAAAATATAAGATCTTCTTAATTCAGTAAGATCATTTTGCATTAATGCAGCTCGGGTAAAATATTATCATAATTAATGAGAAAATTAATCCACTATCATTTTGAAACAGAGTCCAATATTAATAAATTCAAATCAAATTAGTCACAATTTATATATATATATATCAACTCAAGAGTCAAGTCAAATTAGTCAAAATTAATATCAGATCAAACTCCAATTCAATCTAAAAATTTAGGCTTTTAGGTCACGAGTCAAACTATAATCCGACTCTTTTAATCTATGGTGATATAAAATTATTCTTATATTTTATATCTTTTCATTTCATATACACAAATATTTTCAATAGTGCATATCTGAATTCTTCTTTTACACGTCGAGAATTCGGATCCCCTGAAGCAAAAAATATTGAATATAAGTAGTCTTTTCTATCCTCTATTGAAATAGAACAATTAGGTTGGAATATGCTTGTTCCCCTCTATCATTAGGTAATATGCCTTCCTCGTTGTAATGGCATCGTCCGGCTGCAGCTAATAAAAATGTCAGACCCCGGCAGATGCTTCAATAATGCTTGAATAATGAGTCTTTTTAGTCTACTAAATGTAATCATAAGAAACTGTGTTATATATATATATATATATATATATATATATATATATATATATACACACACACACACACACACACTCTAATGCTGCATAAACCCAAATGATTGAACGATGCAGATCAATAGCAGTTCTGGCGATTCACATGACGAATACACTCCTACACTTTGGTCCACCATTTCATCCATGGTTTGACTCGCCATTATTGAATCCACCGGATATGGTAATTAATGCCTGCAACATCATGGAGTGCACAGAGAAAAGAGAAAGCTCACCCGTCACACAGGAACGTTGGTGTCTTCTTCCTCCAAAGAAGAGACAATGGCGTCGTGTTTGGGGCTGTAGCCTGCAATTTCTATTTCCATCGAAAGGAGAGGAGTTAATAGGTATCTTTAAAATAATTGTGGCTCCCCCCATCACATGCCATAGTGGACGCACTGCGGCCGTCCCGTTGGCCAATCGGGCGAACGACCGCACATAACGCAGCGCAACGCAGGCCAGGGCAGGTAGTCTGGTATATATTGCAAGCAACAACCTCTTTCCCCCATTGCCGTGATATTTCCAGATCTCTTCTGTGCTCGGTCTCTCCTCCAATCCCGTCCTCTTTTTCTCTTGTCTCTGTCTCCGTCTCTCTTGAATCGAGGGAGTGCCAGTCAGGAAATGGCACTGAAACTGCCACTGCCGGGAGAGATCCGAGGCGTCTCCTTCCTGGAATCCAACAGAGGGACCTCTCCCCAGCTCAAAGGTGCCATTTTAGCTGTTCCTTTTCTCCTCTGGGACAAATTTATTCCCCAATATATACCTTGTCGTGATCGAATTTGATTCCGCGATTCTGTTCGCTCTTAAAAATCAATTTTTTTAATTTGTGTTATTAATTTGGATCAATTGCAGGTTAAAAGCGATCCTTTTTGGTTCTTGTGACTCCCAACAACTACGTTCTTGTGACATTCTTGTTTTTGAAACTTGCAAAAAGTTGATCTTTGGTCTTACTTTCTCTCGTGAAAAGCACTTTCTTTAAACTTTTCAACCTGAAAAGCATGCATTGATTCTCCGAATTACGTAAGAATTACGAATAAAGATTTTGTCTTTGTGTCCGGAATTTTCTGAATGATTCAACTGAGTTTTCTGAATTTTCCGAATTACGTAAGAATTACAAATTTTCCGAATTTTCTGAATGATTCAACAAAATTTTGTTATTTGCTGTGCTCAACCGAGTAGTTTCTGAAGCTTGTCAACGTTTCCTTCAGTGGGGCTTCACTTGATAAGAAAGGAGAAAGGAACAGTTTTGAGGAGGACGAGTTGCTCAATGCAGCAGGCGCCTCAGCCAGCCTGGCCAGGCCGAGCTGTCGCAGAACCAGGGCACAAGTCTTGGGACGTTCCCAAGCCTATTTCAATTGTTGGATCCACTGGGTCAGTTGGAACTCAGGTATGCAGCTGAAAGCAAGAATAACACATATTCAATGTATGTACAATGTGGATCATGTCTCTTCTTAATGTTTGTATAGGCATTTGATAAAGGTCAGATAGTTTTCATGATACACTTTGAAATTTCTTTACCTGAGTCCTTTCTGTCAATGTTTTCCTTTCACCCTTTAAATACATTAGAACTAGTAAATCCAATTGTAGAAGTTTTTATTCTTTGCTGAAAGCTGTTGTGGTTGATGGCCAATCAGGAGGAAAGTCGTCTGTAATTGAGCATCACTGACTTTCCAATGCACCAAATTCAAGCCAGAGTGTGATTCTTGTTAAGTATGAAATCATGTTTCATTGACTTGTCATTTTACCAATGCATTTTGGTTATTACAGACACTGGATATAGTTGCTGAACATCCGGATAAGTTTAAGGTTGTCGCTCTTGCAGCAGGCTCTAACGTGACCCTTTTAGCTGATCAGGTAACAATTGTCATCCCTTGTAGGTGCATGGGATGGTGGCGTAGATGGATAATTATTATTGGAGTTCCTCCTTAACTTTTCTGGAGCAATTAAGAATTGAACTCCTTTTTTCTTCTGAGCAGGTGAAGAGATTCAAACCTCAACTGGTTTCTGTAAGACACGAGTCACTAGTTGGTGAACTCAAAGAGGCCCTGGCTGATGCTGAACAGAAACCTGAAATTATTCCTGGGGAGGAAGGCATTGTAGAGGTCGGTTGTGTTCTGCATACTTCTCAATTGTTGGACCTGCTCTCGAGCTTGCACTGTAACGTGTTTGGATATGAGTTACCAGGTTGCTTGCCACCCAGATGCTGTCACTGTGGTTACTGGGATAGTAGGATGTGCTGGACTAAAGGTAAAAGCATATAGATTGTTCTTAACTAATTCCTTGTACTACTGTCACACTGCTATTTCCACAAAGTATATTCCTTTAAGTTAGCTACTTTGTTTCGACATTCCTGGTGCTCATCTTAAACAACATAACTTGATATTTCAAGAATAGATATATAAAGTGAACATCCTGGCATCGACGTAGCAGTACTAACCTGCTGTTTCTTTTACTATCTGGTTGATGTGTATTTATCGAAAATCATGTGAGTTTTATACTTGGTTGTAAATGATACACCTTTGATTTGACATAATGCTAACTGAAATGAATATGATTTGACATTTTATTGGTGAGGTGTTTCTATTGGCTCACATGTATGAATGAGCTAGTAAAATATGATCAACGTATTAAATATAATTATCATCAAATCCCTGAAATCAAAAACTATAGTTTTAAAGATGTCTTATTTTTACACCAAGAAGCACAGTTGTTGATACCTTCGAGGAATTTTAGTTCACCATCAATGATGGTATCATATGTCTGCATCACAAAATGGGCTAGACCTTTGAAGGATGTTTGCTTGGCTCTGTCTCCTATACAGTTGCCTACAAAGAGGCAACATATGCAAACACAAAACTCGTGCACCTGCATATATCTATATGCATTTGTGTCTGCATGTGTGAATATCTTCACCTTTTTCTGGCAAATTCACCTAATAGTCACTTTTTGTTCTACTTTCAGATTATTTTTTCTACTGCACTATGTGCCAAAGTGAATATATGTGTTGTATATACATCCAGCAATCCATTCATTTTGTTCATATACTCAGCCTACTGTTGCTGCAATTGAGGCTGGAAAGGACATAGCTCTGGCAAATAAAGAAACTCTCATCGCTGGAGGTCCTTTTGTGCTACCTCTTGCTCACAAGCACAAAGTAAAAATTCTTCCTGCTGATTCAGAACATTCTGCAATTTTCCAGGTACTTGTTGTAAATCACCAGTACCATCAGGTTATCCAGTTCAAGGCCAGTGATTGCATGCCTTCACTTGTTTTGAAAAGCTAATATTCTTTGTATCTAAACTCATTCGCCTGATTCAGTCTGTGTCTAATGTTGTTCAAGTATGAAGTTGTTTCTTGAATGGTGATGCTTACGGGGTACTGTATCTCCAGTGTATTCAAGGGTTACCAGATGGTGCACTTAGACGCTTAATTTTGACTGCATCTGGAGGGGCCTTCAGGTATAATAACTATTTAATGCCTTTTGATGCTTCAATCTGACATCAAGAGCACTGAGTGCGTCTTCTTCGTGTGGTCACTGTTCTAGAGATGTCCTAATTAAGGCTTATTGATCAAGTTGTGAGGATGTACTTCCAGTTTATGGTTTTCTTCATTTATGTCGATCATGTTGTTGTAGATCAGTACTTACCATGTTTGTCAGTTTAACTTTCTTCTCTTCTTCTTCCTCTTCCCTTTTCTCATGTAAGAGGTTGCTAAGATTGCATTTTGTTGTTGTCTCTTTTCATCTGTGTTTTACATCTGGAACTTTAATTAAACAACCATCTTTGGTAATCATCACAGGGATTGGCCAGTTGAAAAATTAAAAGAAGTGAAAGTTGCAGATGCTTTGAAACATCCAAACTGGAGCATGGGGAAAAAGATCACTGTGGATTCTGCTACCCTGTTCAACAAGGTACTGAAAGCAGTCTCATTAAATTCCTTGAAAAGGACGTGATTGTTGGTAACTTGATACGTCTCTCTTCTAGTTTCCGAGAGCCTACAAGCTATTCCTTTGTGGTACAGGGACTAGAAGTTATTGAAGCGCATTATCTATTTGGGGCTGACTATGACAATATAGATATCGTGATCCATCCACAATCTATAATACACTCGATGGTTGAGACACAGGTAAATTTGTTATAATCTCATTCCATCATGTTACTGTCGGGTTGACGTGTGAATAAATCCGGTGCCCAAGTTTCCCAATTACTTTGTCACACAAAGCTTTTCAATTTTAAGCTTTCATTCTTTCAGATATTGTGACACCCAGTTTCAGTCACCAGATATTCTTGAACTGGTTTATTGTTCTCTTGCAGGACTCATCTGTATTAGGTCAGTTAGGGTGGCCTGATATGCGCCTACCAATCCTTTACACATTATCGTGGCCAGACAGAATTCATTGCTCAGAGATCACATGGCCCCGACTTGATCTTTGCAAGTATGCAATTCAACTCCTTAAACACATTACACTTTGCTTTGGATCTTATACACAAATTGCTTAATTGCACTCACAATAAGAGTTTGTAAATGATTACGACTCTTGCCCAAGCATATGTTATGAGAAAGTCATAACAACTTTGTTCTAATTGTAGAGTGTGCTCTTTCTGCATTTTACCAAACTCGGATGTGATGTTCACATCTCACATCTTCTTGATTACATGATTAGGATGTCAAAGATATCTTGGACTAGATTAGTCACATCATGCGAACAATAACTCTAGTATAATCCATTTTACTTGAATAATGTACATCTATTTCAAGACTGAAAGAAGAAAAGACATGAACAGCTGACATGATTTTGCAGCAGCCACATCATTTGCTGGAATCTGTAAATAGATAGCTTGCCACTCAAGATAGTGGCAATCTTCCAAGTGCATACATGTTTTTTTGAGTTCAGTGGAATCAATTAAACAGCAGAAGCTTCAGGAGGCAAATTCACATGCCTGATGAGTTCGTTTCGTAAATTGATGGTACAGGCTTGGTTCACTGACCTTTAAAGCTCCTGATAACGTGAAATACCCATCCATGGACCTTGCCTATGCGGCAGGGCGAGCTGGAGGCACCATGACAGGAGTCCTTAGTGCTGCTAATGAGAAGGCTGTGGAGATGTTCATCGATGAGAAGTTCTCTTTTCTTTTTCCCTTTCTTTCCTTTTTTGTCTCTAGTACCTGCAATACTCCGAATATTTTCTCAATGCAAACCTATATTGGTTACCTTGACATTGTAATTCAATTTGCAAATCATCTGTTGCAAGTAGTATCATAAAATGCTGATCAAATCATCCTACATTCTTTTCTCCTAGATTGGAGTTGGATACATTTATCGACAAATTTGTTCTTGTTCTGCAGAATCAGCTATCTGGATATATTCAAGGTGGTGGAGCGTACATGCAATGCTCACAGAAATGACCTAGTTGCCAACCCTTCACTCGAGGAGATTGTACACTATGATTTGTGGGCTCGGAAATATGCCGCGGATCTACAACCATCATCTGTGTTGAATCCTGTTCCTGCTTGAGTTGAGTGCTGCATGTAGTCAGGTAGCTCCTGTCAACTATTGTTACGGGTGTAAATTCAAATCCAAATATAGTGAGACCCCCATTCTGCTGTAACAACAACAAAAATAGAACAAAAGTTTGGAAATATTAATTTATTTTTCTCCGTCTTCATCGGTGAAAGTTCAGCTGGAACACTAATGAGCAAATGAATAAGTGTATGTTCAATCGGCTTTTTCTGCTTGGTTTCAGTTATGAGAAGCTCCAAATTGACACCGTTTGCATCTTACTGCTGATTCAACCAAGCAATGGAGGGACCAAAATTGATCATATTGGATCATCTCGATTTCAAAATTAATTGGTTGACCTGTAACGTTGACTCTACCTTGGAACTTTGTTCATCCTGTCATCCTTGCACATCTCCACAACTTGGGTCAAACAGCATGCATAATACTGTTAGATTCATGGAAGCTTTGAGATTGTTAGCCCCAAATTACCTGTGTACTTCATATGTATGATGTGCTCGACAAGGGCACCAGACAAAGTCCTCTGCTCCTCAGATCTCGCTTTCCCATCTCATCTCTCTCCTCATTTGATCCCTATTTATGCGGAAAACAAAGACAATAAATAAAATTCCAATTAAGCTGAAATGAACGAAATCAAAGGTCAAAGTTCTAATTATCATTAATTATCTTGGTTTTCTGCTACCATGTTTTGCTTAACCTCACATTTATGTCTCTAAAGAGAATGCTCTGAAGAAGACACAAGATGCAATTGCACAAGGTCATTGTGTTCAGCATATTGGCCTGATGTGATTAATGTCAATACTGTGGGCTGCTGCTACATACCTCTTGCATTGTTCTTGGTCTTTTATTGCCAGATGACCTCATGTATGGTAAAGTTAACTTCTGCAAGATGTAGAAGGAGAAGCAATAAGTTGGTAGTAAGACAAATTGATCACATTAAAGCAGAAGCTTGTAATGGCGGGGGTTTACCTCAACCTGATCCAGAAGAAACTTAATGTATCCAATGGCCTCCATTAGCACTGAAGCTGTATCAGTCTACACATATAAACCAAGTTAATTAACCCACCATATATCTTCACTTGAGCCCAAGAAGCACTGACAATTTGATAGTTAGGAGGTCTTAGTTACCTTGCCAAATGGTGCCACCAGCTGCTGCAATGCTGCAATCCTGTCACCCATCTTCTCCTTCCTCACCTTTTAATGTAATATCATGCCCATTGCAACCAAAATGATCAAGAAAAAAAAGTAGAAGACAATCAACTACAACTCAATCCGGTGCTACAATTCTTGAAGAACTCGAAGCATATACCTTGAAAGGAGAGAATGAAGAGTACTGCTCAAACCGAGGTTTTGTGGGTTCAGTCTGAAGTGGTTTGTGCTCCCAACTGCTGTTCACTGTTCTTACTTCCGCTGCTCCACTGGCTAAAGATGGCATCTTTAAAGCAGCAACAGTTAAAGAAAACCTCATGTGTTAGCTTGATTGATGTGTTTGGAACCCTAAGAAAGCACGTTAATTTACTTTCTTGTTTTGTCTACAATCTTCCTTTAAAAAAGATGATTCATAAATGTCTCTCAGAAAAGCTGGAAAAGGGACATGAACTATATATCATTGTATCAGTGTAGGACCTCTGGAATAGAGAACAGACACATCATGAACCTGAGATATCTGGCGGAGCTAAAAGACGGTGCAAACCTGAAATCTCTTAGAAACATCATAAGAATCCATCTAGGTGGTAAATAGATTGTAATGAATGTTGATATTTCCCTCATTTTAACACAAATTCTTAGATCTGACTGTAGTTCATTACCACAAAAAGAGAGCTGGGCACTGTGCGAAACAGGAATAATTTCCTATGCTCAGCTGAAACTTCCTGCCTTCATGGCTATTATGACTGCCATGATACTATCGAAACCTACTAAAAAAGCCTATCATATAGGCAAAGAAGGAGAAAGACAATGCAAAAACTTATTAGATTGGAAATAAGAGGAAAAAAAAAAAACATGTCAAGAAGGTTTAAGGTCAACAACTCCATGACAGTGTTAAGAGATCATGTTGAGTTTTGTGCATTATTAGCATGTGTGGTGATTAAATTTTCATTTGCAGAAATAAACAAAAATCCATAATAACTAAAGTGTCTGATAGAATTCATTGTTCTGTTTCTCTGAGAGTGCGTGCCTCATCTTGATCTTGACTAGAATTATGGCTGTGGCATACTGCTATTGCTGCATCATGATGCTGTAAGAAATCATCATTCTATCTAATATTTCTACACTTGCTTTTATGCTTCTTTGCTTCACTATCATAGTTTCAATGGTTTTACCATTATCATTACACGTTTTGGAACAGCGAAGTACTATGTACCCACCTTATGGTGGTGATGGAATGACGCTTGAATTGATTCCGGAAGATGGCCAAACCCAGAAGATGCATCCTCTCTTAGCAATGAGACCATATCAGTGAACGAAGTTTGGCAGAAGCTCCTTCCTAATCTAGTTGAAGCCAACAGATCCATTGCATGAAGATCCATGTCTGAGGATCCCGAGAGAAATGGCGGACGAGGACTGGAGTGTGACAAATAAGCAGTCGGAAAACCCATGCTGAAGCTCTCTCGGCCACCTCCATGGCTGTCACACCACGAGTTTTCAGACAAGTTTCCGGGCAGAGGCTGCAGGCCATCAGTCTGGCGACCTGTATCTATTCTTCTTACATAGGGCTTCTCATGTGGCTGGCAGTCATCATTAGAAGAGAAATCTTTGCAGAACCCATTAAGCTTTGGAAAGCAGGAGTTATCTGGAAACTCTGTGATCTTAGTTGGGTGGAGTTGGTGCACCGGCAGCTGGTAGGTGAAGAAGCCCTCTTCACAGTGAAACCCTAGGTTTTGAATAGTCTGCGAGTTAGCGGGTGAGTGTCCATGGCTTAAACTGAAAGCTCTTTGACTGGATACAGTTCCATTGGCATCTGAAACCATCTCGGTACAGTTCCTGCACAAAGCCAATGTAATCACTCCAGCATCTACGAGAGAATTCGAAACGGAAGCCTCCAAACAGACCAACCAAGAAAATTCCAAATCCGAGGAATTAGATAAAGTCTCTGTTGAGACATTCGGATTGATTAGTTCATTGTTGTACAAATAATAGGTTTCAATTTCGAGTTGATATCATATACGTTATTTTATTCAATATAATGAAAATATTTTTTTTATTTTGTTTAAATAAAAAAAAATCTTTCACGTAGAAGAAAACAAAGATTAATGGTTGCTCTCTACACGAAGGAAGAGTACAGCGACTTACGATGTCTGGCTTTGGTTCCACTGACGGTCGTAGAAAGCTGGAGTTGCCACTACAGTGGAGAAGCCATGCGGCTCTTCTTCTTGATGTGAAGACCTCATCACGGTGTTTCAGAAGCTTGATAGTTCCAAGAAGAAGAGAAAGGAGAGAGGTTGCTGGAGCATCGGATTCTCGTTCTCAAGGCAAGGAAACCTTTGAGCAGCTGCTGATGCATGTACACACGAATCTACGTCCGTCCTCCAACTTCTTTCGCTTGCTTTCCTCCTTACTTGGGAGCACCCATATGCATCTTCCAAGCTTCACAAACCGGGTGGAGATGTAGTGAAATAGAGGGTGGAGTGGGAATTGATGGATTACTCCTCGGATGTGTCTCTTATAGCAGCACTTTTCTTTCCGGAGGAACTTTCCGCGGCTCTGAAATTAAAGATAAGAGATCATCTCTCTCTCTCTCTCTCTCTCTCTCTCTCTCTCTCTCTATCTACAGACCCAGTCCTTTTCTTCTCTTCTTTCCTCCTTCAATGATGATGCTCTTGCTGGCAATCACAGGGGGATCATTGCACCTCTGCTGCCATTATAAGCCTTCGATCCCAAGGCTTTGCAGCAAGACCTCCATGGAATGGTAATAATAGCACCCGTGCTCTCTCACTCTCTCTCTCTCTCTCTCTCTCTCTCTCTCTCTCTCAATGTCAACACAGTCAATGCAGGACATGTCAGCCCTTCTTATCACATGGAATCTCAAATATGTCACAAATAGTACTTTAATATCTCTAGTAGTGTAACACATGTTTGAGGCAACTTTACACCATGTCTTATGGTCGCAACATATATATAGATAATAATGAAAGCAAAGACACGGCAGTACCTTTTTTTACCTTCTTGCTTTCCTTTTGGTTTATAAGATATTAATACCAATCCCAAAATTATTTTGCATTTATTATATTTTAAAGTTCTTTTTCTTTACCTTTTAACTTTTTGGAATAAAATTGTATAATTGCTTTCATTTGTAGTCATAAAAGTTCACTTTTCCATCTAATATTAGCCTATCCATGAATAATGAATGATTTAAATCCATCTATATCCTTTTAACTTCGAAATCGACTGCTGAGCTGCTCAGGTCTTCAGTTGTCGTGATGATTCCATGGCAGCAACATTAGGATACATGCAGAGTTTTGCCGACCACCCTCTCTGCAAAAGAAGCTCTACCATAATAAGCTCAGCCCCCACAGACCTTCATGTCAGGGAAAAAGAGGCTGGAGGAATGTGAAGCAGACGCGTGCTTTCCTTTGCCTGCTTCACCTCTGCTTTCTTCTTTACTCATCACCCTGTAGGCACCACTATACTTCATCCATTCCCAGAAAGCATGGAAGCTTTTGTCTACATTAGGCTACATCTTCCATGTTCTATGCATGGGACTCGTCTTTTTCCTCTACCACGATAGATAGAACCACGAGAGAGATCATACTGTTGAGAACTGTTGAACTTGAATGGTTCCTTGCTGTTTTAGACCACCACTGGTATGCCTTCTCTTTGTCTAAATTGAATATTGCGTACTTATTACTTGTTGATGGTCCTTCGCTTAAGGGTCAAATAGTTTGATCAGTCCCATGTTACTGGGGAGGGAGAGAAAATTTAAAAAATCAAAATAAAATTTAAAAATATACTAAAAGTCGATTCAAGATTAACGTTGTTCGACACTTCTTACCTACATCCATAAAAATAAAAATAAAAAAAATTATTCACCATAATTCTCCTGATATATTATTAGTCCACATAAATCTCATATAAATTTTCATGCTTTCTTTAACCCTCTATGACCCCTTAGAGAGTAACTTGGCCAAAGTATTTTCTCATATCATTTTCTCCTATCAAAATCTAAATTTATTATCATGATATGTGGATGAGTACTATCATGATAAATTTGCGTAAGATATGCGTAAATATGCGTAAGATATTATCATGATAAATTTTAATTTACTAAGAACTCCTCTTCTTAACAACTGTGGATGAGTACTGTTCGGTTCCAAAAACACATGAACAGAAAAAGGAGCTGCTTTTCTTAGAAATACAAAGATCGCATCATAATGCTTTCACTTTCATCAACCTGACAAGGTTCTAAAATCACATGACTAAAAGCACAGCCTGCCATGATTGTCAACTTTAAGGTCCCTTCCATGGGCAAGGACAAATCAACTTGGCTTTCCCTGGCCAGCCTTACCCAGTCAACTCCAGCTCTTTGATGCTTTCCTTCCCTTTTAAGCGTACATCATTATCTGCATCAATCCTTCTCTGCACTGTCCACTGCGGATAAGTCCGTAAGGTTATGAATCAAAGACTCCCATCGAAGCCTATGGAAGAAGAGTTCGTGGGGCTTCTTTTCCTTGCTCCCAGCTGCTGTGTGCGGCGGATATGTGCCATGATGCGGGATCAAAGTTGTTCTGAGAAGAAGACAGGAGGTTGAAGGGGAAGAATATATGCTTCGAGTAGTCTGCGTCCCTATCACGTAGATGACATGGAGTGTCATGTCCATGCAAGGACATACGTGACATGCGTGCATCCGCGTGTCGTATCGTCTGCAATTGACCAGCATCAGATGCCAAGATTCTGATTTGGACAAAAGAAAGGCACGAAGACCGCCGAGTATGAACCTCCCCAGAGATTTATTCTAGCTGTGTGTGAACGTAAAGTACACAATACGATAACATAGATTTGGATCACTGATAGTGTTGCACAGCAACGGTACGACACTCATCAGCAGGTACGTGTTGCGGTAACACAGCTTAAACAATATAAAGAATCTACATGTTTGTTGCATGCACGAGATCATTTCCAGAAAACTCGATCATAAACAACATTGATCAACAGATCATATTGGAAGTGATTCAGGGGGAACCCAGTTAATCTGCCAAAGATACAGCACTAGCTTTGGTAGAAAAGCTGCATGCAGGTTAAATACAAAGAGACGGTACTCGAAAAGCAGCTCCAAATAAATAGCTCAGGCGAACTGCTACTTGAATTTTTTTTCTTTGAAGCGTTGGACCTTTCCTTAATCACTTACAATTAAAGAAATATTCTGCATATTTTGATTCTTTTGGCCAGGTGTATTCGTCGATGGATTAATTTTTTTATATATTATTGTTCTCTTCCTCATCATTAATTCCAGTAAGATCCTTTTCCTTACTAAATGATTTTTTTTATCAAAAGATAACTGACGAAATTCCAGCACAAGACATTGTAATGATATGTTAAATAACACATTCATTTCAATTATACTAAGTTCCTCGATTGCCTGACACTTCGATCTTCCCAACTGAAACGAACAAACGAGTAAGTCATTGCAGCTACTGAGACCAAACACTACAGAACGATACCACCTAGCTGACCAAGACTTGATGGAAAACATTGAAGTGCGAAGAGTGCAGACTAATATGGAACGCAACCACCTGAATAGTTCCATCAGCAACAGTTAAGCACAAATGTGTCCTTAAATAATAAATCGTTAAAAAAATATGTTACTCCGACTGATAATTTTGGCCAATGCATAAACCAATAGAGTAAAAGACATGATGCAACCCACCAAAAGAAAAAAAAAACAATTAATTAATTACATTATTGTATTAAAGCATTACAAGAAAACTCCGACACCAAGAATATTTTGTTAGGCAATTTCTTCAGGAGCAACTACATTCTGCATTGTCATTACATTCTCAAATTATACAAAATCCAGTTCTCGAAAAATGCTTCAACTAGCCACATAAGTCTAAGCGTACACCATCAAATCATTTCAGCACCTGCAGTAAAGATTCTATAGCAGCAGCAGTAGCGCTCCAGTGTAGGGAAAGTTAAAGATAGATCAACAAAATGCCAAGGACTTTAGTGTAAGACAAAGATAACATTTGATTTTCTCATTAAATCAAGTCAGTGAACAGTTTCGGCTTGATTGCCGTTTTCCAACCAGCAACCTGAGGCAATGAAGATATAATTGATAAGTAGAATATTAGCTGACTCTTTGTTTCATAGCTCAAGCAACATTTATTTCTTTGCAGCAGATTCACCTTCCAGCTCTATCCCAGCTTCCAGTTCTCTCTCAATCCAACCATCTTCACTGGTATCATTAGCCATCATGGCCAGCTTAGTCATCTCTTTTTCCCTCTTCCTCTTCTTGATAGTTGCCTTGATTCTATCCATATCAACTTTACCAAGTCCACCCCAAGATTGGTCCCCTTTTGTCCTTGCTTGGTCCATGTTCCTCCCCGACATCTCATTATGCTTGGCAACATCAATGGGGATTTCAAAACCCCTCATCTGACTCTGAGGTTCTAATCTATCCTCCACCAGGTTCTGCTCTCCGGCTGCATTTGGCATGTTGATCACAACATGATTGGTGGAATCCTTGGGTTTATGGCTTTTATGATCTATATCAGATTCTTGGCTTGAGCTGCTTCTGGATGAGTCTGGCCGATCCAAAACAGAGTCTGGGCTGCCGGAAACCTCTTTGTTGGCCGCTATGGGAACTGGTTTCTCGAATGGAGTCACAGAACACCTTCTATTATATACCAAAAGCTGCTTCATTTGCTGAATTACCACTGCAAGTAATAGATAAGTAAGAACAACGGCCACAAGGATTAATCACAATTAGTTAGCATTCCAGAAGCTACCTAACCTTCTAATTGCTGAGGGTTGACATCAAATTCATGCCACCAGACATAACCTCCCCTCTCTGAAGGAAGTTTTAGATTATGAAGCTTCGCAGCAAGAAAGAGGGAACCAGCTGCTATGTAATGGGGTTTATATTGCAGGCACAATGTAGTCCAAAGCCTGAGTAGAAATAGGAGATATATTAGGTTTTACATGGAGTTAATTATACTGGGGGCAGGATGAGCATAAACTACATACCAGTCATTCACATAGTTCCATGCTACTTGTCTTACTTCCTTCTGAGTAATCCCAAGTTTCTTTAGAGCATCGAGAAGTGGTTTATAAGGATGCAGAACAGTAAAATCAAACCGAATTGTTGATAGAAGCAGTCTCTCCCCAATCAATATCAAAGCCTTTTGCTTCTCAAAAGTGTCCTGGTTGTTTAACAAGAAACAAGAAAAATAAGCAGAGGGTTAAAAGTGATTGTGAACTCATGCTACTACAATAGAAGTTTGTGATACTTTTTGACGAATTTTCCTTGTAGCAGTGGGATCTCTTTTGTACATTGTTTCATATGCCACAACAACAATCTTGTCCAAACCACAAGGTGTCTCTTCTACCTTGGAAGCAAGAAACATGCATACTGTTGCAACTGTCTGCAATAAACCCCACCATGAAATTCAGAACAAAGTAATCAACAACCTAAATATAACTGTAAATCCACATATATAACCATGTTAAGCATAACTCCTGAGAATAAAAATAAAAATTTTGAACTGTAAGTAGAAATAAAAGGTGGGTGCAAAACATGTACAGTATTCGCATGTCAGCATCATTATCACTGCACTGGCACCATTAAGGTAAAGCAAGTAGGGATTTCTGCACTTTGGCAGGATTCGTGTAACTTGTCAAATTCCAGAGGGAAAAACGGGTTGTGCATGGTGTAATACATAGTTTTTACTTACACGGCAAAATTACTGTAAAGATGGAGCCATCAAGCTTGTCATATTCTCCCTACAATTGCAAGAATCTGGTGTGCAGATAAGGTAACTCGATTTCCAAAAGCCAATGTGCAATATAGCAGGATTACATTTGCAAATAAATTTTTGTCAGGTCCTCGCAGTCTGCAAAACCTCAGACAGGACTACAGAACCCAGGACTAACCCAATACTTGGTATAAGTCTGGGAAAAGGTCAATATCTGATAGGAACAAAAGTAAAAAATAAAGCCTTAGTAGATTTCAATAATTTGAGTGAATATTAGTATGTAAAATGTAAGTATTTTATTTGTTCAAAAGGTTTACCTGTGAGCGTCAAGACACAAAATTTTGAGCTTCTGAAAGTCTTAATAAAACCAACTGAAAACATGTCCCACATACTTCAAATAAATAGTTGGAACCAACTAGAACCCAAATTATATAATAACGATCATACTAGTAGGACCACTAAAAACTTTCCATAGAAGTATCATTAAGTGATTTTCTTCATTTCACATTGAACAAAGGGATAAAAGAGACAACATCCTCCAAAATAATTGTTTGAGGTGCCTACGGCATGATCTAGTAAATGGCTCAAGAAATCCTATTAAAACAGAAGTTTCAGGAAATGATCATAAAGAGACAGAAGTTTTGTTGGATCCAGAAAATGGCTCAAGAAACACTATTAAAACCTGAAACAGTGATTTCTTGTCAGACAAACACAAAAATATTCTTGATTAACCTAACACCTAAGCAGCCCACCCCACTATTCCTCTTCTACTGGTATTAGTGCTACATCTTGAAAGACACATAATTGCACCATTACACTTTTGTAATCAGTTCTTAATGATCTGCCTCTAGAATCAAACTTTAAATGCCTATTCAACAAAACAGCAAACATTTTTTTACTCCAACTGAAATATATATATGAACTTAGTTCATAGATAAATAAAAGGTTCTTTATAAACCAGGATAAAATTTAAATATTAAAGACAGGATGTGCTCTACAAGACACATATAGGTGTCAAATTACTCCAAGGAATAAATACAACAAATAACATCAACAAGATAATAATGTCCCAATCAGCTTTTCAAAAAGGAACTATTAAACCATGGAGGGATAGTTTTCCATTCAATAAAGTCTTTCATTTTCAGTGAAGAAATCTTGGAAATATGGATTTACATCAAATAATCTCTCTTTTACTTTCAGTTAAAAATCCCTTCAGATTCTTTAAGTTGTTTGTAAAGTGTGGAATCACAAAGTAAAGAATTTGAAGTACAAAATTCAACAACTGCATTAGGGACCCAGAGTTCAAAGTATGATAACTAAGGGAGATGAATTGCCAAATATCCCAGGTCCACATTGTCGCAGGTAAGCATTCACATCAACTTTGTACCTTCTCTTTTTTCCAAGTAGGAAGACTAATTAAAATTTTTTATACAATTATAAAACTTTGACCTAAAAGAATGAATAATAAAAACTTGTTTTGTTCTTTATTTTATTAAAATTTTGTCTCTAAAAGAACTTAAATGAAGTAAATTCATGACTATATTGAGTTAATCTGTCAATAAAAGTTTGGGTCCCTTTGCTCTCTACCAAAACCAAGACAGAAATAGAATCTCTATTAGTCAGAAACAGCTGGGATAATATTAAAATACCATACTAAGGATCAGTCAGCTATAAGATGGACATAAGTTCAAAATAATGAATAATTGGCAAGCATAATTTTTCTAAGGTATTTTAATGAAATAGCCAACACTATCCATAAGAAACTGCTGCAAATATCAAGCAAACCAAATAAATGAATGGAGACATTATTTTCTTGTCCCGTGAATTAGAAGATCCCCCATGTGGCATTAAAAAAAAGAGCTTTCTCCAAAAACAATGCGTCACATGACTTAAAAAAAACAAATAATAAACCAACTAAAAGATACTTTTCAAGTTTTTGGTCAGAATGCCCTCCATATGGAATGGAGCAAGTATTGACGTATAATATCTTCATATATGATGAACAATATTCGTTAGTATAGATCAATATTGATACCAACACATTGTTCAATACCAAGAACTGAGAGAAAGAAATAAGGGCTGCATGGGAGACATAACAGGAACACAAATGAAGATAAGAATGCAAGTACCCAAACCTGCCAGTCATTCTTCACATGGGATTGGTGGAGATAGAAACGATGACAATACATAATGGCAGTGGCGATTGTAACTTGTGGCCTGCAATACATCAAAGTTATCGACATCTTCATTTATGTCAAAACAACATATCAGAAATACAAAATAATAATGTAGTGCCAAAGCTAAACACTATCATCAGTGCAAGGCAATTACCCAAACAAAAAAATAATAAAAATAAGGTATATGGATAAGTAAGGTTAGGAGTGAAAAGGACTAATGTAAACAGAAATCAACCCAGTCTTTAACAAATCAACAGAGCAGTTACCACCACATGGAATGGGCTTGAATATCATAGTTGCTGAATAGAAAAGAGGTGGAAGATGACATTGATGTGGGGATAAAGCAAGCAAATTATTAGGATAAAATGGAATTTACAGTGTAATATGTTATTTTCATATTTAACACGCTTATGTATTGTTAAGGCACTTTACAGCATAGATCCAATACCAACATTTTCTTACTCCCATATCAGAGAAGCCAACTGGTGTTTCCCATCAGGAAGCCAAATAAAAATGATAAAGCAAGCAAATTATTAGGATAAAATGGAATTTACAGTGTAATATGTTATCTTCATATTTAACATGCTTATGTATTGTTAAGGCACTTTACAGCATAGACCCAATACCAACATTTTCTTACTCCCATATCAGAGAAGCCAACTGGTGTTTCCCATCAGGAAGCCAAATAAAAATGATCACTTGCTATAATTGAAAAATAAAAAGAGTTTGGCTAAGTGGTAATTGATTCATGGTACAAAACACCACCATACCAATTCACATGCATGTCGTCTAAGAATCTTATAATATGGTACTCTGGTACGCTAGTACAGAAACAATGGTTTTACAAAAGAAATTGGTACATTAAAAGAAAGTTTTGTAAAATTTTTTAGTGACTTTACAAGTGCAACAAACATACATATGAAATAAGGAATAATGCAGCACTGGACCAGCAAAACGATAATCATATGCAATATATGAAAAACTTAAAAAGAAATAAGATAAAGTGCATACAATCCAAGTCTGATGCCAATATCCCGAAGGAATGAACAGTATAACATCCGAAGTTGTGACTCCTTCCTTGAATCAATACCATCTTTCCTTGAAGGAGAGTTCTCCTCGATCTCTTCTTTACTGAAATACCAGCTTGACCTGAATCGATGAAGCAATTTATTTTCCACACTGCACTCCCTATTTATCATTCCAATGTCAAAAGAGGCCTCTGATGGTTCTCCCATCTTTTTTGTTTTGCCTTGCAATCCTAAATATTATAGCCAATTAGTGCTCTTAAATTGCTTGTTCCACTATGTGAAGTGATACTCTTGACTTGCTTGAAGGATCAGGACCAATTTCCTGCAAAGTGATATATATGCTTAATGAGATCAACAGAGACAAAAACAAAAAAAGGGTTCACGTGCCGAAGTAGCATTCAATTGCAAAGGAAGGAAGAGAAAAAGGTACCAATTGCATAGTAAACCACTTCTCGCAGCATACAAATTGGACTTTGAACAACATGTTGCGGCAAAACCGAAAGCTACCTAGAACATGAATGAGTATTTTTTATTACTTCCATCTTCAGTTATCTAAGTTCTCTTCGAAATATTTGTTACTTTAATTTTCATTTAATGGAGTTCTCTGCATAAAATTATTATTTATCAGAGACAAACAATGTGGACAACAACATCAACTCAATGATTCACTTAGAGCGTGGCTCTTGATGGAAATGTATGAGCAGCAGATCATATTATATACCCATTCATAATATACTGATACAGAAGTTGCAGTTCAAACAAGTACATACAAAACAGTAAAAAAATCTTCAATAACTATAACTTCAAAAGGAACAATCATCATATCTGTAAATAGTGAGTTATAATAAAGAAAAATCCCCAATTTCTAAGATTAAAAGTAACTCGCTATTTGGCACAGCATTGCATTCCAACAAATCACTTGCATGTTTATCCACACTGCAATATGCTCGACTTATTTTTTTCCTCACAAACTAAATAATTAATCAATATGCAACAAAAGAAATAGATCTGCAAATCCGTAATGCAAAAGTGCCGAACTAAAATTTATTATATGTTCTCTTCCGATATGCATCACCATCGTATAGCAAGGAGGTAAAAGCCAGCCAGAACGAAATAAATGGAACATCTTGAATTATGCACAAGTACGGAACCCACAAAAGATGACAAAGAAAGCAATTGGCAACAAGAGACTCAAGAGATCAGAAGCGGAAACCTCAACAATTCTTCGATAGCATATCTTTCAAGAAACGTACAACTTCTACAACTAGGACGAATACGGAATCGGGAGCACCCCAACGTCACCCGAAAGCCAAATCTCGTGAAGAGATCTAAAATCACCAAATCGAATAATAGCCCAAAGGAAGCAAACTCGTTCAAGGAAATCAATGAAAAACGAAGACCAGCTTGGTCAAGAACCTGATTACCTCAAAAACCGTCGGAACATGGGGGGAAAGGGGCGAACGAAATTAACGAGAGCAAGCCCAAATTCGAAGGAAAACAAGTTACCTTGGGAAATATGCGCAGCGATTGCCTCTGAATTCCTACGACGGAAGGGAGAGACGAGTGCCCAAGAACAAAGGATGGAAGCGGAGGGGAGACCGGGAGGAGAGAGAAGGATGATGATAGAGAAACCGCACAAGTTTCCAACTAACCCTAACCCGACATAATTATTATCCTTTTTCTATATGCACCATAAATGGTAATTAATTATCCTTAAGGGTGTAATTGTAAATCTGAGCAGCTGATCCTTCTCATGTTGTTTCCTTATTTATTTATTTTGCTCTTTTCCTTAAATAATAAAACTGCTGGTGGCAAATTATTCGGAAAACAAATACGAGTTTGTCTGTGACATACGAGCGTAGAGCAAGAGGAAGTCTAAGCTCACGAAACGCAGCGTCTCCAGTACTGAGAGAAATTAGTCTTTTACTTTTTAGATGAACTAAAATATTGATAATTATTTTATATCAATTACGAAATTAATGTTACTATATATATATATATATATATATATATGTAGGGTAAGTTATATACCACCAAAGAATTTAATGACTGTGGGGAGAAGACAAAATCTTTCGAGTATCTAAAGTATTTTTCTTTATGTCCTATGCTGTCCTTCACCAAAAAAAAAAAAACTCATATTAGAATTTTGAAAATACTCGTCAATCCTAAAATAAGTAACATAAAATATTTTACCGAGTCAGAATTGAAGATTTAAAGTGGAAAAACAGATGGATGTTATATTCCTTCCTTCCTGCGTCGAAGGGAAATATGAAATAAAATGGCAGCCAAAGTCGCAGGCCTGGGAAGCCTTTAAGCCTCCCGTCCATGATTTCTCCTACGTCTCTTTCTCCATGATAAGTGGAATCATCTGTCAGTACGTAGTTCTTATGAACGCATCTTTAATTAGTGTTTCGCTAGCCTTAATTCTGTTGACTTTTCTACATAATTTTAGAATAATAATAATAATAAAAATAATAATATAAAAAAATTAGGAATACATTCAATTTGTAATACTTTGTATTGATCCAAAAACACCTATTTATATTGACTAAAGATAAAATATAATTTTTTAAAATAATAAAAAATTCTATTATAACTCAATAAAAATTATCAGTTTAATCTATTTATTTAAATCTAAATTTTTATTTTTTTTTATTTTTTCTAATCCTAACTATTTGAATAATCATAACTATTTAAATTAATCTTAACATACTCCCTTAATTCAAATAATTATAACTTGAAGTTGTCTTCAAAATAAAATTTTTCTTTCGTAAAATCTTTTGTGAAGATATCGACAAACTGATCTTTGATACTGCATCCACCATATTTATATCTTTAACCTTTTTCCGAAATATTCAGTAGTTAGCTCAGTTTTACTTTCCTTAGAAAACTTATCAGGAACTATTGTCTTTTGATATTTGGGCTTCTTACCTTGTTACCCTTTTAAATGTTCACTTTAAAGTTGTCATCCTCATCTTCATCACTGCTGGTGCTCTCTTTTTTTGGCAATCCTTGTAACATGTTTACCGGCAGTAGATGGAACAAAATCTAAAACTTTTCACTTCTTGAATTATAGCTCGTCGTCACTCTCATTATAACTTTTATCAACTTTAGTCTTATCCTGAGGCATCTTCTTTTCGGTTTGAATTTTGAATGATTCTTTATTTGAGATAGTTGGTACAAACTTACAAAAATTTAGGTGATCAAAACTTTTACACCATAATGTCAATTCATCGATAACATTATCATGTAAAGAAAAATCTAAAAATAAAAAGGGAAACACTTTTTTTTTTGTCATCCTCACAATTGCTATCAACTTTCTAATTTTTATCATAAATTAAGCATTTTTATCATAAAAAGTAGTATGGTATTATTTTCTCATCAGCTATCCTATACTAATGAGATTTTATTTTAAACTAGTAATAAATATCACATTATTAATATTTTTTTATCAGATTTAATGTTCATAATAATTGTTCCTTTTCCTTCAACTTGAATCTTATTGTCATTAACCATTTATACTGTAGATTTGATTGAATCATTAAGCATTTAGAATAAACTTTTATATGATTATTATATCCACTATCCAAAAATCAAATAGAACTAGAATATTATTCATTAGATGCTAAAAGAAAATATTTTCTTTATCTCTTTTTTTATCATTATTTTTCTCATGATAATTTTTTGATTTTTATTCCAACAATCTTTTTCAATATGACCATATTTTTTACAGTAAAACAAAGATGAACATTTGAATTTTTATTTTTGTACCAACAATCCATTTGAATTTTTATTTTTGTACCAACAATCCTTTTCGATATATCCTTTTTTTTTTTTTTGCAACAAGAACATCGACATGTTTCTTTGTTATCTTTATTTAAGTTCCTCTAACCCTTATTTAATCGATTACAACTTCTGTTATTTTGATCTCTCCCTTGAGATTTGATTTTTGAATTTTTTTTATCATTCTTTTGATCTATCTTCATTTGAGAAGTATGTTCTAAAGTTTCTTTTAAAGATCTATTTACTTTTTGTTCATGAACTAAATGACCATTAATTCATCAATAAATAATGTACTTGTATCTTTAGCTTCTTCAACAGTGGTAGAATTCATATAAAAATTTAGAGATAAACTTCATAAAACTTTTTCTACTATAGTTTTATTTTTTAAATTTTCACAATAAGATCTCATTTGATTCATAATAGAAAATACTTTTGAGAAGAAATCAGTGATAAATTCAAAATCTTTCATCATAAAAGTTTCAAATTCACATCGAATAATTTGAAGCTTTGAAATTTTACATTGTTTGTGTCTTGAAACACACTTTTTAATATTTTTCAAGCTTTTGTTCATGTTGATGCCATCATGATTTGAAAAAATAGAAAATCATTTATTGCTTGTCGTAACATGCAAGGGCTCTCGCATCTGTCTATGTATTCTCATTTATTTGATTTCTTTGATCTTTAGTAATATTAGGATCATGTAAATCATACTTAATAAAATAATTCTCTACTAAATTTCATAATCCTTATGAGATAAATAAAATTATCATCTTAACAACCTAAAATCGATAATTTTCACCATTGAAGATAGGAAGAAGTTGATTAGGAACCCTTACTCCAATGTAATGTCTGCCATCTTTTTCTTTTTTTTTTATTGGATCTATTTGCCTTCTCTTTTTTTTTTATTGATGTACTTGTGTTGATCTTCTTCCAACCAGGCTCTAATACCATATTATTAATTTTTTTTATAAAACTTCAAGGAGAAAGAGAAGAGAATAATAGAAGAAACTAAGAGTACATCCAATCTACAATGCTTTATACCGATCCAAGAATACCTATTTATATTGACTAAAAAATATAGTATAAGTTTTTTTAAAATAAAAAATATAATATCTTAATAAATCTTTTCATCCTAATCTATTTATTTAAATATAAATTTTTATCTTTTATTTTATCTAATCCTAATTATTTAAATAATTCTAACTATTTAAATTAATCTTAATACGTTGTTGCTTCAAAAGCAATGCAGATCGGAAATTGATGGTGTACTCTTTCTTTCACAAGATGATTCACAAGCTCTGGTAGTGAAACGCTTTCCAATTTCACAGCCTGCCTCCCCAGATCGATCAACAACATTTGTAGAACATTAATGCATCGGATGAGGAGGGTGCAAAAGAGTAGCGGAGGTGAGGGTTTGTGCTGAACCAACTCAGAAGCCGAGTACGTACTTGTTGGAATCATCAGGAGGCCTTACAAGCTGAAACCGCGGCCACAAACTTTTGAGGCTGCGGTAAGAAGTGGTGCTTATACTCTGCGATGGGCTTCACATAGATGCCAATGTTACAAAGATACCTACTGTTAGAGAATCCATGAAACCCCCAGAAATGAACACCGTTCCGAATGTTGAAGCAGAAGGGAGTGCCTCTCTCTCGCCCAAATGGCCCGTAGGTTGTTCCTCCGCTGGTAACAAAGGTGAGCGACAGCACAACATGTATACCATCATTTCCAACTGGCCCATAATAGCCTTTCACCACTGTGAGCGTCTCCCAGGACAACAAATTAATCTGCATGCATCCATGCAAGCCTATGCTTTCATTTGATGATGAAGATGAAGATGACGATATATATATATATATATATATATATATATATATAGAGAGAGAGAGAGAGAGAGAGAGAGAGAGAGAGAGAGAGAGAGAGAGAGAGAGAGAGAGAGAGAGAGAGAGAGAGAGAGAGAGAGAGAGAGAGAGAGAGAGAGAGAGAGAGAGATGATATAGGTAAGTAGTATGGCTTACACAATCGAATCTGTTTCCATTTCCTCCATGTCTATGAGCAAGAATTGGAATGCCATTGTAATCATAAGCCAGTTGGATGGAATTAATGGCGTTACCATGGGTTATGAGGATCTGCTTGATGTTACCGTAGCACACTTCATCCCACCTGTCACTCCTATGAGAAACTCGCCCTGTCACACCAAGCTTGATAGCGAACTGGTCATTCTGTATGATGCTCTGTAAGCCACGTCACAGGTTAGAGGTCAGTTTCTATCTTCATCAAACTAAGCCGATCAAATATCTCTGTAGGAATCAGATCAAAATCTACCATCTTCAAACCTTCTGCAGAGAGAGATGAATTGCCTGTATGCATCAAGTCCAACAACAAAAAGAGAACCATTATATATACATATAGGTAGTTCACTATGGAACTGGAGACACTGCGAACTGATAAGGAGAGGTAGCATGAAAACATACCTTCTTCTTCTTCTTCTTCGTGGGTCTCAGGCCACCGCTTTGCTCTTCCGGGAACGAAACATGAAGCTCATTATAAAGTTCTGTTCCTCACTAAAGATTCGTGAAGCAATCTTCTGCAAGAATACTACTTTTCTGTAGATGCTCTAGCTTTTCAGGAAGACGACGACTTTGTTCTCCTGTTCAGGTTAGAGAGAGAAGCGCAACGCACGAGGAATCTGTGTCTACAAGTAAACGATTTGCTTGTGCAAGAAGCCAACAACGTGAGGTTGCAAGTGTAGATGCTGCATGTTAAAGCTTCTTTGTCGGCCAACACAGCATGCTGCGGTGATGAAGGGATCGTATGCGCTGCTTCATTAATTGGCTGTCGAAGGGCATCATATATTTGCATCATTTGGTGGAACATAAACAATATTCTTCTAAGTTCATTTTCTGTTTTCTCGATTCTCACGTAGCTGATCACTCCTTGGTCAGCAATATTCTTCTAAGAACATAAACAATATTCTTCTTTGTCGGCCAACACAGCATGCTGCGGTGATGAAGGGATCGTATGCGCTGCTTCATTAATTGGCTGTCGAAGGGCATCATATATTTGCATCATTTGGTGGAACATAAACAATATTCTTCTAAGTTCATTTTCTGTTTTCTCGATTCTCACGTAGCTGATCACTCCTTGGTCACCTAAATCATGATACTGATGTTAAAAATAATCTCACATCATTCGAAAAAGTCGTTTTACCTAAAATTTGAAAGTTTAAACTTTTCGGGTTACATTGATTCTAACATTTTACCCTCTTTGACTTAGATTTATTATCGATTGTTTACAAGATATCAAACCCAAGATAAAATAAGTGAGTAAAAAAGATTGAGAAAACACTTCAAATATTTGTAATATATATGAGATGATGTGAGATATACTAAGAAGGTAGTCTTTTGAAGTATTGAAAGAGTCAGGAACACAAATTGGGTTTGACCTACTATTTAGAAACTTAAGGTTTTAGGTTAAATTGATAACAACTCTAATATATATTAACCTTTACTAATTTGACTCAGACTCATTTTCGATTTCTAACAACCGATTCTTAATTTTATTTATTTAAAAGGACTATGCTACAACCAAAAACAACTAAGAAGATGAAGTCATACGCTTAAACTTAGTATTTGTGATAAAGAGGAATATTGATGAGTGAGAATATGTCACAATAATTAAATGATAATTCGTGATCTTGTTTACTCCCTAGTTAGGTATCTTTATATGGGAGAATCAACACGAAAGACATTGACATGCCCATATTAATATATCACATTTGAAAGACACATCTCCACATCATATGGTACCAACCTATCTTCATATACAGGGAAAGGAAAAGTTGCAGTATCCTGCAAAACTTAGCCCATACCTATCTGGTCCATATTCTCACCACTTAATCTTCAGCGATACATCTAAAGAGATTAACCGTCTTCTTCATATTTTAAGTTTGCTTTCATTTTAATTTTATTTTTTTTACAAAAGGTAAATGACGAATGCGAGATTCGAGTCCAGAATCTAAGATCACTTATCTTCATGTGAAAGAGAGAAATGGAAAAGCTAACCAATGTGCGTGAATGCCAGTCCAATAATCCCAAGCATTTCAAATGACTGGTTGAAGGTGGAGAGATGCAAATATGGGGTGGTCATTTCCACATCCAAATTGCTCATCATCATCTTGAAGCATTTCTCTACAGTGATCGATGCATATACCCGACGAAACGTTGTCTCATACGGCATCCATTACACAGGTGTCCGAGCTCACGCTGACGTGATGCACCAAATCAAGGAGGGCAGGGCAAGGACATACACTAAGCACTTCTCCATGCTATGTGACATACGTATGTCTACAGATACGCGTGTGTTAACACTTACGGCCAACTTAATTCAACCTTATACTCTAAAAATATCGTGGCTCAATCACAAAAGGAAGAACAAAAACAAAAATAATAATAATAATTTGTTGGCTTTGACAACATAGAATTTACCATTTTTGGTTGCGTATCTACTTCTATAATTTCTTCATAATCGATTGAATTGAACATTTTGAATAAGAATCTAGTCACATATATATATATATATATATATATATATATATATATATATATATATATATATATATATATATATATATATGATCAATATTTTCAACTAAACGCATGAAAACCAATTAACCAGAGTTGTCATATACTCTTTGGTCATGACTTATCATTGCAATACCCTATCGTATTCCAAGTCATGCACTTTTTAGGAGATGAATCTTGATATCCATTTTTGTCATTATTCTTCTATAGAAACCATTTTTTATCCTCTTATATCATATCAGAAATCAAATAATGATGATAAATCAAACAGTGAGTTTGAGTTCGACTGATACCAATTCAACCTAATCCTTTAGATCCTACATCACATCCAAATCTTTTATTTTTTTAATAAATATTAAAATATTCTTTCAGTCATTTTTTAATCTTCACATCACACATGAATATTTTAAATTTCTTTAATCGGATGTTGCTTCCTTGCATGCCTTTTCCATATCCCGAGCGCAGCAGCTACTTTAGGTATGATTAAACATCATAATGACCGAAGACCAGTAAGCAAAAGGATGCAACGAGTGATAAAAGATCAAAACTAATTGTAGAAGTATATCTTGATCAATACAATAGGAGGTCTATTTATACAGATTAAGAGGAATGATTTCCCTCAATAACTAAAGAGATTAGGGAGGATTTCCCTCAACAACTAGAGAGATTTCCTCATATAGTTGGAGGAAATCTTATCTACTATCATGCCCCCGTAAGATGGTACTCCTGTCAAGGATGTCAATCTTGGATCGATGTAATGAAAATAATTTACGGGCAAGAGTCTTCGTAAGTGGATCTGCAAGTTGATCGACCATATGTACATGAGAGACACGTAGTTGATTTCTGACAACTTGATCTCGCACGAAGTGAAAGTCAATGGCGATGTGTTTCATGCGTGAGTGGAACACTGGATTGACACATAAGTAGGTAGCTCCAATATTATCACAATATATTGGAGGAGGAAGGGTAGAGTTGACGTTGAGTTCCTTAAGGAGATTTGTGACCCAATTGATTTCAGTAGTAGTAGTAGCGATGGCACGATACTCAGCTTCAGTTGTAGACCGAGCGACTGTCTTTTGCTTCTTAGAACTCCAACTGATAGGATTAGCTCCAAGGAAGACAATATACCCTGATGTATAAGTTCTATCATCAAAGTTGCCCGCCTAATCAGCATCAACAAAGGCATGGAGATTAAGTGAGGCATGTTTGCGGAGAAAGAGGCCATGATGAAGGGTCCTTTAGATAATAAAAATTCGTTTGATTTGAGACCAATGCATAGTAGATGGTGGTGCATGAGACAATTTATTATTGACTGCAAATGAGATATCTGGACGGGTGAGAGCTAAGTACTATAAGGAGCCAAGTACTTGTCGGTATTGAGTAGCGTCCGAAGCAGGGCTTCCATCACATAATTTGAGTGATTCATTCGTAGAGAGGGGAGTTGTAACCTCCTTTGTATCATACATATTTGTTTTGGATAATAGATCTTGAATATACTTTCTTTGTGATAGGAGGAGACCTGAAGATGTAAATGTTGCTTCAACTCCCAGAAATTAACTTAAGGTGCCAAGATCTTTGAGGGAGAATCGATCAGCCAATTGCTTTAGGAATGTCCGAATCTCTAAGGGATCATTGCCTGTAACAATAATATCATCAACATATACGAGAAGATATATTGTGGTTCTATTTTGTTGTCGTAAGAATAACGAGGTATCAGACTTGGAGTTGATAAAACCCATGGATGTTAAAAATGTGCCAAGTTCATTATACTGTGCTCAGAGCTTGTGAAGTCCATAAATAGCTTTTTGTAGCTTGTAGACATACCTTGGATATTATGGATGCACAAAGCCAGGGGGTTGCTGCATGAAGACATCTTCAGTTAGAGTCCCCTGTAAAAAGGCATTATTAACATCCAATTATCGTATATGCCAGCCTTTTGAGATAGCCAAGCTCAAGATAAGCCGTATTGTTGTTGGTTTGACAACTGGGCTGAATGTCTCTGTGAAGTCAACACCAGGTCGTTGATGAAACCCTTTGGCAACTAGACGTGCTTTATATCGAGCAATAGATCCATTTAGGTTTCGCTTAATTCGAAAGATCCATTTACACCCGATGATGTTTTGTGTGTGAGTAGATGGAACTAGGGTCTATGTAGAGTTATGAAGAAGAGCATCATATTCTTCACACATGGCTTTACGCCAGTGTGGAGATTTTTGCGCTTGATTAATTGTGGTGGGTTCACTAGCTTCAAGAGAAGAGTTTGTGATGGCATATAGATCAAGAACTTGATGTGGTTTAACAATACCACTTTTGGAGCGTGTTATCATATGATGGCTAGGAGCTACGGAAGTGGTAGGTTGGGTTGTTAGCATAGTCGGTGGTGAGTCAGCGAGATCAAGTGGACTAGTCTGCTGGACTTCAATAGCACCTGATGATGTAGCTGATGGTATTGTTTCATTAATAGGAGAAACTTGTGAAGAAGGGATTGGAGGGTAGGGAGGAGGTGTTGAGCGGAAGAGTGTCTTGAGCAGGAGGGTTAGGATTGGATGGTGTTGTGGGAGGTTCATGTGGCGGGGTTGAGGAGATGCTCGGTGATGTGTGTTTGTCGGAGTAGCTTGCATGGTAGAGTACTCGGGATTTTGAAAAGGAAAAGAAGACTCCACAAAAATAACGTGGCGTGTGAGAAAGACTTTTTGGGATTGTGGCTCGTAGCATCGAAAAGCATTATATTCAAGAGAGTATCCAATAAAAATGCAGGGCTTAGATCGTGGTATAAGTTTATGAGAGGCATAAGGACGTAGCCACGGATAACATAGACAACCAAAGATTTTGAGTTTGTGAAAGTTTGGAGGCTTGTGGAATGGTTTCTCAAATTATGACTTGTATTGTAAGACTGGAGTGAGCATACGATTAATGAGATAAACAGCGGTTTGAAAGGATGCTGTCCAAAAAGGTGATAGCGAGGCTGATGTAGAAGTGTGAGCCAGTTTCAACTATATGTTGATGTTTGCGCTCAGTGAGAACCAACTAATTGGGAGTATGAGGAGGTGACTTGAGGTGTTGTATACCACAAGCTGCAAGGCAGGATCACGAGGGCTTGATATTCACCTCATGCCATCGAGTAAACTGTTTTAATGGAAAGGCGAAAGAAATTCTCGACCAACTTTCTAAAGTTGGTAAAGAGATTGAAACTTGATTTATGACGGAGGATATAACCATGTGTACTTAGTGAAATAGTCAACAAAAATAACATAAAAACGAATCTTGTCAAAAGAAAGAGTTGGGGCAAGACCCCAAACATCAGTATAAATAATTTCAAAAGGTTTAGAACAAGATATAGAAGATGTGCCAAAAGGTAGTCTATGACTTTTATTGCTACGACAAGCATCACAATAAGTTAAAATGTTGCTAGTAGAGGTAGGAAGTGAATAATGAGAAAGTAACTTTTGCTGAATAAGAGGCGAGGATGACCAAGGCGTCGATGCCACACATCAAGCTGGAGCGACAGCGAGGAGTGAGCAGTGGGGTGGGTTGTTTTGCGAGCGGATGGCCACTCATAAATGTTGTCTTTGTTCTAGCCTTGGACTAAGGATGCCCCGTGCTCAAATCCTTGACAAGAAAGAAGTCGGAAAAATTCAATGGAGGTATTATTTTGCTTGCGAATTGAGAGCGAAATAAGGTTTCTTTTGATGTGGGGTGCACACAAAACATCATCAAGTGTGAATGTTGTGGTGAGTGAATTAAGCATTGTAGAACCAATATGAGTGATAGGGAGTCCTTTACCATCACCGATGATGACATCCTCATCGCCGCCATAGTTGTTGTGGACAGACAAGTTCTGAAGATCGGAGGTGATGTGATGTGATGTACCAGAGTCCATAATCCAATTGGGTTGACTAGTCGTCAGAGTAGTTGTAAGATTGGCTTGAGGCCACTGTGTTGGAGCAGGAAGTCGAGTCGAGGCGGCGGACTTTCGCGGAGTGTCCGATCTTATCACTGGCCCGGCGGATGATTCGGCGATGGCGAGGTCGGGGCGCAAGTCTTGATGATTATAGGGGATATCACCTTGATGAGGATGAAAGTGTTGATAATGTGGATGAGAGGGGTTTGGTGTGGATCCCATAGGGTCAGGAGGCAGCTTTGTCGAACCGTGATTGACGTGCTTATTGTATTGGCTACTCTTCCTCTTGGATTTATGACTGACTTGAGCTATGATAGTTGGTCCGGGCAGCCTATCATCGCGCTTCAAATATGTCTCATAGTCGGTTAACTTGTCATAAAGTTCTTCAAATGATATTGGAGAGTCACGTGCTCGAATTGCGGTTGCCAATTCTTTGTATTCATCCCCTAGGTCATTAAGTGTATGAACGAGGACTTCTTTTTCACTGAGGGAATGACCTATCAAAGTTAAGTCATCGATGATCACTTTGATATTTTGTAAGTAATCAGCAATAGTACTTTCCTCTTGGTTCACTATCAAAGTTAATTAGAGAGATTTCCTCGTATAGCTGGAGGAAAGCTTATCTACTATATCAACGAGAGAAGTTGATTTTGAAGCGACACTTTGTAGTTTGTACGTCCATCTCAGAAATGTATATGGTGGCTACAAAGCTTGGAAGTGTTGCCATGGACATACTAACATCTTGCTTAGGTGCATTTGGTCAAGTTTTTGACAGTTCTCTTGTATCAGAGGATGAACTCTTTGCTCGTCGCACAGAAACCAATATGTTCTTGGGTTAATATGATTGATGCGAACTAAAAGGATTAGTATGTGCAGCCCTACTGTTGGTCTAAGTCAACACTAAATCACGGTGGTTGTGATTGTATGCCAATGAACAGTACTAATGTCTTCGGTCTTCCTCATCACATAGTTTTTAATACCTTCTTCTTTGACGATTTTGGAGGGTTGGCGAAGGCAAGCAGCTAAATTAATCAGCTCATGCTAGCCAATGTTCAGATGACTTGGTCTCTCGGCTGACCTTTTGACTCCTCAAGAACAACTAATAATTGATTATCTTTAGGTAAGCAACTAATCACAGCTGAGGGATTATTAATACTTCAACACTACATGACTCATGTTTGCTGATTTATGATCGATACCTTATCATCACATGGCTAATAAGATTTTACTCTTAAAATGTTATAATTATACTCATGATCATGTTATATGCTTTAGATTCGATGCAGCATAATTACACCAAGTGCTAGAGGAGATATGTAATTACTGTTGATATTATACTATATTCTCGAATGCAATGGTAAAAAAAATCTCATTATAGAAAGATTCCTCACTATATTCTCTAACAGATTCTTTTTTACTTCACTCGACTCTTAAAAGATTTATAGGAATTGGTATATCTTGAATCGAGCAGACTCAAAATTTACAAGATAGATATGAAAAAAAATCTCGATTAACTCCGAATCAAATTTTACTGTACACTGTACCTGAAAATGATGTCGGAGTTCCCTAATAGGATTACATCTTTCACTGTATCTAATGGAATGTTTAGACCTGCGGAACCAAATACAACTCTATACAATATAATATAATATCAACTCTCGCTATGAAATATATATTGGACACGAAAGCTGATAGGAAAGAAACACGCGTGACGAGTAGGCGGCTCACAGTCAAAAAGGACTAGGTGCTTCTGCTCCCACTTCCGTGATTAATTTGACCTTCCGTCTCCTTCCTGGCGAGTCAGTACGTGTCTCCGAGATTAAGGCCCCATGACATCTCACCTGACGCCAGAACAAGCCTCATGTTCGACGCTGTTGTACGTGAAAGACTCGTTCTTCTTTGTTGAATACGATTAGGCCGTACTGACTTTGAGTTGCCTTTGACGAAGTTATGTGTACTGCTTCTTCTCATGGTGTTGCTGCCTTAGAATCTACGTTCGTTTGCTTTGCATGCAATCCAGCCTGAGACCAAATGTCTCATGTGACCCTCTTCACTTGTGCTGATGAAGTGACAGCACATGAAGAAGGTGAGCCTTACTTTGTCTTTTTCTCCTTTTGATGAGCATTTTGAATCATATGGGTCGCCTAACAAAACCTATAACATATATTTGACTATTATATCTGGAGAATCTCCACATAGTTTTCCTGGTTCATTTGCATGATCAAGAAAAAAGAAAGGAAGGCCAGCGCCGAACTTTCACCGCATCGAGGACAGCAGAAGAAAGAAACAAGCCACCTACTGGCAACTACTCTTCTAATTTTCTATGCTCACTTTCGTCATGTTCTCCGGGCGTCATTTGCGCCGGTTCCTCTATAAATGACCGGCTTCTACCTCTCCTTTCATCGCCAGCAAGCAGCAAGGAGAACTTCTTGCTTCTCCCTACTTTCTCTCTGTCCACTAGGATCCCACAGTAGTTGTTTCTTCGAGAGGGAGTGAAGAAGAAGAGCAACAACAAGCATGGCTCTCTCCACCGTCAACTTCACAGTTCTCTTGGTTCTTACCCTCGCGTCACTATGCTCTGGTACTAGCGATCCTGGGGCTTACCTGTACCCACAGTTCTACCAGCACTCCTGCCCAAGGGCTCAGGATATTGTGAGGTCTGTCGTCGCCAAGGCTGTGGCCAAGGAGGCTCGAATGGCTGCTTCTTTGCTCAGGCTTCACTTCCACGACTGCTTCGTCAAGGTTCAAGAACGACCATTTCATGCAGCTCAACGTCGCCATCTTCTAGCTTTACCACAATGATGACTACTTATTCCTACCCCGAGATCTCAGCTACTAACGTGACTCGTGCAGGGTTGCGATGCATCGTTGCTGTTGGACAGCAGTGGCTCCATCGTGAGTGAGAAAGGATCCAACCCAAACAAGAACTCCGCCAGAGGGTTTGAGGTCATCGACGAGATCAAATCCGCACTGGAGAAAGAATGCCCACAGACGGTGTCTTGCGCTGACATCCTGGCCCTTGCCGCGAGGGATTCCACAGTTTTGGTATGTGTGATGTTGAGACGCATGCCATGGATCGTACGTGCAGCTTAGATGTATGACACTCGTGCTTTGCTGTTGGCATGCACGCAGGCTGGTGGGCCCAACTGGGAGGTCCCACTGGGAAGAAGGGACTCACTCGGTGCGAGCTTAAGTGGTTCCAACAACGACATACCTGCGCCCAACAACACTCTGGAAACCATCACCAACAAGTTCAAGCGGCAAGGCCTTGACATCGTGGATCTCGTTGCACTCTCAGGTGAGTCTTAGTCTCATCTGCCACCAGCTTCTACGGCTCATCGTTGCACTCCAAGAAAGTTGTTCTTCTCTTAGTCTGCAAACCAACATGTTCTTTAAGCACTCTGATGTGGTCGATGCAACAACTGGTGCTGCAGGCAGCCACACCATCGGTCTATCACGTTGCACGAGCTTTAGGCAGAGGCTGTACAACCAGACGGGGAATGGGGTGGCTGATAGCACGCTCGAGGAAGCCTACGCTTGGCAGCTGCGGTCACGCTGTCCTCGATCTGGTGGCGATGACAACCTCTTCTCCTTGGATCGCGTTAGCCCCACCAACTTCGACAACAGCTACTACAAGAACATAGTGGCCGGAAAGGGTCTGCTGAACTCAGATCAAGTGCTGCTCACGAAGAGCCTGGAGACGATGGCGCTGGTGAAGCAGTACGCCGAGAACAATGAGCTCTTCTTCGACCACTTTGCCAAGTCCATAGTGAAGATGGGGAACATATCACCTCTTACTGGTGGCAAAGGAGAGATTAGGAAGAACTGCAGGAAAACTAATTAAAAGTCGGTAGAGAACCGTGACGGTCGTCCGTCCAAGTTGTTCTGTTCGTCGTCATTTCATTTTCAGCTCTTTCGTGGGATCTGTTGTTGTAATCGGCAGTTTGGTTGCGGTTTGGGTTGTGTCAAGTGTGAGGTAATTGTAGGTCAATAATAATAAAGAGGATTTCTCTGTCATTCGGCCATGTTGGTTGTGGAGAATTAATTACCGTGATACTTGAGGTAATTGCAGGCCATGTGCTAACATGATTAATTCGGCTATTTGATCCCTCCTGTATGATGTAGCTGAATTTGCTCATGAAAATATCTTTCTTGTTATATGATTAAATAAATATAATCATGAAGCATCCTCTATCTCTAACATGATTGAATCCGATCATAAAACATCTTTTAACTTTAATACAATTGAATTTGATCATGAAGCATAATTGGATCCGACGATAAAACACTTTTTACTACTCACTCAGTCGAATTGAAGCATTTCATATCTCTTAACGAACTGAAATCACAATAATGACACTCACTGCATGTGACTTTGTTTTTCGCCACCTTCTACATACCAAAAATACAATGATACTTTCGGAATCCTTCGACTGGACTAAATCAAACATCGATAACGTCTTTGTCGGGTATGACACCTCGATGATATAATTTTTGCATGATCTCCTATCAAACCCTCTAGATCTATATCTGAATTACTTCTGCACCCTCCTCTAGATCTGAACAAATAGAATCTTAATAACAATATTAGATACGGATTATAATACATATATTGTCATCAATATTGCATGAATTCGGCCATACATACCAGAGCTGCGGCTGGGCCACCGTGTATAGATAAATTTCCAGTAGAGAAACTGAGAGGGGTTTTGTCGACCACTCTTCTTGTAGTGATTCATAGTACCAGCCAGATTATTGACAGTGCTATAGTGCATGGTGAAATTAAAACAACATACAGATAGCATGCCACAACGAGGATTGAGATTCATAATCAATTCATAGACACGTAACAAACAATCATGCACAGTGTCACAGAAGCTATTCTTGCTACAAGGAATTATTTTTATACCCAGACCAAATGGGATGCCAGTTGGATACAAAGGCTATAGTTCCTTGGTCTTATCAAATGTTGAAAATATATCTAGTTATGATATGGTACATACACAAATATTAGCCGGTGTTTGATGCAAAAAAGAACTCCCTACACTACTTCTGACACCATCGTAAAAGAAAAATAAAGAAAAAGATGGGAAGAAACCGAACTTTAAAAAATATACAAGAACTCAACCAGGATATTCTTGTTTCAAACTGCTGTTCATCATCCTTAGTTTCCACTGTCTTTTGTCGTCTAGCATCTTTCCGGAACCTCGTATGCAGCAAAATAATCTCTCTACCAAATTCTATCTAGTGTTATCTCTATCAATGTGATTCCATGAGGTAATCTCCCTTTGAACCAAACCTTAACAGGAACTATATCACTTTGTGGGAGAGCTGTATGTAATTCATGAGCCTCGTCAGTGCTTTACCACTATCAATGGCTTCTCTAGCCCTGTCCAGGGCAACCATGACATCCTCTGCCCCATTGCAACCCAGCAAGTGATCGACCATTCCTGCATTTAGAACAATCCTGTCGTAAGCTGCTCCTTTGTCACCGCGCAGAGCTGCTAAACCCAATGCAATATTCTTCAAAACCTGATACAAAGACCAAACTAAATTGATACACTTGCAAATTATGTAGTTCAGAATGTGATGTACTATCATGAATTAACTAACCTATCAAGCATAACCCTATATATGCTATTTGTATTTCATTTCAATTATAATTGCTAAAACACTTAGAACTGAACAAAATAAGAATTGTCAAATAAATGACATGTAATTAGATATAAAGTTGATCAAAACAGCCTTACGTTTACCAAATACATCAAAGAAAAAAAAGGCACTTTATTGTTAACTACTTGTAATACGAAAGACATCTATGGATTTTGTTGGATGAGTTTATTATAGTTTTAATATTATGCCATACCAGTTTCCTGATAAAAAATAGAAGACCGACAGTCCAATTATGTGGAGAGAGAGAGAGAGAGAGAGAGAGAAGGGGGGCAAGCGCCTACCGATCTATCAGTTCTTGGGGTATCCGTGGGTTCAAAACCATAATCTTTGGCGTTAACATCAATGCTGAAGCTTTCCCTTGAAATTCCTGCCCAAACAAACCAAGGATAGGGTCCTTCAAATACGAACGTCGGATCCATGTATTTGAGCATAAGGGAGAATACAACCAAACTGGGATTATGCTGGTGAAAATCCACATTATTATACAAACAATCATAAAAAACTAGGAAGAAGAAAATTCAAGTAGAAGAAAACCAACAATGCAAGAGATATAATACCATCAACATCAGGAAGAACCGCCAAACCTGGTGGGCGGAACCCTGAACAGTGGTTTACTGGAAGGCCTTTTGATGCATGAACGGCTTTTGCCTTTGTTGTCATTGAAAGTGCTCCTTCTTCTCCCTATAACACCAGAGTGTATAACATGATTTACAAATGAGGTACATTTGATACTTACAAGAAAAGGTACGTCTTATGCTCAATACTCTGCAAAGTTAGTCCAGAATTAAAAGATTAAAAATTTGGTGGCTATCTGAATTCAAATCATATGTAAGGTCAAACTGAATCTCACTTATGACACTCATATCTTATAATGACAATAATTGAAAGCAATCCTTTTGCCTGACAATGAAGAGAGGCTCGGAAATAGACAAATTTTTTGCCGGTGCATTGACATGATAGTTGAAGGTGATACACAGGTAACATTAAGAAGAACTGTGGCCCTTTTAGTTCCTTTTCAAGTCATATATATTTTGTTGCTCTTACAGATATTAAAGAAATCTGAATTCAAACTGAATTATTACAAGAAATGTTATGATATGCCATTTTCCTGATAAGTTAATTGATTGGTGATGCAATGCAAACAAAGCTTATCACAAGATCGTCAAGAAAACAATAAAACATAATTTCTAATTTCATTCTGTGCATTTTCACACAAGCTGCAAACTGCCAACCTTCACAACCAAACCCGAATGAACCCTTCTTCTTCTCATAAGCATCAACAATGGATTCTCATAACCTTCATGATAGAATCCAGCAACAATAGCTTCTCTTCCACGTGCCTGAACAAATAAATGGAACCAGTTAGACTTGCTGCTGTAGATAATGGATACTGATGCTCAGTTGGAAATGTGAGCTTCTGCTTCTAAAAGTTACAAGGATGCATAAAACCTTTAATGGATATCATAAAGACCAGAGATGGGAAAGCTTAGAAATTCATAGAAACTGTATGAAACATACTAAACGAATCTGTAGATATTAATTAAAACAAAAGCATCTTATATCAATGGCCAATTTCTCATGAGCAACTATTGTATAATTGACATATAGAAGAAAAGCATCTTACAAGGTCAAAGTGAAAATCGGGAAGAAGAAAAGCATCTTACATATAATCGACATATTGTATAATTGACATATAGAAGAAAAGCATCTTACAAGGTCAAAGTGAAAATCGGGAACACGATCACTGATATATCAAAAGAGACTCAGTAGCACAAGTAATCCTATCATCATGTGACGACGGGTGATGATGTCCAATGGCATTCAGAACAAATCTTTGGTATTGTAAATGAATGCAAAATGGATGGCACATGTAGCAAGCAACAATTCCTGGCATTAATGTGCAAACAATTATAGGAAACAATGTGACATGATTCATGAGTAATGCATGAAATATAAGACATATGTTGGCTATACTAGAATGAAGAGTTGCATGCTATAGTATGTGAAAATTTAACTAACCCTGACAAATTGCTGAACTTTCTCTGCAGTTGCCAATGGTGGACGTTTCTTAATATGCTCCCTCAGCCCAATGAGTGAATATCTGCATGGTATGGAAGTTTATTTTATTTAAAGTTCATGCAACCTGAAATGCATCTTGCAACATATAATTACATAGGATAACTATTACTAGTTGTACATTCAGAATGCTGAAGAAAATCTCATTCATAATCTAACAGATGCTATTGAAAACTAAAGATGTAAGAATGTTTGACAGATACAAAAGAGCTCGTACAATCACGAAAGAGTAAACGACAAGATGTGACATATAAAAAGAGATAACATATTGTCATTGTAAAATATACTCCCTCAAGGTTTCAGTGACTCCAGAAGAAAGACAGAAACAAAGATACCATTAAACTTCTCGCAACAATGGATTCATTCATAATAAAGCAACCATACCATCTTTCTTTGCTGAAGAATTATTCACCACAAAACAGCCATGCCATCTTTGTTTTGAGAATTTAATTGTCTTGTTGTTCGTGAATATTCATGTGCAAGGTCATAGGCCAAGTCAATTTACATGTGGAAACTTCAAGATTAACCATGCGTCTGAAGATGATTAAACTGTTTGATTGCGCTAATGCAGTTTCCGCGGTATATCCAGGCAACTAATTTGTCACTCACAACTGTGCAGCTCATCTTTTAATGTTGTACTAAAAATGTCATATAGTTTCCTGCATATCCCGAGGTGTAGAACTTGCAACAGAAGCTTCTAGATAAATTATATGATTGTAGAACATTTTTCGACAACAATATTTTGGATGTTGAAGTCAATACAGAAAAGCAACCATATAAATTGCAAAAGAACTTAAATTTTTTATGATCAACAACTTCAATCCAGAATAAAAATTCCAATTTTAATCTTATCTCCTGCGATGAATCAAACATGCAAATGTGTGCTCACAACCATTCTATAAGATATTGAAGGAAAGGTAGTGGACTATCTGGCAGCTGCCTGCACCAAGGAAAAAGATCATTCCTCATGTTTGCAACTTTAATTTATCCATTAAAAGGCTTGATACTCTTCTATTATTTCAGGATACTATAAATTAGACATTCAACAAAAAAGGGTGAATTGTGGCAAATCAATGCGAGGTCTGGAAAGAGTCAATATACGTAGAATTAGCTCTATATTTATAGGGACATTGTGTCTGAGATTCAAAGCTTGGCCTCTCAGGTTGTAAAGGGGCAACATTATCATTATACTAAGGCTCATCCTCTTTTTGTTTACATAAAATCTAAATGCCAGTAGTATAATAAATTGATCAATGTTGAATGCTTGTTGCGGAATAGTTGGAGTAATCTAATATTCTGAAAAATAGTATACATTTCAATGATCGGAGGTAAAAGAAATACAAAAAAAAAGGAAGATTATAGATGACTGAACTGAGAAAAAAAACAGCAAAATTGTTCAAGGGAATTTTTCATTTATTCTTACAGTGATGGATGAACTTCCTTCTGATTCAAATAGGCAAAGCCAACATTCTCATCCTGGAAAACAGGCACAATGCATCACCAAACCGAAAAAAGAAGACCAGTTGCAAATATAAATTCAAGCATACCTCCAGCAGTGTCTTTGCATGGGCTGGAGACAGATATACATTTGCACCCATGAACTTCAGCAACTGCCCTTCTGTTATTCCTCCCTGCAAATTCTAATTAACTAAGAATTCCAAGTACATTAATTGCACAGCTAATGGAGTATCAATTGAGATAGTTGAGAATTTTACAGCTCAGGGATCAGTAACGCGAAGCTCTGACCTTAGGGGGCATCCATTCCACACCGTGGAGCAGACAAGATTCACCATAGCAAGCTCTAACAGCAGCTACAAACAATGTACTTTTGAAGAATCGTGTATTTCCATCATAGGGTTCACCATAGTGAGTCAAAGAATCAACATCAGCAACAGGAGGAGGACCTGAGAATTGCACAGAAACTGGCTAATGAGTACCTTATTGTCAATATGGTTTCTGAACTATTTGAAAATTTTCTATGACTCCAATGTAAGAAAGAAAGCATTACCTAGATCATCATCAAATGCTAGACAGTATGCTTTAAGCTCACGATCTGTTTCTCTATTCATCCGCTGTCCTATTAAAAATGCAGCTATCAGTGACTCACTGGCCTTTGCAGACCCATCATCAACTGATTTCAGTGGAAGAACATCTCGTAGAACACCTTGGATCTCTTCATAGCCTAAATGACCACCTGCTAGTACTTCCCTTAAAGCACCTACTAGTCTCATCTCAGCAGTTCCTTCGCCAACATAATTTGGCCCAATTGAATTACCAGATTCCATTATTGTGCCCTCTGGATCAGCTATGAAGATTATGTCTCGTGGAAGAACTTCGACAAGGTGTGGCCAAAAGACATCCATGGCACGCCTTTCACCCTCACTCCACTGTGTGGGCTCTGGAAAAGCATTTGCTCTTATTGTCATCCCAGCAAAAAATGCACCAAGTTGTGCTTTAGAAACTTCATCATCCTTGAGTTCTCCCCTAGCTTTATAAACACACAAGGTTAGATGATAATAAAAAGCAACCGCATAGCAATTTACATTCCTACTATATATCATGACTTTCTGTCATATGTCTATGCCCACTGATCACATATTCATCATTTGTTTATTGATCGCTTACATTGAAAATAAATATAAACATAGTGGCCCAGAATACCAAATAACTTTATTTTCAGTACCTACTATTAAGGGACAATGAAAAAAGATTTACTTCAAAAGATAAAGCAACCATTTATATGATAAAAATAAGAAATTCATCTTGAAAAGCCACTTTGCAATGAAAAATAGAATGGTAGCAAAGAATCTGGTTTGCAGCCAGAATTACGCGTGGAAGTACCACTCATTATGATGTTGGATAATCCAGCAAACTTCAGAGCCTATACGAAAGTAATGATAAAAGGATCACCAAAAAGTACTTGGTTAGAAGATGCATGTGAGCAATTGATGCAAACATCTCAATTTCATCTTTTACAAGTTAAAAAGGAAAATGATGGAAGATATGAACCCAAGATAGCTTATAAGTTCTTCAAATGATGAGAATTGAGCTAATTTTTCATTGCATGGATATCTGCTTGAGAAATGAGAATCATTAATTATCTATGATCTGAAAACTGGAATCACTTATTATAGATTCTTCCCAGTATAATTAAGTGTTTTGTTGGACAAAGCTACAAAACAGATGCCCTAGGACTTCACTATGTAAAAGTAGCAATTGAAAACAAAACGCTGACATACAAAATGAACTTGTGTTTACCTTCAACAGATGCTCTTGGGCATTTTGCAACTCCACATTCTATTAATCCAGAGCATTAATAGATCACAAGACATAAATTCTCTTCCGTGATTTTACTTTGAGTGTCCTAAACAAATTATAACCTCATTTTTCTTAACTTTTCAAGAACATGAGACTCTGTTTCTTCCATAAAACTTATAGCACCCACAAGACAGGGGAAGGCATTTGGGACAAAACTATAAGAAATTACAGCTGACCTAGAATCTGACAGAGGATTGAGGATTGAATGCTATAACCTCAGAATTAATCATGGGTTCTCCAAATGGAAGATCAACCTAGTTAAACATGGTATAGTATGTTTAAAAACCCTAATAATGAAACTTCACATTTTACACATTCTATGAAATGCATCAAGTGGAAGAAAAAATAAATATATTTCACAGAGCAGACGCATATTTTTAATTTGATCAAAAATATAAAAGTATCAGTTTTTATATGTATTCATTTAACAATACTAGTTTAGATCAGGGCCAATTATTTTGACAATAAATTAGCAGTCTAGATCATAGTTTCATGCATAAATGTTCTTTTACATAGTTTATTTTCTGTTAGTTTCATAAACACATAATAATCTCAAGTTATCTGAATTTTAATTTCTATATATTTGAACATCTTGTTTTATGCAGCTACTAGACTTGGAGCTTCCATCATTGATTTTGAGGATTATAGTTTCAATCTTCCCACAAGGATTCCATGTCAAATCAGATATAGTTACATTATTTTGTGATGGGAAAAGGTATTCTGAGGAATTAAAAAAATCCAAAAGTTAATTAGTGTTTAAGCTCTTGTTCCTAATAGACACGAGCACCGTAGAACGTAAGAATAACTCAACAACATTCCAAAGTATCCGACAGCGACTTCAAAATAGCTGCACTCACCTGATTTGAGGATCGTGTCGAGAACCTTGAACGCCTGTTCCTCGGTGAGAGGCCTCGTTTGCTCCGGGCCAGTGCACACCCGCGCCTGAGCCTCCAGCACCGTCTGATTGGGCTGCGGAATCGTGGGCGGCCGATAGGACGATGAGATCGTGGGGTTGGGGTGCCCCGAATCAAGAAGCTCCGCCTCGTCGATTGCAGAACGGGCATTCGCTCGAAAGGACAGGCCGCCGATCCGGTCCCCCCCGCGCCGGAAGGAGACCCGATTGATCGAGTTCAAGAACCCCGTCGGGTTCGCGGAAGAGAAGGAGAAGCGAGGAAAAGTAGGGTTAGATTTGGGGGTGGAGATGAGGAGAGAGTTCATGGTGCAGTGACCTTGCAGCCTTCCTGGGAGAGAAGGACGAGAAGGCACAAAGAGCGGAGAAGAGCTGACAATACAAAGGGGGGCTTCGATTATTAGGAAGCGCGATCTAATCTAGCCTGTCCGATCCAAGGCAGGGTTCACGAAAACCTGCGTGCGCTGTCTGGGCCGATACAGGAAACGGGCCCCTCTACCCGCAAAGAGACGGCGAGGGTTGGATTCGGGAAGCAGTGAGAACATCCGATGGGCCGATCTCCGACGCTGTCGTCGTCGCCGAACGATCGATGTTGCACGCGCCGTGCCGTCCACATGAACACTATTAACCCATTAACATTTGATGTTTGGTCAGACCTCGCAAACGGATCAACATTACTATATGCATCTCGTCTCCATAGTCGATCGTTAAATATGATGCCAGGATGACACGATCAGGTCCAAACCAAAGTGGAAGTAGGTTAGTCCGATCCGAAACAGCGAACTGAAGTTGAACCAAACAGTGACATTGAGGTAGAGCTTTTGATATGTCCAGGTGATGCTTATGATCATTGGTGGTGATGTCAAAATTGAAGCTCCCAATCTAATGTTCCCATTAGTCCCATATTAAAAATGAAAAAAATAAGATTAATTTACAAGGATGGAATTAATTGTTCTACTCTATCGTTCTCTAAATTTCTCATGTCTATCATCTTTTTTCAGTTTTTGTTTTAATAAATATATATTATTTTTCTTTTTCATTATATATTATTGGTTGAATCATTTTTTAACCCTTTCAATTTGACGTCGCTATTCATCTTGTCAGAATTTTTGATCGTAGAAGTTAGGATTCTCTAATGCAAGAGAGAGAATTTACTGTCTCAAACGAAACGAGATACAAAGAGGTGGAGAGAAGAAGTAAACAGACAGAGCTGTAAGATTGCACAGAGGTCTTCAATACCCTGTCAAAAGTTTCAGAGACACAGGAAGATGACGCCTCAACGAAGAGACAAAAGCCGGTGGATGAAGAGGTCGAACGTCTCATCTCGATCCAGCATGCTTATCCGCACATACTTCGCCTCCACGCCAAAATGTCTGCCGCTCCGGGTGAGAAGCTTGTGGTTCCTCAAGAAGCTCTCACAGTCTTCCACTCCCTCTTTCTCGCATTTGAGCCATGCAAAAGCTTCACATACACCGAAGAATGAAGAGAACATGAGAAGGAACCATCAACAGAGCTATTCCAGCATGTTAAAGTAGCATACCAGGATAGGTTTCAGTCTCCTCCCCAGTGAACCTGCAGAGAGATGACTGGAACTCAGGTAAACTAAAGATGCCCGACGCCTTCACTGCTGCTCGCAGCTTCCGCCACCTCACGGACATGACTCTTCGGCCGTACTCAAACAGCCTGTGCTTATTCCCTGGAAGCTCATGCCCATCCGAGACCACTTTAAGGATCTTAGCTACCCGTAGCTGCGAGTCCTTGGACACTCCAATAGTGTTCAGCTCTATGAACTTGATCATCCTCTTGGCGACATCCTTGTCCTTCACCAGAGCCCACCTACTCATCAATGCTTAAACCTTTGATTAACAAGTTACATAAGAAAAAGATGTCCGATTTCTACTGCAGATGAGGGTGAAGATGTCTACCCCAGTCGAGCTCCGGCATGGCCAGTGCTCTTTGAGACAGTGAACAGCATAATGTCATGGTCTGCGGCACCAGTTATGGGGGTGTACTGAGGCCAGTAGTATGCAAGGTCATGGATCGTCTTCCCGTTCTTGGAACTCAGGACTGCTTCTCTAATGGAACCATCTGGGTTATTCGGGGAGCAAACCAACTCTATGTAAGCATCACCTTCGAAAGTGGATGCATCCCCAGCCCACCGGTACAGCCCTGACCGAAGGTAGTCTGTGACTGTTGGATATGACTGCAATCGATCGGAAAGGTTGGTAAGTCACAGCACATGTATCAACCCACAGAGATAGGAAACATGAAGAAGTTTGCCGGATCATGTTATCGGCGACACTCACTGGTCAAAAACATTGATCTGTTTGGCTATATGGAACAAGATATCTGAAACCCAAAATAGAGAATTGAAGCTCAAATACTTCCAATAGAAGGGAGGGAAGACGCAACATCATAAACATGTTGGGGTTGAGGAGCAAAAAAAACTATAAAAGACAGAATATTAAAATATAATCAAGAGAGAATACTCTTAATCAAAAAAACTGATATAGTATTAAAAACAATAGGAACGATATAGAACACTTACAAGATTTACCTTAATGCGCATCTCTTCCTTACTTCATGAAATATGGTCCTATTTATAGAACCTAGTTGTAATCACCTCATTTCATCATGTCACCCACGATTGAGTTAGGTGTAGGAATTACCTTATAACTTCTACATCATGGGCCAATTTTTAGAACATGCTTATAACTATCTAGAACATGGCAACTACCTAGATAACTACTATGAATCAATTTCTAATACTCCCCCTTGATTTATAGTTACATACACCAATTTGAGACATAAAATAAACATTCTTTTGAACTGGAAGCGACTTGGTAAGTATATCCGTAACTTGTTCATCTGTGCCACAACACTTCATTGTTATCGCTCCACTTGCTACAAGATCCCGGATGAAATGATAGCATATCTCTATATGCTTTGTTCTTCCATGAAATGTTGGATTCTTCGTCATTGCAATTGTAGCTTTATTGTCACAAAATATTTTCATTGCTTCATTTTGTTTTTGATTAAGATCTTTAAGAAGTCTTCTAAGCCATATTGCTTGACAAGCTACTAATGTTGAAGCTACATATTCTGATTCCGATGTCGATAATGTAGTTGTTGCTTGCTTCTTTGAACTCTAAGATATAGCACCTGATTCGAGGCTAAAAATATTGCTTGAAGTACTTTTTCTATCATCTAAATCTTTTGCCCAATCACTATCTGTTGTGGGAAACAGCTTTTCACAGTGACCACGGGCGTGCGTGGAATCCAGGAGCGAGGAGTCGTCTGGTATGGTTCGGGCGTCGATGGCTCCTGCTCCGCCTCCGACCCCTCGAAAGGCGGCTCCACGTTCAAGTCGTCGAGCGAGACTGCCGGCAAAGCGGGTCCGGATGCTCACGCCCGACCCTCGACGCTCAAGTCGATCCTCGCCCGTCGGCGAGCTCCCGAAATGTGTCGAGTGTTGAGTCTACTCACCTCTCGGAGTGTTTATCCCTTTTTTGTGTCTTACCCATTCGGCTTAAATAGGTCGGACGGATGACATGCTTCCGGCTGCGTCTGCGGGTGGTGTACGGGCCTGACCTCGCAGACCGGTGCCGTGGTCAACTTGGCGGGTAGTTGGGGCGTCACGAGAGAAGCGGCGTGGGCGATCAAATCGTAGGAGTAATGGAGCGCGGGAGGCGATGGCGTCATCGGGTGTCGACCCAAGACCAGTGTCACCGTCGTCATACTTAATACCCTAACATTACCCCCCTCAAAAAGCCACTCCTGCGAGACGGTCTTTGAGGGTTGGGGGCTGATGTTCGGAGAACACCCGGTTGCCGGCCCGAGATCTCGGGCGGAGGTTACGCGTGTCGTGACATAATTGGACCGAATCCACTGCGGGATAAGGGGTCGGCGCCGCTCAAGACCGGAAAACCGATGATCGAGGAAGCTCGAGACCATGTGACGACCAATCGTTCGGCATAAAGGGGGTCGAGGAGCCTCAAGACCCAAAAAACCGATGGTCGAGGACCCTCGAGACCATGTGACCGAACCGTCGTTCGGGATATAGGGCCGAGCCGCCGCTCAAGGCCTAGAAAGCCGGTGGTCGAGCCGTCGCTCAAGACCATGTAACCGAACCGCCGTTCGGGATAAAGGATCGAGGCGACACTCAATCCCCCGTTGCCAATCCGTCGTCCGGTAATCAGGGGTCGAGACCCGCGCAAGGCCCTGAAAACCGATGGTCGAGGAACCTCGAGACCATGTAACCGAACCGTCGTTCGGGGTAAAGGGCAGGCGATGCTCAACTCCCTGTTGCCGATCCATCGTTTGGTAATAAGGGGTCGAGGCTCGCGCAAGACCTGGAAAACCATAGTCACCGAACCGTCGTTCGGGATATAGGGCGAGCCGCTCAAGGCTAAAGCCGATGGTCGAGCCGTCAGCCAAGACCATGTCGAACCGCCGTTTGGGATAAAGGATCGAGGCAACACTCAATCCCCCGTTGCCAATCCGTCGTCCGGTAATCAGGGGTCGAGACCCGCGCAAGGCCCTGAAAACCGATGGTCGAGGAACCTCGAGACCATGTAACCGAACCGCCGTTAGGTAAGAAGCGGCGATGTTCAACTCCACATTGCCCGATCGTCGTTTGGTAATAAATTCGAGTCCGCACAAGACACAGGAAACCATAATACCGAACCGTTAAGTTCGATATAGGCGAGCCGCGCTCTGGACCCGAAACCGATGGTCGAGCGCGCTCAAGACACAGGAAAACCGATATCGCCGAACCGCCATTCGATAAGAGATCGGCGGCGCTCAATCCCCGTTGCCGAACCACCGTCCGTAGAGGGAGTCGAGAGCGCAAGACACAGGAAACCATAATGACCGAACCGCCATTCGGGATATGTGGCGAGCCGTCATCTGGACCAGAAACTAGTGGTCGGCCGCCGCTCAAGACTTGGAAAAACCGATATCGCGAACCGCCGTTCGGATAAAGATGGCGGCGCTCCAATCCCGTTCGCGAACCGCCGTCGGTAGTAAGGGTCGAGGCCCGCCGAACAAGACTGGAAAATCATAATGACCGAACCGCGTTGGGATATGAGCGAGCCGCCGCTCTGGACCCAAAAAACCCGATGGTCGAGACGCGCTCAGAGACCAGAAGACGATGGTTGAGCGCCGCTCAAGACTGGAAAACTGAACCGCCGTGCGCCGAAAATGGCTCGCGATAGTGCAGTTCTTTGGAATCGAGGAGTCGTTAGCGTCTTTGGGTAAGTTACTTACAGGTGGTGGACACGTCACCTCTTCATTAATATGGCCGGTAACCTTGTTGCCGTCGATGCTATTGGGGCGGTGTGTGCGGCGTCATCGCTGCCTCGGGAGGCGAAAGGGCCGAGGCCCCTTTCTATAAATAGCGAGCTCTGCGACACTCTATCACTTTGCTCGTGAGTTTTCCCTCACGAGTCCGTGCGTCTTCCTTGAGTTTTCTCCCTTGGCTCCGGTGTCCTTTGGACTCCTTCGGTCGATTCCTTCCACCGTAGGTTAGTGCATGATGGCTCTTCCTTCCACCTCCTCCTCATCTACTTCTTCCTCTTCCTCCCCTCTGTCACAACCCGTGTCGCTCTCCCCTCATCTCCTCCTTCGGCCCTTCCTCGGATGCGAGCGGCGCGTGCGCTAGAGAGCCATAATGTGGCGCCGACCGATTCCACCACTGGATGAGCGCATGGTAGGGATTCTCCGGCGGCGTTCGGCATCCGGAAGAATATAGCCTTCGGCCCCGAAGGCGGCGGGCTTTCGACCGGTTCCTAGGGCTTTGCCACGACCGCCGATGCCTTAGAGGCGGCTGCGTCTTCCCTGCACCCAATCATAGTATCCTGCATATCCTTGTGGCGGATCTCGCCTTCACAAATAACCCCAAACTCTTGGCGGTATCTGGTGGCTTTCACGGGGAATGCCATTACGCCAACATCGCCCGACCATAACCTTTTTCTCTCTGTTTCGCCTTTTCAAGGGTTGGGGATACTTCCTTACGCCGGACAGGGTTCGGGTTAGGCGCCCCACCAATAACAAAGGGTGGAAGAGCGCTTCTTCTTCGTCGATGCGAGAAGGGCCCGGGGTTTGAGGGTTGGTGGTCGTCGAGGACCGTGATGCTAACGCCCGAAACTCAATGCCGAGGCGTGCGCACCTCGGCGGTTAAGGGTAATCCTTCCCTTCCTGCAAGCCATCCATAACATGTCGGAGAAGTGGCTTGTGGAGGCGGGACTAATCGCTCACGGGGTAGGCTATTGTTGTTTGCATCTTTGGGCTTCTTGCCACACTCTAGTTTCTAACTCATCCTTGTTCTTTGCGAGATGGTGAACTGCGGTCCTTCCATGGATTGGTGCTCAGGCAGGACCGTCTCGCGCTCTCCAGGTTCCCAAGCGGGCGGGCGGCTCCGCGCTCTGAGTGGCGCCCAGAGAGAGGCCAAGGCGAGGACATGGTGGACTGGAGGTGCATGGCTCCATCCGCCGAGACGACGAGCGGCCGGGCGCTTCGCTCCCGGCGAGGCGCGAGCCCGGCCAGGGCGGCCGGGAAGGGTCAGCGTCCTCCGGCCATGAAGGACTTATGCCCGAGTCACGTCGGGAAGGATCAGCCATTCCTTTCCGTGTGATGGCGAGGTCCATGCAGAAGCTAAGCGATCCTCTGGTGGCCCGGTGGCATGGTCTGTCCCAAGGGGACAAGGTGTGGGTCGGGGGAGAGCCCTCGGCCAGCTACCTCCGGGGGGCGCTCCATCCCGACATAGCTCGAGACCTGTACACGCTCCCTTCGGAAGCACTCATCTCCAAGTCGGCCAAGTCGGTGTTGTGGTGGCAAATCTTGCGTTTATTCTCTTGGCTAAAGCACTGTTCACCATTTGACTTTCTCCTTTCTATGCAGAATCTCCACTACACCACGGCCCTCATCGACCGGGTGCCTGCAGCCGGTCGGTTGGTGTGAAGCGATGCGGCGCAACCTCGAGTTCGCGCCCGGCTGAGGCCGGCGGGAGTTCGGACCGAGGCGGTTCTTGCTGCGAGCAGCGGCCGACATGGCGCGGAAGTCATGCGCTGACCGCCCGAGCTTCGAGGCCGCCTCGGCGTCGGAGGCCAAGCTGCGAAGCTTCTCGGACGGAGAAGGCGGGCTGCCTCCGCACCAAGGAGGCCTCGAGTTGCCATGGCGACCGAGAGGCGAGGTGAAGGCCGCCCGAGGAAGCTCTTGCGCGGCGGAAGGCGGCCGCCGGAGAGGACCGGGAGGCGGTCGAGGCATACAAGAAGTCGGAGAGCTTCCTCCTCGGCTGGGCCGGAGGCGGTATCATACGAGTATGGGTATAAGGTTGCCACGGCCCGGATTCGGCGTGCCCTCGAGCTGCGGTTGTGGAGGATCCCTTCACCTCTGTCCCAGGGGCGAGGGGTTGACATGCCGGCGAGTTCCCGCTTCGGGCAAGCCTTCCGGGGCGCGGCAGGAGTTTTCTTCTTTTGGAGGGCCTTCCCTGCGCCTTTGTAATCCTTCTTTCCCCTCTAGGGGCTCGTTTTGTACTCAAAGCTTTTGGTAATACAATTCCCTTTTTATGGCAATACAATTTCCAACTTCATTCCAATGCTCGCGTCAAATATTGACTTACATTTGGTCCTTAAACAAAGTACTTCTTAAGGTTACGGGCGTTCGGGTCCTCGGGAATTCTTTGCTGGTCATAGTCGCGGTCGAGCGTTCACGGTCGGACAACTTTGATTACGCGGTGAGGCCTTCCCACTTAGGTGCAAGCTTGCCCTTGAGTTGGCGGGGTAAACGCTTGCCTTGCGTAATACTAGATCTCCCATCCGAGGAGGTGAGGCGCACCTTCTTGTTATAACCGGCAACACTCACTGTTGTATGCCGGCATCTTTCGTCTTGCGTCGACCTGCGTTCTTCTGGAGTCTAGGCCCGAACTCCACAGGCGAGGTGGATTCCTCATAGTTCTCCACCGGAATGTTGGAATGACCAACTCGGTGGTAGAGGGTGCTTCCGCCGAATGCGGTGTGGGGACTACGCGGCCGTCTTCGGATGATCGCCAAGACCATAGGATGTTCGGGAGCGTCGACCCAGCTCGTCCGGGCTTCAAAGTCCTTTTCTAAGTCCATCTAGGATAGATCGGTTGGTCACCTCGGCCGAGCCCGTTGATGCAGGGTGGGCCACCGAGCTAAACCTCAGCCCCGGATTTGATAAGTCGCCTGAACTCCGTAAACCAGTCTTTGGCGGCGGGTTCGTTATCGGTGATGATAACGTTAGGCGAACAAATCGGGTCACGATGTTCTTCCATCTGAAGCTGTTGACCCGTTGGCGTAATGGTTGCCAGGGGCTCGGCTTCCACCCACTTGGTAATAATCTATCCCCACGATGATATATCTCCTGGCGGGGGGGAAACGGCTAAAGGTCCATTCCCCATTGGCGAAGAGGCCGCGCAATCCATGGAGGTGGCGGGACCCGCGAGAAGGCTGCGAGGCGCGGGCTTTGGCGCAAGTGTCGCGTTACGAAACCTTGGCGTCTCGGTGCAGCGTGGGCGATAATAGCCTGGCGTAGTATCTTGAAGGCCAAAGTTCGGCGCCCATGTGCTCCACAAGTCGCCGTGAACCTCGGCGAGAATCACTTCCGCCTCGCCGGGATCTAAACATCGCGGTGGGGATGGGAAAAGCGACCTTTTAGAGCCGGTGCCAATCTCGCGATACCACGCCTGGGTTCGGCGGAGGCCAGTGCCTGACCTCATCCTCGGGCGGGATCCCATCACGCTTATACTTGACGCTTCACAGATCACGTGGGTGGAGAGGTCGGGACTCAGGGTCCCCTATCTCCATGATGGCCACCGGCCAGGTGTGTGAGCTCTTGACCTCGGGATGTTTCCTTTGGATCGGCTCCAGAGGCTAATTTAGTGAGTCCGCGCTCGTTTTGGGACACAGGCACTCACAGGGCCAGTGAAGCGAGGAAAGTTAGAGGTTTGGGCTCTTACCTTGGTCGGGTATTTAGACATAGTCGAATCCGCGCGTGATACTCTCGCCAACTTGTTGGCGAGTTGAGAATCGTGAGAACATGGTGCTCTCGGCATCTCGGTTGCCAGCGGAGGCTGCCAAAAAGCGCCTCGTATTCCGCCTCATTGTTCGTGGCCTCGAAAGCCGAAGCGGAGAGGCGGCTCGACCATAAGCGTGTCCGTCGGGGTCCTCTAGAATGAGTCCGTGGCGGCACCACAGGTGGAAGACCCATCGCGTCTGCGAAGTCGGTCTCGGTGGATTTGCTCAAGCGCACTCTATTTCGGTGTCAACTCCGAGATGAAATCGGCCAAGGCACAGGCTTTGATGGTGCTTCTCGGCTTGGCGGTCGAACTCCGGATAGCTCCGCGACCATTTAGAAGGCATATGCTCGTCAAACTTAGAAAGAACAGCGCGGTGGTCGATCATTACCTCAATCGTATGGGCACGGAAATAGGGGCGTAACTTCCGGTGATAGGATAGCGCTAACGCCAAAAATGTAGCTCGAAGTCCTGGGCCCAGTATTAACAGATATTACCGTCGCTTTTTAAGGTCTTTGTAGAACCGCGTCACGGCGGATCCTTTCAGCGTGGTGAGCGCCACATATACGGCACATCGAGCGTCAGGGTTCCATATAGGGCCATATGGGCTCGGAAGCGGCGTGATCGGATCGCGGCTCCATCATAAGTCGATGGAAGGCGGAAGTTCAAAGCATAGGTATTCCCGTATCATTGTGAGGCGGACTCAGTGGGGCGCTTCCCTCTGCTCTTCTTTGGACTTACCGGACGTCCCTTTGCACCTCATCCGGTAGCGAAGGAGGATTTGAGCCGAAATAAGCCGTCTGGATCGGACACCGCCTCGGGTTGAGCGGGCGTCCAATTTGAGCCAGGTTCCGTCACGAACGGCGGAGGCGGGGAAGATAGTGCGGTGGGAATGCCTCGATGATGCGGGGAGGGTTCGGCCTTTGGAGTCGGCTCTGCCGCCTCACGAAGTAAGCGAGGAGGGCGGCACAGGCGGCACTTGCGAGTTCGGACATTGAGGAAAGGTCACGAAAAGCCTCGCCGTGTGGCGGGAAGAAGCGGGAACCCGCAGGCTTCGGCGAGTGGAAGTCGGCGTCGCTAAATAAACTCGATGGCGATCTCTGATTAGCGGCGGGATCGTCCTCGGGGTTGAGTGCAGCAGGACCTTGGAGTGCCAGCCGGGGCGACCTTTCGTCCATGTCGTTAAAGCGGAGCAAGTAGACCCTCGGCGAAGGCCCTCCTTCGCGCCCGTCTGTTGTAGAAACTGACTTTTACGTGACCCGGTGTGCGGCGTGGAAGTCCGGAGGCCGGAGGGTCGTCTCGGTATGGTTCGGGCCGTCGATGGCTCCTGCTCCGCCTCCCGACCCTCCGAAAGGCAGCTCCACGCTCAAGTAAATGCGAGAGCGAGACTGCGGCAAGGCGGGTCGGATGCTCCGCCGACCCCTCAGCGCTCAAGTCAGTCCTCGCCCCGTCGTGACTCCCAATGTGTCGAGTGTTCAGTCTACTCACCTCTCGGTGTTCATCCCTTTTTGTGTCTTACCCATTCGGCTTAAATAGGTCGGACGGATGGCATGCTTCGGCTGCGTCTGCGGGTGGCGTATGGGCGACCTCGCGAGGCGGTGCGTGGTCAACTTGGCGGGTAGTTGAGGCGTCACGGAGGAGAAGCGACGTCGGGCGATCAAATCGTAGGAGTAATGGAGCGCAGGAGGGGCGATGACGTCATCCGGGTGTACAACCCAAGACCAGGTGTCACGTCATACTTAATACCCCTAACACTATCAGTGAAACCAAATAATTTATATTTAAAATTATGAGAATACCAAATGCCATAATCGGTAGTTCTCGTAATATAATGCAGAATTCTTTTAACAGCTCCAAGATGATGTTTGTTGGGGCTTTGCATAAACCTGGATACTACATCAACAGAAAAGGTAATATCTGGTCGAGTATAAGTTAGATAAATCAAACCTCCGACCAAACTTCTATAGTATCATGCATTTGTCAAACATGTACCATCTTCAAGTTTCAGTTTCTCATTTATATTCATAGGCGTTGTTGCAACTTTGCAATTAATCATGTTAGATTTTTGATAGATCATTCATAACTTTCTTTGTGAAATAAAAATTTCATCTGATCCTTTATTTACTTCCAACCCAAGAAAATATTGCAGTAGACCTAGATCTGACATTTCAAACTTATTCATCATGGATTTTTTAAATTCTACCACAAAAAGAGTTAGATAAACCCATATATATAATATCATCAACGTAAAGGCAAACCATTAGAATATTATGTTCACAGTCCTTCTTTAGATAAAGAGTAATTATATTATTGCTCCTCTTAAGTCCATTTTGATGAAAATAATAATCAATTTTACTGTACCATACTCTTGGAGTTTGTTTAAGCCCATAAAAAGCTTTATTTAGCTTATATACCTTTTTTTCATGTCCTTTAATCAGAAACCTTTCAGGTTGAGTAACAAAAACTTCTTCATATAAATCTCAATTTAAAAACATAGATTTCACATCAAATTGATAAAAAGGCCAACCCAAGTGAGCAACTAAAGCCAAGAAAGTTCTCACAGTTTCGAATCTAGCAATTGGAGAAAAAGTATCATCAAAATTCGATTCTTTGAAAGAGCCGTATATTTTTGAATACTTCCATTTGGATTATATTTTATTTTGAACATCCATTTCAATCCAATAGCTTTCTTTTCCTTGATGCATTCTCGTTTCATTCTTCTCGATTGACTTTTTCATCATTCCTCTTTTTCAATTGCTTCCTCAAAAGTTATAAGATCTGAAATAAATAAAGCAAATATTGAATCATAAATTTACATTAGAGTCACGTAGAATCTAATCCTTAGATTGTAGTGACGATAGATGGAGCAAGATCTGAAAAACATGCACAGGAGTGTCATATTATACCGTCTGGAAAGTAAGTCTGAGGACCCTCACCTTTCTCAGCATATAATTTACACATTCATTTTTCATTGTTATTTTAATTTTTAATAGCGGTGAGCAACCCGGCCATGTTGAGTATGGTGGACCCCACGCCGGCTTGCGGTGATAGTATGTGAGACCTCTGCGCTCCCATCGCCTTGGATGCTTATGACACCTCGCGCTTCTCCTCTCCATCCGCTCCACGACGACACATGGGCGAAAGGTCGTTTCCGGTGGCACCTCGGCGGAGGTCATGGACCTCCGAACCCGGAGGGCGATCCTGCGCAACTATAGATCGCTATTGGAATATATTTAGCGGCGCGGGCTCTACCCGCCAAGTCGGGTTCCACCGCTTCCCCACCGTCACGGTGGAGGCTTTCGAGACCTTTCCCAGAGTCAGGACCACGGCTGAAATCTTGTCGGTGTCCTCCTCGCCTACTCCGAGGAAGCGGCGGACCGACCCTCAGGCGGAACCTCTTCCGGCATCATGGCGATCGCGGTACCATCTTCTCGACCTCCCGCGGGTTCGGGGCGGAACCGGGCTCTTGAAACACTGGGCGTCACTTTGAACTTCGGCGGTGTCTTGAACTTCAGCGGACCTATTTGGGCTCGGATCCGGTCCATCGCCTGGCGTCTGGAGGAGGTGCAAAGGGCGTCGCAAGTCAAGAAGAAGCGAGAGGAAGTGTCCCCAGAGTCCCGTTAAGCGGCGACATGCGGGAATACCGGTGCCCTTGAACTTCCGTCTCCCCTCCATCGACCTTTATGATGGAGTCGGTGATCGGCCGATCACGTCGCGCCTTCCGGGCTCAAATGGCCCTATATGGAACCCGGGCGCCTTGATGTGCGGGCGTTCCCCACCGCGTTGAAAGGATCGCGCGTACATGGTACGGTACCTTAAAAAGCGGGTCGGTGACATCCTTTGAACGGCTCGCCAAGGACTTGAGCTACGCTTTTTGGCGTTTGCGCGACCAAAGCCTCTGTCGCGCTCCTCACGGGTTTGAAGCAAAGGAGGGCGAACCCTCTCCGCCGTGCGAAGGTTCACCACGCGAGAATGCAGGAGTTGTCGGATGCTCACCCGCCGTTATTGGTGCGAGCATTCATGATGGGGCTCGGCCGTCGAGGTTTCTTGGTCCTTGGTGGGCGACCCCCGTCCATCGCGGAGATGTTTCAGCGGCAAGTCAATGCGTGGCGGCGAGTCACTGGATGTCGGGAAGGAAGGAAGAACGACCAGGGCATCCTAATCCATCCGATCGGGAGCGACAACTGGCGGGAGTCCCGCACCAAGAGGCGCCGCATGGGCGCCCGACCCATACGCGGCCGAGCCGCCACCTCCCCCCTTGAAGGCGTCTCGGACACAAATATTCCTCCAGATCAAGGAGCGGGGAATGCTCAAGCCGCCACCACAGATGAAGGGCCGGCGACAGCTGGCCGACAGCTCCCGGTACTGCCGCTTTCATCGGCAAAACGGACATGACACGGAGCAATGCTACGGTAGGCGACAAATTGAAGAGCTGATCCGAAGAGGTCACCTCGATCAATACCTCCGGCATCGCGGGCCCCGTCCCTGCGCCCCGAAGGCCCGGTCGAACAACACATTGACGTGATCACAGGGGGACCCGCTGCTGGAGGACATAGCGCTTCGGGCGAAGGGCTTATGCGGCCGTCGCGGCCGGGAATATCACCCTCCCTCGGCGGAGATCACATTCCCCTCGGGGATATGGGAACAACGAGCATGGCGATCTTTGGTGGTGTCGGCCGAATTGCCAACGCCGCAGTTCGGCGGATTATGGTGCGACAACGGCGGCTCGGCCGACATCCTCTGCCGAGGCCTTTCGAAGTTGGGGTTGCGAAGGAAGCCACGAAGCCTTTGCACTCGGCGCTCACCGGCTTCACTGGCGACTCGATCTCGCCGCGAGTGCGGTAACCCTACCATTGACCCTCGGCGATTCCCGAAGGCCAAAACTCTGTGGTAACTTTTACGGTGGTCGACCTCCCTCTGCGTATAACGCCATCACTGGCGACCCACCCTCAGCGAACTAAGGGCGTTCTATCCACATACCACGGACGAAGTTCCCCACCGGTAGCCGGAGTCGAGAAGGTTGCGGGGAGATCCTCGGGAGTCGAGCGGTGTTATTTGGCGACCTCCACAGGTAAGAGGAAAAGCGGAACCGCCCCTCGAAGACCAGCGCGGGGCGGCGCCCGGCGAGCATCGAGCCAACAAACGGCGGTTAATATTCCGCTGCAAGATGACCGTCCGTCGGACGATCGGGATCGGCCGGACACTGGATAATCAGAAGCGGCGCGGCTGACTGACCCTCCTCGGGGAAAGCGCCCGATGTCTTCGCTGGGCAGTGCCGACCTCCGGGAATCGACTCGAGTCGCCCAACACCATCTACGCATTTCCCGACCGCCGCTCGGTGAGGCGAGACCTCGGCCTCGGTCCCTCGGCGCCAACAAGCTGTGCGAGAAGGAAGTTGGCTCTTGGCGTCGACTTCATTGAGGAAGTCGGTACCCTCGATGGCTGTCAATGTAGTCCTCGTCAAGAAGCCTAATGGAATGGAGGATGTGTGTTGACTACACCGATCTAAATCGTGCTTGCAGAAGGATTGCTTCCCCTACCTAGGATCGACCAGTGGTCGACTCAGCCCAGATGCGCGCTTCTCCTTCATGGGCGCCTACTCGGTTACAACGGATCGGATGGCCCAGGATCGGCAACATCTGACCTTCCACACACCCCAAGGAGCCTACTTCTACAAAGTTATGCCATTTGGGTTAAAGAATCGGCGCCACCTACCAAAGGATGGTGAACAAGGTGTTCGCGGCAAATGAGGCGAAACATGGAGGTCTCGTTGGCGATATGATCGTGAAAAGTCGCAGGCTGCACACCTTGGCGACTTGCGAAACCTTCGCCACGAGAAGGTATGGGATGCGCCTTAGGCCAAGTGCGTCTTGGCGTGACATCGGGCAAGTTCCTCGGGTTCATCATACGAGAGAGGAATTGATGCCAACCCGAGAAGATCAGAGCTCTCAGGCATGAGATCTCAGCGCAGTTAAGGAGCTTCAATGCCTTAACGGAAGGATAGCGGCTCTGTCGGTTTCTGTCGGTCGGAGATAAGTGCCTCCCTTTCTTAGAGTCCTCAAGGACCGAAGAACTTCTAATGGATGGAGTGCGAGAAGCCTTTGCGGGCTGAGCGGCACTTATCAAGGCTACCCGACTTACCTCGGTGTCTGCGCGGAAAAACTTACCCTCTACAGCGGCATCTCGGCATGCGATGAGCTCGGTGCTTGTGAAAGAAGCCCCGATCGCAACACCGATTTACTACACCGACCATGTCTTTGCGTGGGCGGGCGGCGCTATCCTCCCATTGAAAGGCGGCATTGGCACTCATTCTAAGCGGCTCGGAAGCTCGCCCCTACTTCAAGCCCATACGATTGAGGTATTGGACCAACCCCTGCGTCAAGTTCTTTCTAAGTTTGGCGTGGCGGCGTCTCTAAAGTGGTCGGTGGAGCTATCAGGTTCGACCTGCGCTACAAGCCGAAACGACCATCAAGGCCCGGGCCTTGGCGATTTCATCTCGGAGTTGACACTGCCGGAGAAGCGTTGAGCAAATCCACGAGGCCCTGGATCTGCGTGGATGGGTCTTCGGCTCCGGGGCGTGGCGGACTCGTTACGGAGGATCGGCGGACACGCTTTCGGCGTTCCCTCCGCCGGTTTGCGACCACAAACAATGAGGCGAATACGGCGCTGTTGGCGAGCCTCCGTTTGGCGGCGAGATGCAACTAGGAGCAATCCACATTCTCACGGATTCCCAACTTGTCGAGCAAGTTGGTGGAAATGTCGAGCGCGGGACTCGACCATGTCGGATACTGACCGAGGTAAAGCCCAAACCTCTAACTTTCCACGCTTCACTCTGTCGGTGCGAGTCCCGAGCAGGTGCGGCGGACCAGCTCACGAAATTGGCCTCGGGCGATCGGAGGAACATCCGAGGTCGGGAGGCGACACACGGTCGGTGGCCATCATGGAGATCGGGGATCCGAGTCGACCACCCCACCAGCGTGGATTCGAAATCTTGAAGTACAAGCGAGGATCTGCGCGGCGGATGAGGTCAAGCGGCGGCTCCGTGAACCGAGCGTGGTGCTGCGAAATTGGCGGCCGGCTCTACAAAGGTCGTTTTCCCACCCCCTACTCGATGCTTAGATCCATGATGGCGGAAGTGATTCTCGCCGAGGTGCACGGCGGGATTTGTGGGAGCACATGGCGGCGAACTTTGGCCTTCAAAATCTGCGCGGGGCTGTGCGGCCTCTGGCCTGCCAAGGCCAAGGCTTTCGTGCGGCGGTCGACACTGCCCGGCGCGGGCCCGCCGCAGCTCCTGCGGTCCGCTCGCCTCCATGGATTGCGCTGGCCCTTCGCTCAATGGGGAATGGACCTCTTGGGGCCGTTCCCGGCGTCCGGCGGAGACATATCATCGTGGGGATAGATTACTTCACCAAGTGGGTGGAAGCGAGCCCCGGCAACCATTCAGAGCGGGTCGAGCGGTTCGTATGGAAGAACATCGTGACCCGATTGATGCGCCCAGCGTTATCATCGCGATAGCGGAACCCGGTCGCCCGGCACGGTTCTCGGAGTTACCGCGACTTATCACATCGGTGAGGTTTAGCTCGGTGGCCCACCCCGAACCAGCGGGCTCTGAGGTGACCAACCGATCTATCTGGATGGACTTAGGAAAGGACTTTGGAAGCCGTCGGTGGTCGGCGAGCTCCGAACATCCTATGGTCTCTGCGGACTACCCGAAGGCGGCAGGCGAGTCCCCTACAGCCTTGCATTCGGCGTGGAAGCAGTCCTACCGGCGAGTTGGTCATCCCAACATTCGGGTGGAGAACTATGAGAATCCACCTCGGCCCGGGGGTTCGGGCTGGCCTAGACACGCTAGAAGAGCGGGGCCAGCGCGCGTAAAAATGCTTTGGCGTACAAAGTGTTGCCGGGAGTTACAACAAGAGGGTGCGCCCTCGACCCCTCGGGATGGCGACTTAGTCCTCAGCGGATAAGCGACCCGCTCACTCGAGGGCAAGCTTGCACCTAAGTGGGAAGGCCCCTACCGAGTAATCAAGGTAGTCAGGCCAGGAACGTTAGGCTCGCGACTATGGTAGCAGATTCGAGGACTTGGGCGTCCACAACCTTAAGAAATATTTTGTTTAAGGACAAAGCGGAAGTAAATCAATGCCGGACTCGATTGGAAAGAAGTCGGAGATTGTATTGAGAAAGCAAATTTGTATTACCACAAGTTTTGGATTACAAAATGGGCCCCTAGTGGGGAAGATTACAAAAAGCAAGGGAAAGCCCTCCAAAAAGAAGAAAAGAGGTCTTCAGGCCGCAGCTTCGGGAAGGCTGTCGTCGAAGGGAACCTCGCCAGGCATGTCGACCCCATGATCTTCGGGGCATGAGGCGAAGGATTCTCCTCGACCATCGAGCACGGAGGACATGCTCGGGCGGGCGAGCAACTTTGTACCCATACAAATGCGATACGGCCCGTCCGGTCGGAGGAAGCCCTCGACTTCTTATGGCGTCGGCCTCCGGTCCTTCTCGGCCGACTCCTTCCGCGCGGCAAGGCTTGGCGGCTGCGGCTCGGCCTCCCTCGAGTCGGCGGCCAATCCGAAGCCTCCTCCATCGGAGGCGGTTCTCGGCCGGCGTCGGAGGCCGCCCGGCCTCTCGCGGCGGCCTCGAGCTTCGGGTCGGGCCAGCGCCTTCGCGCCCATGTCCGCGCCATTGCTCGGCGGACAACGCCTCGGGTCACCGCTCGGGCTTCCTCGGTGTGGCGCAACTCAAGTTGCGCTCGCCGACCATGCCTGCGGCCGAGTCATGCACCGGTCGAGGAGGCCGTGGTGTAGTGGAGATTGCACAAGGAAAAAGAACGGAAAGTGATGAGCGAGCTCGGCCAAGAGGATACATAAGCGGTGCTTACCCACAACAGACTTGGCGGACTTGGCGGCAGCGCTTAGAGGCGTGTATAGATCGAGCCATGTCGGGATGGGCGCCCGGAGTAGCGGCGAGGCTCTCCCGACCCACACCTTGTCCCGGGGCAGACCATGCCAAGACGGGTCGCTCGCGGCCCGAAGGACCTCCCCATCATTCGGGAAAGGCGGTGATCCTTCCCCGTGACCCACAGTCCTTGCATGGGCGGCCCTTCGTCGCCCCAGTGGGACCGGCTCTCGGCGAGTGGGCGCGTCGTTCGGATCCCGGCCGCGCGGCGTCTCGAGTCCACCACGTCCTTGGCCTTCGCCCTTTTCTTGGGCGCCCCTCGCCGGCGGTGCGAGAGCCACCCCCGCCCGCTTAGAGGCCGCCGGAGCGCGGAGATGGTCCCCTCGGAGCACACGAGTCGTGGAAGGACCGCAGTTCACCATCCTGCAAAAAGCGAGATATGTCGAGAAGATAGAGTATGGCAGCAATCTAAAAGGCGAGACAACGGCGGCCTACCCAGCGCGGACTTAGTCGGCCTCCACCGACCAACTGCTCGACATGTGCGGATGGCTTGCGAGGAAGGAGGATTACCCTCGGTGCTCGAGGTGAGCGCTCCTCGGCACTCGGCAGGCGGTGTTATCGATGGTCCTTGGCGACCACGAACCCCAAAACCCGATCCATTGCTGGACAAAAAGCGCCTCTTCCACCCTTTGTTATTGGTGGGGCGCGCTAACCGGAACCACAGTGCGTGCGGCGGAAGTATCCCAAACCCCTTGAAGGCGGCGAGAGGAAAAGGTTGCGGGTCGGGCGATGTTAGCGTAATGGCATTCCCCGGAAAGCCACCAAATACCGCCGAGTTGGGAGTTATCTGGGAAGGCGAAATCGCCACGGGGAGATGCAGGATCGATGATTGGAGTGCGAGGAAGGCGCGGGCCGGCCTCTAGGGCATCGGCGGTGCAAAGCCCTTGAGCGGGTCAAAAGCCGCTGTCCGCGGCGGCGGAGGTTGAACTCCTCGGGATGCCGTGCCGCGGAGAATCCCCACCATACGCTCGTCAAGATGGAGTCTTGGTCGTGCGGCCACATTAAGGCCTCTAGCATGCGCGCCGCTTCGCATCGAGGAAGGGTGGAAGGAGGATGAAGGAGAGCGGCGGCGCGGGTTTGGCGATGGGGAGGAGGAGGAAGAAGCGGAGGAAGAGGAAGTGGAAGGAAGACCCATCGCACTAACCTATAATGGAAGAAATCGGTGGAAGAAGTTAAAAGGCACCGGAGCCTATGGAGAAAACTTGAAGGAAGGCAGCGGGACAAGAGATGAAAACTCGATAAAGTGATAGAGAGCGGGCTCCTATTTATAGAAAAAGGGCCTCGACCTTTCGCCTCGGCGACGCGGCATGACACCACCACATCGCCCAATAGCATCACATCAGGCGATCGAGCGCGGCGTCATATTAATGAAGAGTGGCGTGTACACCCCGGTAGAAACTTATCCCGCGCCGGTATCCTCGATTCCGGCAACGCACTATCGCGAGCCGTTTTGACGGCGCAGGCGGTTCGGTTTTCTAGGTCTTGAGCAGCGGCTCGACCGATCAGGCCTTGGCGGCGGCTCGGCCACACACACCGACGGCGATTATTCGGTCTTCTAGGTCTTGGCGGCGGCTCGACCGCGGCATTACAGGCCTTGGCGGCGCCTCGGCCCCATCGACGGCGGATTCGGCTATTACAGTTTTCGGTCTTGGCTCGACGCGGTATGGGCCTTGGCTCGGCCACATACCCGAGCGGCGGTTCGGCTATTATGGTTTCTCGGTCGTGTCGTGACCTCGACCCCTTGTACCAAAATGGCGAATTCGATGGCGAGGAGGACTGGCGTCTCAACCCACGACTTCGGACGTCGGCAGCAGGAGAATCGGGCGTCTCCTCGACCCCCTTTATCGACGGCGGTTCGGCTATTATTTCTCGGTGCGTGTGCGTGACCTCGACCCCTTGTACCAAAATGGCGTCGGTGGCGGAGGACTGGCGTCTCAACCCACGACTTGGACGTCGGCAGCAAGGAGAATCGTCTCCTCGACCCCTTTATCGAGCAGCGGTTCGGCTATTATGGTTTCTCGTGTGCGTGACCTCGACCCCTTGTACCAAAATGCGGGTCGATGGCGAGGAGGACTGGCGTCTCAACACGACTTGGACGTCGGCAGCAAGGAGAATCGGGCGTCTCCTCGACCCCCTTTATCGAGCAGCGGTTCGGCTATTATGGTTCTCGGTGGCGTGCGTGACCTCGACCCTTACCAAATAATGGCGATGGCGGAGGACTGGCGCGTCAACGACTCGGACGTCGGCAGCAGGAGAATCGGCGTCTCCTCGACCCCCTTTATCGAAAGCGGTTCGGCTATATTTCTCAGTGCGTGACCTCGACCCCTTGTACCAAGCGGCGGGTCGGCGCAGGACCTCGCGCGTCTCGGCGACTTGGGCGTCGGCTTCAGAATGGCGTCTCCTCGACCCCTTATCGGCGTTGGCTATCTGGTTTCATAGGCCTTGCGCGGCTCGCCACACATCTCGAGCAGCGATTCGGCTATTATTTTCGGCGGCGCTGGCCACATCGCGGCGGCCGTCGGCCTCGGCGACACATTCGACGGTTCGGCTATCATAATTTCGTGGTGCGTGACCTCGACCCCTAGTACGACGGGTGATGCGGACTTGGGCGTCGCTGCCCTTACCTCGTGCTCACCCGTTCGGGCCTGCGCGAGTCTCAACCTCACGGGGGCGTCGGCAGCAAGCGGAACTCGGGCGTCTCCTCGACCCCCATTATCGACGGTAGTTGGTACATGTGGCGGCGGCTCGATCGCCGGCATCCTAGGCCTTGGCGGTGGCTCGGCCTATTTCGAGCAGCGGTTCGGTGACTGTAACTAGGTCTTGGTTCCTCGACCCCCTTTATCGAGCGGTGGTTCGGTCGAATCTCGAGCTTCCTCGATCGCCGGTTTCGGGTCTTGGCGGCGCCTCGACCGTATCCCAAAGGACTTGGTCAATTATGACACAACACGGTGAGAACTTCGAGATCTCGATCGGCAACGAGTTCTTAGCAACACCCTCCAAATTGCCCGCGGGTGGCTTTTGAGGGGGTAGTGATAGTATTAAGTATGGAGACACAGTCTTCTTACAACGGATGACGTCATCGCCCCTCCTGCGCTCCCATCCGCGATGTGCGGCCGCGTCGCTTCTCCTGCGCCCCAACTACGCCAAGGCGACCACGCACGCGAGCGAGTCCGTCGCCACTGTGCGATCGGAAGCATGCCCTCCGTCAAACCTATTTAACGAGCGGGTAAGGCGGGAGGGAGGACTTTCGATCTCTCAAGACCTCTAGGAAGGACCTTTCCTTTCTAGATTTCTCTTGAGACCCTTCTTTCTTGAACACTCAGGAGGTGAGTAGACTCGAACACCCCGCTCTGCGGAGAACTCCGGTAAGCGGGCGGCCCGACTTAGGCGTCGGAGGGTCGGCGGACCCGCCTTGCTGCAGGTCTTGTCCCCGGCGGCCGAGGCGGCGCAGCGCCTTCGGAGGTGGCGGGAAATCGGCGAGCCGGGAAGCCTTCAGTGCGGCCGCCCGAATCACGGTAAAAAGTTGTTTCCCCTAACAGCCACTAACAGGATTATACAATCAATATGCTTTGGATTATAAAGAATAACCAGTTAAAATATATTTTTTTAATTTTTCATCAAGCTTGTGATGGTTTTGCGAATCTACCAAAATATAAACAATACAACCAAAAATTTTTAGATGGCGTACATTTGGCTTTATACCATATCAAGCCTCAAAAGGAGTTCGATTCATAACAGCCTTTGTTGGTGAAATATTCAATAAATAAACTGCTATTGCAATTGATTCTGCCCAAAACTGATTTGGAAGATATTTTCCTTTAAGTAAACTTCTTGTCATTTCAATGACAGTTCGATTTTTACGTTCAGCTATACCATTTTATTCCGGTGTATATGGTGTTGTCAATTCCCTATGAATATCATTTTCTTCACAAAAAGAATTAAACTCATTAGATAAAAATTCACCACCTCTATCTATCTGAAGTGTCTTTATGCATCTACGACTTTGTCTTTCTACAAGTGCCTTGAATTTTTGAAAATTATCAAATGTTTAAGATTTCAGTTCCAGAAAATATACCTAACTCATGCGGCTATAATCATAAGTAAATAATAGAAAATATCGACTTTCACCAAATGATTTTGTATTCATAGGTTCACATAAGTCAGCATTAATTAATTCAAGACAATTATATGCTCTCCATAATTTTCCAACAGGAAATAATTTTTTACTTTGTTTGTCATAAATATATCTTTCACATACATCAAGTGTATTAATTTTGGGCAATCTAAAAACCATTTCTTTTTACTTTAACAACCTTAACCCCTTAATGTTAAGGTGTTCATATCTTAAATGTCATAAATTAGACTCATTCTTTTAAGTTGTAATAAGAGCATGCTTTTCAATATTTGAAACATTAAGTGGAAACATCTTGTTTTGCATCATGAAAACATTTACCATAATCAAACCAGATTTTTTATCTTTAATAATGCATGAACCATCATCAAATATAACTGAATATCCATCATCTATTAGCTATCCAACACTCAACAAGTTATATGATAAATTAGGAACAAAGAAAACATTATCAAGGTGTTTTACCTTCCCTTGACTTGTCTTCACCTCAATTGTTCCTTTTTCTTCCACTTGGATTTGCTTATTATCTCTAAGTCTAATATTCAACTTGTGAGTTTCATCAATATCTCTAAATATTGATCTTATGTCTGACATATGATTAGAACATCCACTATCCAAAAACCAAATATCATTTGAGATATCATTAAATTATGAATGAGTCATAAACAACTTACTATTTTCTTCATTTTCTTCCACATAGCTTGTTTAATTTTCTCTTTTCTAGCAATCTGCTTTCATGTGACCAAACTTTTTACAATAATGACATTGAATTCTATTATTGTAGTTTTTTTGTTCATCATGCCCATCAAAGTGTCCTCTTCCTCTTCTTCTTCCATCGAAATCCTCCTCTGCCACGTCCTCTTCCTATTGAATTTTTGTCTTCTTTTGAAGTAGAAGACTCCCCCTTAATCTAAAATATTTTTTTTCACTTTTCTCAAGTGACCTGTTCAACCTTGCTTCGTGTGCTTGCAAGGAACCTATTAATTCATCAAATGAATATGTAGATAAATCTTTTGACTCCTCAATTACGGCAACAACATGATCAAATTTCGGAGTTAAACTTCTCAAAACTTTTGCAACAATTATATGATCATGAAGATGTTGATCATAAGATTTCATTTAACTAACAATTTCAGTCACTCGAGAAAGAAAATCTTGCATTGATTCATTGCTTTTCATGAACAAAATTTTAAACTTACGACGAAGAGTTTGAAGCTTTACCGTAATCACCCTTGATGAGCCTTGAAATTCATTTTGAAGTATCAACCAAGCTTGCTTTGAGGTTATCGCTACTGAAATTCTTGAGAATATTGTCTCATGTATAGCTTGTTAAATGAAGAACAATGCCTTTGAGTCCTTTCTATTCTCCCTCAGTTTGATTTTTTCATCTGAATATGCATATCCATTCTCTATTAAGTCCCAAAGATCTTGAGACTTGAATAGAGTATTCATCTTGATACTCCAAAATTCATAGCATTTGCCCGAAAAGATGGGAATAAGGGGTTGAGACATGGAATTACTATTGAACGCCGTAATGTCCGGTTTAGATTGAACTAAGGTTTTGATACCTGTTAGGGGAAACAACTTTTACGTGACCCGCGCGCCGAGCGGAAGCGAGTCGTCTCGTGCAGTTCGCGTCGATGGCTCCTGCTCCGCCTCGGCCGACTCCTCCGAAAAGCGGCGCGCTCGGCGTCGAGCGAGACTGCGGCGGGGTCGGATGGCAAACCCCTCAGCGCCAATCGATCTTGGCGTCAGTAGAGTTCCCAGAGAATGCGGAGTGTTGAGTCTACTCACCTCTCGGAGTGTTCATGGAAAGAAAAGAGGTCTCGGAGTCCTCTGGAAAGAAAAGGTCCTCCCTCCTGTCTTACCTGTTCAGCTTAAATAGGTCGGACGGAGGCATGCTTCCCGGCTGCGGGTGGCGTCACGACCTCGCGGTCGGTGCGTGGTCAACTGCGGGTAGTTGGGGCGTCTTGAGGAGAAGCGGCGTCGGGCGGTCAAATCGTGGCGTAATGGAGCGCGGGAGGCGATGACATCATCCGTGTCTGACCAGAAGACCAGTGTCACGTCATACATACCTAACACTACCCCCTCAAAAGCCACTCCTGCGGGACAATTTGGAGGGTTGGTTGCTCGGAAGAACGGTTGTGTCGGCCCGAGATCTCGGGCGAAGGTTCTGCGTGTCATGTTATAATCGGCCGAATATGCGGATACGGGGTCGCGCCGCTCAAGACCGGAAAACCATAGTCACGAGCGTCGTCGGGATATAGGGCCCGCTCAAGGCCTAGGAAGCGATGGTCGAGCCGTCGCTCAAGACCATGTACCGCGTTCGGGATAAAGAAGTCGAGAGGCGCTCGATTCGTTGCCAACCGGCGTCCGTGTCGGGGGTTGAGACTCGCGCTTAGGCGTTGAACCAATGGGTGGCGAGCTCGGTAGGCGGCGGCGTCAAGTCCTGTTACCGACCGTCGTTGGTACTAGGGTCGAGTCACGCACCGACACGAAAAACCATGATAAGCGAACGCCGTTCGGGATGTGTGGGCCGCGAGCCTAGAATACCGATGTCGAGCAGCGCTCGGGATACAAGTCGAGGAGGCGCGCGATTCGTTCAAGCGACGTCCGTAATCGGGGTTGAGACTCGCGCTTAGGCGTTGAACCAATGGTGGCGCTGAGACCATGTCGCCGAGCGTGTTCGGTAAGGGCGACGTCAAGTCCATTCGACCGTCGTTGGTACTAGGGTCAGTCACGCTGCGACGAAAGACCATGATAGCGAGCTGCCGTTCGGGATGTATGTGCCGAGCGCCGCTCAGGCCTAGAATACGATGGTCGAGCGCTCAAGACCTAGAAGACGATGGTCGAGCGAGACTGTGAAATCGGAATAGCGACCGCGTGGGATAGAAGTCGAGAGGCGCGATTCCGTTGCCAAGCGGCGTCCGTGTCGGAGTTGAGACTCGCGCTTAGCGTTGAACCAATGGGTGAGCGGCGCTCGAGTAAGAGGCGGCGGCGTCAAGTCCATTCGACCGTCGTTGGTACTAGAAGTCGAGTCACGCACGACACGAAAAACCATGATAGCGAACGCCGTTCGGGATGTGTGTGGCGAGCGCTCAAGGCCTAGAATACCGGCCTGGAGCGCTCGATCTAGACGGTGGTCGAGCGCTCAAGACACAGAAACCAGAATCGAACCGTTCGGGATGAGTCGAGAGGCGCGATTCCGTTGCCAAGCCGGCGTCCGTGTCGAGTTGAGACTCGCTTAGGCCTTGAACCAATGGGTGAGCGTGCTCGAGGTAAGAGGCGACGTCAAGTCCACGACGTCGTTGGGTACTAGGGGGAGTCACGCGCACGACCGGAAAACCATGAGTCGAACCGCGTTCGGGATATGGGTCGGCGCTCAAGGCCTGAAGCCGATGGTCGAGCCGCGCTCAAGACCATGCGACGCCGTTGGATAAAGAAGTCGGCGCCGATTCGTTCCAGCCGACGTCCGTGTCGGGAGTTGAGACTCGCAGGCGTTGAACTGGGTGACGGTAGCCGAGGTAAGGCGGCGACGTCAAGTCCACGAGCCGTCGTTGGGTACTAGAAGTCGAGGTCACGCGACACGAAAGACCATGATAGGATGTTGGGATGTGTGTGGCAGCCGCTCAAGACCCTGAAACGAGTGCGCTCGTTAGATAAAGAAGTCGAGAGGCGCGATTCGATGCCAACGTCCGTGTGGGGTTGAGACTCGCGCAGGCGTTGAACCAATGGGTGGCGTGCTCGAGGTAAGGCGGAGTCGAGTCCCGCCGTCGTTGGTACTATGAGTCACGCGACCGGACCATGAATGCCGCGATGTGGCGAGCCGCGCTCAAGGCCTGACCGATGGTCGGCCGCTCAAGATAGAAGACCGGTGGTCGGCGCGCTCAAGACCTAGAAGGCGATATCGCCCGAGCGCGTTGATAAGCGGCGAGCTCAAGGCGATGCGATGTCGAGCGCTCGACCTAAGCGAACGTGCCGTCTTGAAAAAGCGGCTCGCGATAGTGCGGTTCTTTGGAATCGAGCGGCGTGCGGGTAAGTTTTTACAGGCGGTGAACCGTCACCTCTTCATTAATATGATGCGCGGCCGATGTGATGCTATTGGGCGGTGTGGCGGTGTCATCTTTGTCTGCCTCGGGAGTGAAAGGTCGAGCCCCCTTTCTATAAATAGGAGCTCGCGACACTCTATCCCTTTTATCATCGGTGTTTTCCTCTCTTGTCCCTGCGTCTTCCTTGAGTTTTCTCCTTGGCTCGGTGCCTTTTAACTTCTTCCGGCCGATTTCTTCCATCATAGGTTAGTGCGATGGGTCTTCCTTCCACTTCCCCTTCCTCTGCTTCTTCCTCCTCCTCCCCATCAGTTACAACCCGCGTCGCCGCTCTTCCTTCATCTCCTCCTTCCAGCCCTTCCTCAGATGCGGAAGCGGCGCATGCGTTAGAGGCCTTAATGTGGCCGCACGACCAAGACTCTACCTTGGATGAGCGCATGGTTGGGATTCTTCGGCGGCGCTACGGCATCCCGGAGGAATACAACCTCCTGGCCCCTGAAGCGGGACAGCGGGCTTTCGACCCGGTTCCCAAGGGCTTTGCCCTGACCGCCGATGCCCTAGAGGCCGGCCTGCGCCTTCCCCTGCATCCAATCATCGTATCCTGCATCTCCCTGTGGCGTATTTCGCCTTCTCAGATAACCCCCAACTCTTGGCGGTATCTGGTGGCTTTCCTGGGGGAATGCCACTACGCCAACATCGCCCCGACCCGCAACCTCTTCCTCTCTTGCTTCCGCCTTTTTAAGGGGTCGGGGGATACTTCTGGCCGCCGACGGGGTTAGGGTTAGTGGCGCCCCACCAATAACAAAGGGTGGAAGAGGCGCTTCTTTTTGTCGATGCCAAAGGAGGGGTTTTGGGGTTCGGTGGTCGTCTAGGACCATTGATAACACTGCCAGCTCAATGCCGAGAGCGCGCTCATCTCGGCGGTTGAGGTAATCCTCCCTTCCTCGCAAGCCATCCGCAACATGTCGGAGAAGTGGCTGGAGGCGGACTAAGTCCGTCCTCTCGGGGTAGGCTGTTGTTGTCTCGCCTCATTTAGGCTTGCTGCCGTACTCTAGCTTCTAACACATCTGTTGTTCTCTGCAGAGATGGTGAACCTGCGGTCCTTTCATGACTCGGGTGCTCCGAGGGGACCGTCTCCGCACTCTCCGGCGGTCTCTAAGCGGGCGGGGGGTGGCTCCCCGCCCGTGAGGAGGCGCGAAGAGGGCCAAGGCCAGGGCGTGGTGGACACAGAGGCGCGTGGCTCGCCGTCGGGACGACCGAGCGGCCGGGCGCCTCGCTCCTGCGAGTCTGGTCGGCCGAGGACAAGGAAGGGCAGCGTCCTCCGACCATGAAGGACCTATCCGAGTCACGTCGGGGAAGGATCAGCCGTTCCTTTCCCGAGTGATGGGGAGGTCCCGCCGGGGCGTGGCGACCCTCTCGTGGCCGGTGGCATGAGTGCATCCCGGGGACAAGGTGTGGGTCGGGAGAGCCCTCGGCCAGCCTACCTCAGAGGCGCTCCATCCCGACGTGGCTCGGGATCTATACACGCTCCCCTCGGAAGCACTGATCGCAAAGTCAGCCAAATCGGTGTTGTGGGTAAGCACCGTCTTGCGTGTATCTTCTTGGCTGAGCTCTGTTCTTCACCTTCAGCGTTCTTTCTCCTTGTGCAGAATCTCCACTACACCACGGCCCTAATCGACCGGGTGCACGACTCCGGTCGATTGGTGCATGGCTGGCGGCGCAACAGGTTGCGCCGCCCGGCTGAGAGGCAGCGGGGTCGGGACCGGCGTTCTTCTTCTTGAGCAAGGCGGCGGACATGGGCGCGGAAGTTGCGCGTCTGACCACCGAGCTTGAGGCCGCCTCGGCGTCGGAGGCCAAGCTGCAGAAGCATCTCCGGACGGAGAGGCTGGAGAACCGCCTCCGGATGAAGGAGGCTTCGGAATTGGCCGCCAAGCTGACCTCGAGGGAGGCCGAAGGCCGCCCAGGAAGCCCTTGCCGCGGTGGAAGAGTCGGAGAGGGCCGGAGGCGATCGGCGCTTACAAGAAGTCGGAAGGCTTCCTCCTCGGCACAGATCGGACGGGCGGGTATCATCTGAGTATGGGTACAAGGTTGCCCTGGCCGGTTCGAGCATGCCCTCCGGGCTCGATGGTCGAGAGGATCCTTTCACTTCGTACTCAGGATCATGGGTCGACATGCTGGCGAGGTTCCTTCGCCGGCGATAGCCTTCCCGAAGCTGCGGCTTGAGGACCTCTTTTCTTCTTTTTGGAGGGTCTTCCCTTGCTTTTGTAATACTTCTTTCCCCACTAGGGGCCCATTTTGTAATCCAAAACTTTTTGGTAATACAAATTTGCCTTCTTAATACAATCTCCGACTTCTTTCCAATAGCCTGAGTCTGGTATTGACTTACTTCCGTTTTGTCCTCAAACAAAATATTTCTTAAGGTTCTGGACGTTCCAAGTCCTCGGGAACTGCTGCCGGACATAGTCGCGAGCCGGAGCGTTCGGTCGGACTACTTTGATTACTCGGTAGGGGCCTTCCCACTTAGGTGCAAGCTTGCCCCTTGAGTGGCGGGTCGCTTACTTCCGCCTTGCGTGGGACTAAGTCTCCCATCCCAGAAGTCGGCGCACCTTCTTGTTGTAACTCCACGGCAACACTCCTGTATGCGCCGGCATCTTTACGTCTTGCGTTGGCCTGCGTTCTTCTAGCGGTCTAGGCGGCCCGAACTCCACAGGCGAGGTGGATTCCTCATAGTTCTCCACCGGAATGTTGGGATGACCAACTCGGTGGTAGGACTTCTTCCACGCCGAATGCAAGGCTGTAGGGGACTCGCCGGCCGTCTTGAGTAGTCCGCGAGACCATAGGATGTTCGGGGCTCGTCGACCCGGCTCGATCGGGCTTCAAAGTCCTTTTCCTAAGTCCATCCGGGATAGATCGGTTGGTCACCTCGGCGCGTTGGTGCAGGGGTGGGCCAGAGCTAAACCTCAATGGATGTGATAAGTCACGCGAACTCCGAGAACCGGTCTTTGTGGGGGTTCCGTTATCGCGATGATAACGTTGGGCGTGACCGAATCGGGTCACGATGTTCTTCCATCTGAACTGTTCGACCGTTCGGTGTAATGGTGCCGAGGGCTCGGCTTCCACCCACTTGGTGAAATAATCTATCCCCACGATGATATGTCTCCGGCGGGACGCCGAGGAAACGGCCCCAAGAGGTCCATTCCCCATTGAGCGAAGGGCCGGCGCAATCCATGGAGGCGGCGGGACCGAGGAGCTGCGGCGCGGGCTGTGCGGCAAGTGTCGCACCGCCGCACGAAGCCTTGGCGTCTCGGTGCAGCGTAGGCGATGTAGCCAGCGCGATATTTTGAAGGCCAAAGTTCGGCCGCCCATGTGCTCCCCACAAGTCCCGCCGTGGACCTCGGCGAGAATCACTTCCGCCTTATCGGGGTCTAAGCATCGTAGTAGGGGGTGGGAGAACGACCTTTTGTAGAGCCGGTCGCCAATCTCGTAGTACCACGCCTGGGTTCGGCGAAGCCGTCGTGCCTTGGCCTCATCCGCAGGCAGGATCCCATCGCGTTTGTACTTGATGCTTCTGAATCCACGTGGGTGGGGTGGTCGGGACTCGGGGTCTCCTATCTCCATGATGGCCACCGGCCAGGTGTGTCGACTCTTCGACCTCGGGATGTTCCTGCTGGATCGGCTCGAGGCCAATTTCGCTGGTCGCCCGCTCGTTCGGGACACAGGCACCACTGGGCCAGTGAAGCGGGGAAAGTTAGAGGTTTGGGCTTTTACCTCGGTCAGGTATTTGGACATGGTCGAGTCCCACGCCCGATACTCTCCACCAACTTGTTTGGCCACAAGCTGGGAATCCGTGAGAATGTGGATTGCTCCTAGTTGCATCTCGGCCGTAAGCGGATGCTGCCAATAGCGCCTCGTATTCGGCCTCATTGTTGTGGCCTCGGCGAAGCGGAGGAAGCAGCTCGAAGCGTGTCGTCGGGGTCCTCGAGAATAGTCGTGTGGCTCACAGGTGGAAGACCCATCCATGTGCAGCGTCCAATCTCGGCGGATTTGCTCAATGCTCTGCCGAGGCGTCAACTCCGAGATGAAATCGGCCAAGGCACAGGCCTTGATGGCTGTTCTCGGCTTGTAGCGGAGGTCGAACTCGGATAAGCTCCACGACCACTTTGGAGGCATACGCTCGTCAAACTTAGAAAGAACTTGGCGCGGGGTTGGTCGGTCAATACCTCAATCGTATGGGCTTGGAAGTAGGGCGTAGCTTCGGGCCGCTAGAACAAGTACCAATGCCGGCCTTTCAATGGGAGGATAAGCGCTGCTCGGCCACGCGACGTGGTGGTGTAGTAAACCGGGTATTGCGCATCGGGGCTTCTTTCACAAGCACCGAGCTCACTGCATCTTTGAGATGCCGCGGTAGAGGGTAAGTTTTAGCGCGGACACCGAGGTAAGTCGGGTAGCTCGGATAAGTCTTGCTTGAGCTGCGAAGGCTTCCTCGCACTCTGCCGTCCATTGGAAGTTCTTGGGTCTTTGAGGACTCGGAAGAAAGGAAGGCACTTATCTCCGGCGGCGAAATCGGGGCGAGCCGCTATCCTTCCGTTAAGGCATTGAAGCTCCTTTCTTTGTACTCGGAGATCTCATGTCGGTGAGCTCGGATCTTCTCGGGGTTGGCATCAATTCCTCTCGTGTATGATGAACCCGAGGAACTTCTCCGATGTCACGCCAAGACGCACTTGGCGGATTAAAGGCGCATCCCATATCTTCGGCGTGGCGAAGGTTTCCCGCAAGTTGTCAAGGTGTGCAGCCACATGCGACTTTTTCACGATCATATCGTCAAGCGTAGACCTCCATGTTTAGCCCTATTTGCGGGCGAACACCTTATTCACCATCCTTTGGTAGGTGGCGCTGCGTTCTTTAACCCGAATGGCATAACTTTGTAGAAGTAGGCTCCTTGGGGTGTGTGGAAGGCTGTATGTTGTCGATCCTCGGGGCCATCCGGATCTGGTTATGTAACCGAGTAGGCGTCCATGAAGGAGAAGCGGGCGTACCACGGTTGAGTCGACCGGTTGGTCGATCCTAGGTAGGAAGCAATCGCCGGGCAAGCACGATTTAGATCGGTGTAGTCGACACACATCCTCCGGCTTCCATTAGGCTTCTTGGCGAGGACTACATTGGAGAGCCACCGGGATCTGGGACTTCCTCAATGAAGTTTGGCGCCAAGAGCACATCGACTTCCTTTTGCACAGCTTGTTGGCGCTCGAGGGCGGGCGGGTCTCTGTCTCACCGGCGCGGTCGAGATGTGTAGATGGTGTTGGGAGACTTGAGTCGATTCGGGTGGTCGGCGGTATCGGCGAAGACATCATTGCTTTCTGGAGGAGGCGATGAGTGCGCCGCTCTTGATCATCGGTCGGGCCGATCCGGTCCGTCGGGGCGGTCATCTTGCAGTGAATATTAACCGGGTTTGTTGGCTCGGGATGCTCGGTCGGGCGCTGCGTCCGCGTGGGTCTTCGAGGCGGTTCGGCCTTTTCCTCTTACCCAGGGAGGTCGCCGTCAAGTAACACCGTCTGGACTCCTGAGGATCTCCCCGAACCTCCCCGACTCTGGCGCTGGTGGGGAACTTCAACATCCGGTGGTATGTGGATAAAACGGCCCTTAGCCTGTTGAGGGTGGGTCGGCCCAGGATGGCGTTATGCTGTGATGGGAGAGTCGACCACGGAAGGTTACGTGAGTTTTGGCCTTGGGAATCCCGAGTCAATGGTAGGTTACCGCACCCGCGGCGAGATCGAGTCGCGGTAAAGCCGGTGAGTGCCGAGTGCAAAGGCTTTGAGGCTTCCCGGCAACCCCAACTTCGAAAGGCCTCGAAGTAGAGGATGTCGGCGAGCTGCGATGTCGACCATAATCGCCGGACTGTCGTTGGCTATTCGGGCCGACACCACGGCGCATCATCATGCTCGGTTACTCCCATGTCCCCCTGAGGAAGTGATCTCGGCTCGGAGGAGGGTGGTATTCCCGGTGCGGCTCGGGCGTAAGCCCGACCCGGCGCTATGTCCTCCGGTGCGGGTCCCCGTGATCACGTCGATGTGTTGCTCGGCCAAGACGCCGGGCGCGAGGATGGCGCCCGCGGATCTTTGGAGGTATTGATCGAGGTGACCTCTTGGATCGGCTCTTCAATTTGTCGCTCGTAGCATTGCTCGTGTCATGTCCGTTTTTGCCGATGGAAGCGGCAATCGGGTGCTATCGGCCGGTATCGGCCCTTCATGCAGGGGCGGCACAGCATTCCGCTCCTTTATCTGGAGGAATATTTGCGTCGAGGCGCCTTCAAGGGAGGTGGCGGCTCAGGCGCGTATGGGTCGGGGTGGCCCATGCGGCGCCCTTGGTGCGGGGACTCCCGCCTGGTTGTCGGTCCCGATCGGGATGGATTAGGATGCCCCCTCGGTCGTTCTTCCGTCCTTCCCGACATCCAGGACTCGGCCGCCACGTATTGACTTGCTCGCTGAAACATCTCCGCGATGGACGCGGGGGGTCGCTCCACCAAGGACCAGCAAAACCTCGACGGTCGCAGCCCCATCATGAATGCTGCACCAATAGCGATGGGTGAGCATCCGATAACTCCGTACCTCCGTGGTGAACCTTCGCACGAAGTGGGAGAGGAGTTACGTCCTCCTTTTGCTTCAAACCCGGGAGGAGCGCGGCGGAAGGCTTTGGTCGCGCAAGCGCCAAAAGCGTAGCTCGAAGTCCTTGGCGAGCTGTTCAAGGATGTTCCGACCCGCTTTTTAAGTCTTGTACCGCACATGCGTGCGGATCCTTTCAAGCGTGGTGAGGAACGCCCGCACATCAAGGCGTCGAAGTTCCATATAGGGCCATTTGAGTCGGAAGCGGCGGCGTGATCGGCTGGATCACGCGACTCCATCATAAAGGTCGATGGAGGAGGCGGAAGTTCAAGAGGCACCGGTATTCCGTATGTCGCGACGGGGACTCGTGGGACACTTCCCTCTGCTCTTCTTTGGACTTTCGGGCGTCCTTTGCACCTCCTCGGGCGTTGTGCGATGGGACCGGATTTGAGCCGAAATAAGTCGTCAGTGCGAAGACACCGCCTCGAGTTGGCGGGGCGTCGAGTTTTCAAGAGCCGGGTTCCGTCACGAACCGGCGGGAGGCTGGAGAAGATGGTACCGGCGGTATCGCCTCATGATCTTGGGAAGAGGTTCCGGCCTTTGGAGGGTCGGCTCTGCGCCTCTGGAGTAGGCGAGGAGGGCGGCTGGGCGGTACTTGCAGTCGGACACTGTTGGGAAAGGTCTGAAAAGCCTCCACCGTGGCGGTGGGGAAAGCGGTGGAACCCGACTTGGCGGGAAGAGCGTCGCTAAATATACTCGATGGCGATCTATAGTTGCGGCGGGATCGTCCTCCGGGTTCAGTGCGGGACCTCGCCGGTGCCGGAAAGGACCTTTCATCCATGTGTCGTTAAGGGGGGAGCAGGTAGTCCTTCGACTGAGAGGCCCTCCTTTTAGCGCCAATCTGTTAGGAGAAACAACTTATTACCGTGACCCGGGCGCCGCGGCGCGGAATCCGAAAGCAGAGGTCGTCTCGATGCAGTTCGGGCCGTCGATGGCTCTGCTCACGCCTCGACTCTCGAAAGCGGCGCGCTCGGACGTCGAACGAGACTGCGGCAAAGCGGGTCGGATGCTCGCCCGACCCCTCGGCGCCCAATCGATCTTGGCCCGTCGGCCGGAGTTCCCCAGAGAGAATTGCGGAGGTGTTCGAGTCTACTCACCTCTCGGAGTGTTCATGGAAAGAAAAGAGGTCTCGGAGTCCTCTGGAAAGAAAAGGTCCTCCCTCCTGTCTTACCTGTTCAGCTTAAATAGGTCGGACGGAGGGCATGCTTCCGACTGTCTGCAGGTGGCGTACGGGCCTGACCTCGCAGGTCGGTGCCGTGGTCAACTTTGCGGGTAGTTGGGGCGATGCTGAGGAGAAGCGACGTCGGGCGGTCAAATCGTGGGCGTAATGGAGCGCAGGAGGGGCGATGACATCATCCGTGTGTACGACCGAAGACCAAGTGTCACGTCATACTTAATACCCCTAACAATACCATAAATGTTGGGATTGGAGGAGCAAGAAAAATAATAAAAAATAGAATACTACGATGCAATCAAGAGAGAATGTTCTTAATCAAGAAAATCGATATAGTATTAAAAATAAGAGAAACGATATAGAACACTTACAAGATTTACCCAAATGTACACCTCTCCCTTGCTTCATGAAATATTGTCCTATTTATAGGACCTAGTTGTAACCACCTCACTCCATCATGTCACTTATGATTGAGTTAGGTGTAGAAACTACCCTATAACTTCTAAATCATGAGCCACTTCTTAGAATATGTCTATAACTATTTAGAACATGACAACTACTTAGATAATTACTATAAATTAATTTCTAAGAAAACATAAATTAAAGAAAGGGTGTTAACAAAGGTTTGTTGACTCAAAAGATGCTTTACAATGTCTAACTTATCTTGTTAGTTTATTAGGAATTATTCGGTGGTGACGCCGCCCACTAAATAAAGTGCCATAATCCGAGTAAATCTAAGCACTATGTGGCTTAATTTGTGTGCAGTGCATGTAATGGGACTCACCGAGTAGTATGGAATTGCAGATACGACGCTCATTGGCTCAGCTGCATCGGGTGGGGATAGAGCATAGAGAGAAGCCTGAAAGAGCTGAGTCGAGCCCGTCCCGACGATGATGAAACGACCGTCGTCGACGACAGCGTTGCCCACGAGGCTGTGGAGTCGCCGCACCTGGTGCGCGAACTCTGGTTCCAGGAACCAGCACAAGTTGGAGACGTCGGAGAAGTAGCTCATGGTCTGCCACCCGGGGAGGACGATGTCTCCCCTCTCCCCCATCCTCTTCCAGAAGGCCTCGTAAACCGTCGGGTCTCCACTGTCATTGTTTCAAGGCAAAAATGGCATTCTCGTTTCCGGAGATTGGAATATTCGACTAACGCTAAGTTTGAAGAAGAAGATGACTCACTGGTCGAGGTTAATGATAGCGTCCTTCGAGGTGGGGCGGGAGCCAGCGGTGGAGCTAACGCTGATCTCCTCAGCAGACACCATCTCCACCTCCTCCGCTGACGACTGCGGCGACGCTATGAGCACCGCCTTCTCCGGTTCCGCAACAAAGCCGCTGCTTCCGGCCTCGCAACGTAGAGGTCCGTGGCTCTCATACAGCGAGGCGAGGAGGGCGATGGTGACCAGATTCAGGGAAAGGGACCCCAGAATCGTGAGTCCCCAGATGGGGCCAGGAAACGCGGGCGCCCGCCCCTCGACCGAGGCCTGACTCCGCCTCGTTCTTTTCTTCGAAGCCTTCGGCATTGGCGTGTCGCGGACGCCCAAAGAGAGAGCGAAGAGGGTGGTCAACAAATACCGGGCGACGCGCGTGCAGACTGAGAGCATTCGCCAGACAACGGAACCGCGGCAGAAGAAATAAAACGTTCGTGTCGCCGCTCGCCGGGGAAAAGGTTAGAAGAAGCCGCTGTTTGATGCCGCCTGCAGCAATGCTTTCGAACTTCGCCCTCACAAAGACTTTTCCGGGACCCACCCACCTGCGTTGCAAACTCCCGAACTACTAATCTCTCTCTCTCTCTCTCTATATGTATGTATGTATATATATATGTCGCGCCCCATTCTTTACTCGCTCTGCAGCGACACACACTGATGCACCATTCCTTATAGTGGAAGGATGGCCCCAGCGACCAAAGACATCTCTTTTCCTGGCACCTTTTTTTTTTTCTTTTCCTTTTTTTCCTAAAATAAATTTAAACTGCTTTACAATGCATGATCGACTTTATTTGAATACTAAAAAGATAGGATATCAATATAAAAAGTTGAAGAACAACTCAACCTTTTAGGCCGATTGTCCCCCAAAAAAAAAAAGATTTTTCTGATTGGCATTTTCATTTTGATAATTTTTAAATAGTTATTTCCTATTTTAAAAACTTTAAAAATACTCTGCAAAAGTTATCATCTATTTTCCAGCCCAATCCAAAACATATTTTTCACCAGTTGTTTACAGTGTTTTATGAGTTAATTTTTTTCCATGAAAACACTATATTGCATTTTTATTTAAAAAATGTTATATAGTATTTTTGTTTCAAACATACTGCAACATCAATATTTAGTTTAAAATTATTATACAATATTTTTAAAATAAAATTACTATGTAGTGTTTTTAAAATACTATATAATATTTTATGGTTAAAAATCAACCCACAAAACACTGTAAACAATTGAAGTAAAATTCTCTTGGATTAGATGGCAAATGAATGATGACTTTTCTGAAGGAGTATTTTTTTAATATTAAAAAAAGAGGTGATTATTTGAGAATTATGAAAAGAGGATACCATATAGGAAAAACTCAAAAAGAAGATAATTCCATAGCAATCGTCCAACTTATTATACGTCATATGATTCTTCTATACTTAATAATATATGATTTTTTTAAAAAAAAATCTTCTTCTTTTCTCTAATTTAATGGATATGTCTAATATTTTTTCCTTCTCTTTTCTATATATTAATCTTAGATACATAACTATTTTTAACATTTTCTTGCTTCATATGTGAGTTTTTTTTTCAATATATGGTTGAACATGTCTTAGGTTGAAATATTAGAAAATTAAAAATTTTGATTCAAAGTACTACAAAAATTATATTAAAGGCATACCCAATAAGACTTTAAATAGGTGTAGATTTAAAGAATATGATCAAATATATATAATAAAAAATATTTATGTTATTTTTATAATATATTTGGGAGTCATTATGTAATACAATAAATAATTGTTGGATTGAGAATAATCATAAATATTAAAAAGTAATTATATGCATCATCTAGTCATAGAGTCATGCATCAAATTCGAAGGTATAAAATAATAATTTATCGAATCAATATTTTCATCGTCGCTCTGATCAATCTTGTACAATCAATCGATGTTTTTCGTTAGTGCTCCAAGTATCAGAGTCTCATATGTCGTATTGATCGAATAAAGTTAAAAAATAGATCAAGTAAAGATGACGTATGGTTAGATAAAAGATATTTATTTATGATTGCCTATATTCCACATGTCTTCTATCAATATCCACGTGGATTATAGAACCCCACCCTGTCTGATGTAACTATAAATAGTATATGTCCCTTCTAACAGCCATTATTGTTATCGTTAACGCACTAAAAACGAAATCCATATTTAAAAATGAGATGAAATGACGTGTCACGAGGCTTGGCTTGGTGCGTTGCCTCTGCGGCGGACTCCACCGTTTCTGTGAGCACAGTCACGAACGTACGCGCGTAATGATGGACTCATATGTTCCATGGTACACATGGCCGCTCTCTCGTCTTCGCACTCTCCTATGCGAGCACACAACGGTAGATGCACATGTTGGTCCCATGTATGTGGACTGGGTGAGTCTCCCTCTTTGGAAGTCATGTTATGCCCGATTCAGGAGGGCTGCTGCGTGGGCTCGCGCGCCGGCCACCATGTTCGTCCGCGCATTGACCGGTCGAGCGCATGTTTCCTGGTTCTCCTCGATCGACGTGACTGGCTCTGTTGCTGTTACTTTGTTGTCGGATATACTACACAACTCCATTGAGTGAAACATCCTCACGTGAAAACATGGTGAGTTGCTCCATGAGCAACGTTTGAGGACTTGGCTTCTGAATTCAATGAACATGGACAATCATTAAATTAGTGGAATGCTGGGGCGACATCTCCATTAAATTAGTCTAATGATGTGATAGATCGAGATTAGGAATGAGAAGTATTTTATATTTATTGGTCCAAATGCGCTTCAATCAAATGAGATGTAAGCAAGCTTTTAAGACATAGATTATATAATTTTATTTAATTAGATAAAATATATTATAGATTTGATTAGACTTTCATTATAATTATTGATAAATTAAAAAAATTCAATTATAACCGGATTCTCTAGGATATGATAAAAAAAAATTTCAATTATTTATGTTAGACTTTCTACTCTTATCTATATCGGATCTTGACCTCCTAAGAATTCAAAACATGACATAATGTGACGGTATGTTATACTTTGAGATATTACAGGGTTTTTCTCATCTTTCTTAATTTCTTATTTCATTGCTTGTAGTGGTATTGTGAAGAATAAAAATAAAAGAGATGATGAATTTAGTTCTCTTTGTACGTTGATACACACCGCTATTTTTTTACTATATATTTTCATAAAAACTTAACACGTGACTTGATATGATATTGTATTATAGATTTTCTCTCATTTCTCCCATATAACTATGAATGATATAAAGAGATAAGAATGTGAGTTTATTTTTTATTATAGGTCAACATCTTTATTTTTTTTAAAATTGAATGATGATATGCTTGTAGGTCAGATTTTTTAAATAGTATTAAAATGTGCATAATTATAATATTTGATCTATTGATAGTTATTTGATTTTAATTTTTGATATTAAAATTTTTCGTGCAATAATATAATTATAATTTTCATCTTTTACTTCACGACCAGCTTATTGACAAAAAAGAATAGTTATTTAAAGTAAGAGCGAAAAATGAATAGTATCCCATTTAACAGAGGTATGTGTTGATGGCTGCATGCAACTTTTCCTGCTCCCAAAAGACTTCCCATAAGACTTCGACAGAAGACAGAATCGATGTTTTGAAGCTTTAATAACAAACTTTAAGGTGAAAGACTTTTGAGGTGGAAGCCCAATAAGTTTGGGCCACTTAACCTTCAAATTAGTAAGATGGAGTAGAGAATAATCTCTAAGTTGCTATGGATTAAAAGAGTGAGATTACATATACAATATAGTTAAATGGAGTAAGAGAATAGTCCACACATATGGATTTGGCCATGGTATAAAAGTTTGATCAATTGATATCAAATTTGATGTATGTTAATCATTCCTAATTTGATTTTGATTCAATAATTATACCTCTTCTAGTAAGGAGTAACCAGTAAATTTATCAAATGCGATGATGTCCCCTATTTCCTCTTTTAGCTCTTAGCTCATGTTCGGGATAGAACTTGATATATAAAATTTGATCACCGTTAAATTAGCATAAACTATAGGAAAGAATATTTTTTGAAATATATTTTATTTCATGAATATTTTCTTCATCACTCGAAACATACAAATATTTCGAGTATAGTTAAATACTTGAAACCTCTTTTTAAGCACTAATCTCAAACTTTTTTGAGTGACAAAGTAATCATGTTATCCGACACACTCTCGATGTTAATTCTATAAATAACAATATCAAACCTCCACATAAATATGATAAACTCACCTCAAGAAAATTATCCTAAAAAGACATCCAACCTTCTCATAGATTTAATTCTCAAGATACGATAGCATTCAAAAATATGTACGGTCAAGAGTTTGCAAAATGATTCAATGATTAATTTAGACACTAAAATATATTACTTGGATTGTTCTAGCTCTTCAAATTTCAACAAAAGATCATAAATAAGATTTTTAATTAAAATAAAAAAGTATGATCTTTAAGAGTCATCTATCTTCATATCATTTTTTACAAAACGTGATCCAAGAATAAGAGAGAAAATAAAAAAAAATTCAATCGTCAACAATATAAAAAAACTTAATTAATGTGGAAACCTTATCATGCCTTTATCATTACTTACCCGCATATATCGAAAATATGTTAACTTTTTTTAAAAAAATAAATAATAAAAATAAGATTCGAACTCATAACGATCTATCAAAATCTTATTAGTCAAAGTAACTTCAAATGGGTTAGCATCAATTTGCTAATCCGATAGTGGTGATATTTTTCCTTTTTTTTATCATCAAAATAAACTCCACCGTACGAGCAACTCAATCTGGCCATGTCACAACGCAGAGGAGACATGCCACAATTACTGCGCACATTTTGCGCGTTGCGTCCATCTTCGATTGACTGATGTAACATCGAAACAGATGTTGTAGCACTAGCGGATACGCAGCCCAATAGAAGCCGCCATCTATGATATCTCCCCATTGCCGAAATGCCAAGAAGAATGCTGGCGATGAACGACAGCAGCAGCGCAGAATATATACAACACGCACAGATCAAGTGTCACATCCCATACACTGATATAAAAGAACAAGAAAGAGATGATGGCAATTATTCCCATAATATAAAGTGTGTGCCGAAAGAGAGAAAGGCAGTGAGGGCAATAGCCGCAAAACCCGGAGAGTGTCTCATAAGGGGAGCCCTCCTCTTCGATCATTCAATAAGTAATGCCACTGAGATAGATTTCCAATTGGTTTAGGAGTCCGTTCCAATCATTCTTTCATGTGGCGCACAGCCCCCCCCCCCTCTTGTAGATTGCTTATTTCGAGGGTCTTTATGATCAATGCTTGTGTGTTCTTTTTTGGGGGTTAATTGCTTCCTGATGAGATACGAAACAGATGATTTGAGATAAATATATATATGCTAATGAATTCCATCCCTGGTTTATCCAAAGGCCGTAACAAAAGCTGCAATTTAGTCTTCTTAGCCAGCTTACCAAATGGATTAGCCATGGCCTAACAGGTAGGCAAATGGAGATCATGATGATCCGCATGAAGGTCCAATGCCTAATGACCTACACAATAATAACTCTAGACAATTTATTTATTATTGTGTTAGCCTCTTTTGGTATCATAAGGTAGGACATAGTTTATGTATTAGGGCATCATAAGGTACGGACGTCATTTACATATTGGTGTGAAACCAAGGACCAAATCGGTATGTGTCCTATTTTTTATCATAATATTTTAAAATTTTATTTTATTTAAAATAAAATTGGATGTTGATATAAGATGTGCCATATCTATCAAGTCATCCATTAGTTAGTACATTATTACACAAGTAATATATGTGAAGTTCACACGTAAATATCATTTAATTTTAAAAAAGAATTATTATGTGTTAATTTTTTTAAAGTTTTGGTGACAAGTCATGTCCAAAAGTATTTAAAACACCTCTATCGAATAGACACTAAATTAATAATCATGATTCGATTTGAACAAAAATAAATAAATTTAATAAAATTAAAATTGGAATAGATTAATGATTCCGTGAATCTGAATCGAGAGTGACGGTTTGATTCCGATTCTATCATGAAATCAAAATTGACAATTCTAATTCGGTTCCAATCGGTGGGTTTTGTTTAGTCTCTTTCTTTCACCTGCCCATCGATAAAAATTTCCCTACAATAGGCTTGTCCGAGACAACATGACCGCATCGACAAACCTAATTGAATCGGATTAACATAAAATAAAATAGCGTAGACTCTGACCTCCATGATCACTCCACCATCTCTCTCTCTCTCATCGCTTCTGCCCTAACCCTCTCCCCTCCCTCGTGCCTAGATTCCCATCCTCCTCATCAGCCATCACGTCACCACCAGAGTCCCTGATGGCTGCAATTATTATTGTAACCATGTCAGGTTTGAAATCCCGACCGTACTCTCCTACTTTGTAAGCACACACACACACTATGCTCCTAACACTAGCCATCCATCGCACACTGCTCTCTCTAAACAAAGCCTACCGTCACGAGCAGGCGGGCAAAGCGCCCACCGTCTCACGTGATAAAGCGACATCGCATCTCAATTAGTCGACTCCTGATAACGTTCTATATATTAAAGCCGACCGTATGACAACACGCTGTAGCTTCCCAGTCATATTTGTGCCGATGGTAGGTATGATGTCAATGAGTCTCCATAGATTTGAGATTGACAAGATTAGTTGACCTAATTTGAATCAGATCCCAATGAGTCAGCATGCCATCAGTGCTTGAATCCACAGCGGATCTAGATGTGTGTGACCCGCATAAATTGTAGCTCCCGTGGTACGAGTTCAGCGAGGAACAGCACATCAATTGTCGATGACAAAAGATGAATCGGGATCCACGTTAATGTTGGCTTAAATTAGGCCTACCTCTGTCTGTCACGAGACGCTTAATGCTGCTCATAGCGACTACCATTATGCCAACGCAGAGGAATCTTCTCCATCAAAATTACTGCTCCACCCGTTGCTTTGCATTTGTGACAGCCCAAACGTCTGCACGAAGTTACCTCGGGTAGTGTTCTCATCTGCTCATTGCCCGGCTGGAAGTCTTGGATCCGGAGATTCTGGGTCTTCTTAATGTTCGCGCTGCAGATGATTTATATTTATTATGCATATATGTGATGGTAAGCCATTGTCGGACCTCTCCTCTCCTTTTCTTCCCTTTCTTCTTTCTACTGCTGCTGCTCGTTTCCCTCCGTCAACAGCCTCCACGCTCTCCTCTTTCACCGGCAGCAAAAGAGAGCGCCAGTGAATATAGTCGTAGTCCATGGTAGCAATGCCTAGCGAAGCTGTCAGCGTGTGGAGGGCCTCCTCCTCCTGCTTCTTCCAGCTACTGTTGTGCTCTGTTCTCTTATCCATAGACGCCCGCGCCATCGACCTGCAGGGCGAGGCGCTGCTTTCGTGGAAGCGGAGCTTGAATGGTGATAGCAGTAATGATGATGTACTTGCTGACTGGAACCCGAACGACGCGAGCCCCTGCCGGTGGTATGGCATCACCTGCGACGCCAGCGGGCGAGTGGTGGAGCTGACTCTGCAGTACGTGGACTTGCTGGGCGGCGTGCCGGCCAACCTGAGCGCGCTGGCGAGCTCCCTCTCCAAGCTGGTGCTCTCCGGGACTAATCTGTCCGGGCCCATCCCGCCGCAGCTGGGAGAGCTCCCCCGGCTGGTCCACCTGGATCTCAGCGACAATGCGCTCATGGGCTCCATCCCCGACGGCCTGTGCCGGCCGGGAAGCCGCCTTGAGCGCCTTTATCTCAACTCCAACCGCCTCGAGGGACCGATTCCGCCCTCCATTGGCAACCTCTCGCTGCTCCGATGGCTGGTAGTCTACGACAATCAGCTCGAGGGGGAGATTCCGCCGACCATCGGGCAACTCGCGAGGCTCGAGGTATTCCGGGCGGGAGGGAACAAGAACCTGCGAGGTCCATTGCCCCCGGAGATTGGCAATTGCACCAGCTTGGTCATCATCGGCCTCGCGGAGACCGGCATCTCCGGTCCGCTGCCCGCCAGCATGGGAGGATTGAGGAATCTCCAGACGTTGGCCATCTACACCGCGCTGCTCTCGGGCCCAATCCCACCAGAGTTGGGCCAATGCGCGGAGCTGCAGAACATGTACCTCTACGAGAACTCTCTCTCGGGTTCCATTCCGCCGCAGCTGGGTCAGCTCAAGAAGCTCCGAAACCTGCTGCTCTGGCAGAACAATCTGGTAGGCGTGATCCCACCGGAGCTCGGGGATTGCGGCGAACTTCAGGTGGTTGATCTCTCGATGAACGGCTTGACGGGGAGGATCCCCGCCACCCTCGGCAACATCACTGACCTCCGGGAGCTCCAGCTAAGTGTGAACCAGATATCAGGCCCGATACTGCCGGAGATCGCTCGCTGCCGGAACCTCTCCGACCTTGAGCTTGACAACAACCTGATCTCCGGCGGGATACCAGCAGAAATCGGCCTGCTGGTGAAGCTCCGGACGCTGTACCTCTGGGCTAACCGGCTCACAGGGGGAATCCCGCCGGAGATGGGCGGCTGCGAGAATCTCGAGGCCGTGGACCTGTCGCAGAACAATCTCACTGGCTCCATCCCCAAGGGAATCTTCCGGCTGAGGAGCCTGAGCAAGCTGCTGCTCCTGGACAACGATCTGTCCGGCGCAATCCCGCCAGAGGTCGGCAACTGCTCGTCTCTTGTTCGCTTCAGAGCCAACGGAAACGGGATCACCGGAGCGATTCCGCCGGAGATTGGCCTGCTGAAGAACCTCAGCTTCCTAGATCTCAGCTCGAACCGGCTTACCGGAGCCATCCCTGGGGCGATGGCTGGGTGCCGGAATCTGTCCTTCGTCGATCTCCACGACAACAACATCGGCGGCAGCCTACCGGATGGGCTCTTCGAGGGCCTCGTATCGCCGCAGTACATAGACCTCTCCGATAACTCCATCGGCGGGGATCTGCCGCCGGCTATCGGTTCACTGACCTCACTCACAAAGCTTATTCTCGCGAGGAACCAGTTCTCCGGCCAGATCCCGCCTGCGATCGGCTCATGCTCGCGGCTCCAGCTGTTGGATCTGAGCAATAACGGGCTCTCCGGCGAGATCCCAGCGATCATTGGCAAGATAATGGCGTTGGAGATCGCCGTGAATCTGAGCTACAACGACCTTTCCGGCCAGATACCGGCGGAGTTCGCAGCGCTCATCCGGCTCGGGGTGCTTGATCTCTCCCACAACCGGCTCTCGGGCGACCTCCAGCCCCTGGCCGCCCTCGAAAACCTCGTTGCCCTTAATGTCTCCTTCAACAACTTCTCCGGCCGTGTCCCGGACAGCGTCTTCTTCTCCAAGCTCCCGATCGGCGACTTAGAAGGCAACCCATCGCTTTGCCTCGCTCGCTGCTCCGGTTTCGACGATGTCAGCGACCGAATCAACGCGCGGAGGGCTGGCCGCGTCGCAACGGCGGTGCTCCTTTCGGTTGCGGTCGTGCTTTTCGCCACGGCGGCCATCGCCCTTGTTAGCAGGAGAAGGGCCCACCGCGAGGACGGGTGCGACGACGCGGAGAAGGACGGCGACTTGTCGCCGCCGTGGGACGTGACTCTGTACCAGAAGATGGAGATTGGTGTTGTCGATGTGGCCCGGAGACTCACGGCGTCGAATGTCATCGGCCGGGGTTGGTCCGGGGTGGTGTACCGTGTGAGGATCCCGTCCACGGGGGCGCTGATCGCCGTCAAGAAGTTCCGCACGGGTGATGAGGCGGCGGCCGCGGCCTTCGCGTGCGAGATTGGAGCCCTGGCGCGCGTGAGGCACCGGAAAATCGTGCGGCTGCTTGGGTGGGCGGCGAACCGCCGTTCCCAGCTACTGTTTTACGACTACCTCCCGAGCGGGACGCTGGGCGGGCTGCTCCACGGCGGAGGCGCGGTAGCGGCGGTGGAGTGGGAGATGCGGCTGGGGATTGCCGTCGGGGTGGCGGAGGGGCTTGCCTACCTGCACCACGACTGCGCGCCAGCGATCATCCATGGTGACGTGAAGACGGAGAACGTCCTCCTGGGCGAGCGGTACGAAGCTTGCCTAGCGGATTTCGGCCTTGCTCGAGTGGTGGACGACGGCGGAGCGGACAGGCGCGATTCCCACACGCCCGGATTCGCTGGCTCTTACGGCTACATTGCTCCCGGTGAGCTCAAGTCTTGTCCTTGATCATCATCTTCTTGTTGGCTCGATCATACGGCTAATCTTAGTTGTCATCACGGCCATTAATTGCTGCTTTTGCTCTGCGCGGAACAGAGCACGGGTGCATGACGAGGATCACGACGAAGAGCGACGTGTACAGCTTCGGGGTGGTGCTGCTGGAGACGATAACGGGGAGGAGGCCGGCGGACCCGGCATTCGGGGAGGGGCAGAGCGTGGTGCAGTGGGTGCAGGACCACCTCAGGAGGAAGCGTGACCCGGCGGAGGTGGTGGACCCCAGGCTCCAGGGGCGTGCCGACCCCCAGGTCCAGGAGATGCTCCAGGCCCTCGGCATCGCTCTCCTCTGCACCAGCACCCGCCCCGACGACCGCCCCACCATGAAGGACGTCGCCGCCCTCCTCCGCGGAATCCATGGCCACGACGATCCCAGCAACCCTGCCGAGGCCCGCAAGCCCGGATCCGTCAGCGTCGGCGATGGAGAGGTCAGAAAGAGGGATGAGCCGTCGGAGGCTGCCATCCGCACCCCCTCCCAATGCTCGCTCGCGTTCTCCTCCTCCTCTTCGCGCAGCATCGACAATTGCTTGCAATGACATCGCTCACCGCCGGCAATCGCTCGCTTGCAATGATATCGGAGACCGGATGCGCTGGAACAATGTCCAGCGCATAGTGGTCCGCCCATAAGGAACGCTTCAATCCGTCGGAGCTCCAAATTGGGAAGAATCATGTTGGCAAAATTTTCATTTATCCCTTTTTCAAAATTAAAATATCATTTCTTTATCGATTAGAATTGTGACGTTTATGATTCAGTCTCACCTGAGGAGTAAATATTTACATATAAGATTTACTATCACCTACTGTTAGGGGTATTAAGTATGACGAGACACCTGGTCTTCGGTCGTACACCCGGATGACGTCATCGCCCCTCCTGCGCTCCATTACGCTCGCGATTTGACCGCCCGACGTCGCTTCTCCTCAGCATCGCCCCAACTACCCGCCAAGTTGACCACGGCACCGACCTGCGAGGTCAGGCCCAGACGCCACCGCAGATCGGAAGCATACCCTCCGTCCACCTATTTAAGCCGAATGTAAGACAGAGAGGGATCGGCCGAGGATCTCGAGGATCTCTCGGGGATATCCGGGGAGGACCCTTTCGTCCATGAACCTCCGAGAGGTGAGTAGACTCAACACCCCGCACTTGATTCTCTGGGGAACTCCGCCGACGGCCAACGACTTAGGCGTCGAGGGGTTTCGGCGAGCATCCGACCCGCCTTGCTGCAGTCTTGTTCTCGACGTCCGAGCGTGCCGCCGCTTCGAGGAGTTTGCCGGGAGGCGGAGCAGAGCCATCGACGGCCAACTGCACCGAGACGACCCCGCTTCGGATTCGCGCCGCGCCGGGTCACGGTAAAAGTTGTTTCCCCTAACAGATTGGCGCTAGAAGGAGGGCCACTGCCGAAGCGACTACCGCTCGCCCCTTAACGACACATGGGCGAAAGGTCGTTTCCATTGGCACCTCGGCGAGGTCCCGCAGACTCCGAACCCCGGAGGGACGATCCCGCCGCGACTATAGATCGCCATCGAATATATTTAGCGACGCCGCTCTACCCGCCAAGTCGGGTTCCACCGCTTCCCACCGTCCACGGTGGAGGCTTTTCAGACCTTTCCCAACAGTCCGACCGCAAGTATCGCCCAGCCGCCCTCCTCGCTTACTCCAGAGGCGCAGAGCCGACCCTCCAAAGGCCGGAACCTCTTCCCGATCATGAGGCGATACCGCCGATACCATCTTCTCCAGCCTCCCGCCGGTTCAGACGGAACCCGGCTCTTGAAAACTGACGCCCCGCTCAACTCGAGGCGTGTCTTCGCACTGACGACCTATTTCGGCTCAAATCCGGCCATCGCACGCCCGAGGAGGTGCAAAGGACGCCCGCAAGTCCAAAGAAGAGCAGAGGGAAGTGTCCCACTGGAGTCCCCGTCACAAATGACATACGGAATACCTGCCCTTGAACTTCCGCCTCCTCCATCGACCTTTATGATGGAGTCGTGATCCACCATCACGCCGCCGCCTTCCGGCTCAAATGGCCCTATATGGAACTTCGACGCCTTGATGTGCGTTCCTCACCACGCTGAAAGGATCCGCCCGCATGGTACAAGACCTTAAAAAGCGGTCGGTAACATCCTTTGAACACCGCCAAGGACTTCGAGCCACGCTTTTTGGCGCTTGCGCGACCAAAGCCTTCGCGCGCTCCTCCCGGGTTTGAAGCAAAAGGAGGACGAACCCTCTCCCACTTCGTGCGAAGGTTCACCACGGAGGTACGGAGTTATCGGATGCTCACCCATCGTTATTGGTGCGTGCATTCATGATGGGCCGTGACCATCGAGGTTTTGCTGGTCCTCGTGGAGCGACCCGCGCCCATCGCGGAAATATTTCACGGGCGAGTCAATACGTGGCGCCGAGTCCTCGGATGTCGGGAGGAAGGAAGAACGACCGAGGGGCATCCTAATCCATCCCGATCGGAACGATAACCAGGCGGGAGGCCCCACACCAAGCGGGCGCCGCATGGGCCACCCCGACCCATACGCGCCGAGCCGCCACCTCCCTTGAGGCGCTCTGACGCAAATATTCCTCCGCATAAAGGAGCGGAATGCTCGCCGCCCCTGTGATGAAGGGCCGGCGATGGCCGATAGCACTCGCAGATTGCCGCTTTCATCGGCAAACGGACATGACACGGAGCAATGCTACGAAATAAGCGACAAATTGAAGAGCCGATCCGAAGAGGTCACCTCGATCAATACCTCCAAAGATCCGCGGCACCATCCTCGCGCTCAAGGCGTCTTGGCCGAACAACACATTGACGTGATCACAGGGGGACCCGCTGCTGGAGGACATAGCGCTTCGGGTCGCAGGGCTTACGCCCGAGCCGTAGCGCATCGGGAATATCACCTCCTCCGAGCCGAGATCACATTCTCGGGGATATGGGAGTAACAGAGCATGACGATGCGTGGTGTCGGCCCGAATAGCCAACGCACAGTCCGGCGATTATGGTCGACATCGCAGCTCCGACATCCTCTATTTCGAGGCCTTTCGGGTTGGGGTTGCCGGCGAAGCCCCGGCCTTTGCACTCGGCGCCACCGGCTTCACCGGCGACTGATCTCGCCGCGGTGCGTAATCTACCATTGACTCGGGATTCCTCAAGGCCAAAACTCACGTAACCTTTTCCGTGGTCGACCTTCCTATCGCTGCATAACGCCATCCCGGGCCGACCCACCTCAACAGTGCTAAGGGCCGTTTCTATCCACATACCACCGGACAAGTTCCCCACCACGGAGTCGGGAAGTTCGGGAGATCCTCAGAGTCCAGACGGTGTTACTTGACGCCGACTCCCGGTAAGAGGAAAAGGCCGAACCGCCTCAAGACCCACGCGGACGCAGCGCCGACCGAGCATCCCGAGCCGACGACCCGGCGGTTAATATTCCACGCAAGATGACCGCCCCGATCGGATACGGATCGCCCGACTGATAATCAAGAGCGGGCGCAGCTCATCAGCCTCTCCAGAAAGCGCCGACGTCTTCGCCGATACCGCCGACCTCCCGAATCGACCAAGGTCGCCTAACACCATCTACACATCTCTCGACCGCCCGCCTGAGATAGAGACCCGCCTCACCCTCGAGCGCCAACAAGCGTGCAAAAAGAAGTCGATAGGCTCTGGCGCCGACTTCATCGAGGAAGTCCGCACTCGCTGGTCAGCCCAATGTAGTCCTCGCCAAGAAGCCTAATGGAAGCCGGAGGATGTGTGTCGACTACACCGATCTAAATCGTGCTTGCCCAAGGATTGCTTCCCCTACCTAGGATCGACTAACCGGTCGACTCAACCGCTGGGTACGCCCGCTTCTCCTTCATGGACGCCTACTCCTAAGCATAAACCAGATCCGGATGGCCCCCGAGGATCGGCAACATACAGCCTTTCCACACACCCCAAGGAGCCTACTTCTACAAAGTTATGCCATTCGGGTTAAAGAATGCAGCGCCACCTACCAAAGGATGGTGAATAAGGTGTTCGCCGCAAATAGGGCGAAACATGGAGGTATACGTTGACGATATGATCGTGAAAAGTCGCACAGGGGCTGCACACCTCGACGACTTGCGGGAAACCTTCTCTACGCTGAGAAGACACGGGATGCGCCTTAATCCGGCCAAGTGCGTCTTCGGCGTGACATCGGGGAAGTTCCTCGGGTTTATCATACACGAGAGAGGAATTGATGCCAACCCCGAGAAGATTCGAGCTCTCACCGACATGAGATCCCCGAGTACAGTAAAGGAGCTTCAGTGCCTTAACGGAAGGATAGCAGCTCTGTCCCGGTTTCTATCCCTGCCGCGAGCTAAGTGCCTTCCTTTCTTCCGGGTCCACAAGGCCCCAAAGAACTTCCAATGGACGGCAGACGCGAGGAAGCCTTCGCCACTGGCAAAGACTTATCCAAGCTACCCCGACTTACCCTGTGTCCGCGCGTAAAAACTTACCCTCTACCGCGGCATCTCAAAGCATGCGTGAGCTCGGTGCTTGTGAAAGAAGCCCCGATGCGCAACACCCGATTTACTACACCACCACGCGCGTGGGCCGGAGCAGCCGCTATCCTCCCATTGAAAGGTCGGCGTTGGCACTTGTTCTAGCGGCTCGAAGCTACGCCCCTACTTCCAAGCCCATACGATTGAGGTATTGACCGACCAACCTGCGCCAAGTTCTTTCTAAGTTTGACGAAAGGGTGGCGCCTCCTAAAGTGGTCGGAGCTATCCGAGTTCGACCGCTACAAGCCGAGAACAGCCATCAAGGCCTGTGCCTTGGCCGATTTCATCTCGAGTTGACACCACCGGAGCAGAGCGCGTTGAGCAAATCCACCGGACCGGATGCTGCACGTGGATGGGTCTTCCACCTCAGGAGCCACGACTCATTCTCGAGGACCCCGACGGACACGCTCAGCCGCTCTCCGCTTCGTTTCGAGGCCACAAACAATGAGGCCGAATACGAGGCGCCGCTGGCGAGCCTCCGCTTACGGCCGAGATGCAACTAGGAGCGATCCACATTCTCACGGATTCCCAACTTGTCGCCGAGCAAGTTGGTGGAGAGTATCGGGCGCGGGACTCGACCATGTCCAGATACCTGACCGAGGTAAAAGCCCAAACCTCTAACTTTCCTCGCTTCACTCTGTCCAGGGTGCCCAGGTCCCAGAACGAGCGGGCGGACCAGCTCGCGAAATTGGCCTTGGGAGCCGATCCAGAGGAACATCCCGAGGTCGAAGAGCTGACACACCGGTCGGTGGCTATCATGGAGATAGGGGACCCCGAGTCCCGACCACCCCACCCACGTGGATTCGTGAAGCATCAAGTACAAACGCGAGGATCTTGCCACGGATGAGGTCAAGGCACGGCGGCTCCGCCAACCCAGCGTGGTATCGCGAAATTGGCGACCGCTCTACAAAAGGTCATTTTCCCACCCCTACTACGATGCTTAGATCCCGATGAGGCGGAGTGATTCTCGCCAAGTCCACGGCGGGATTTGTGGGGAGCACATGGGCGGCCGAACTTTGGCCTTCAAAATACTACGCCGTGGCTATCGCCTACGCTGCACCGAGACGCCAAGGCTTTTCGTGCGGCGGTGCGACACTTGCCGCGCAGTTCGCCCGCAGCCTCGCGTCCCGCCGCCTCCATGGATTGCGCTGGCCCTTCGCTCAATGGGGATGGGCCCTTTGGGGCCATCCGGGCCACGGAGACATATCATCGTGGGATAGATTATTTCACTAAGTGGGTGGAAGCCGAGCCTCGCAACCATTACACCCGAACGGGTCGAACAGATGGAAGAACATCGTGACCCAATTCACCGCCCAACGTTATCATCATCGATAACGGAACCCGCCACAAAGACTCGGTTCTCGGAGTTCGCGCGACTTATCACATCCGGTGAGATTTAGCTCGGTGGCCCACCCTGCATCCAACGGGCTCGCCGAGGTGACCAACCGATCTATCCCGGATGGACTTAGGAAAGGACTTTGAAGCCCGATCGAGCCGGGTCGACGAGCTCCCGAACATCCTATGGTCTCGCGGATTACCCTCAAGACGGCCGGCGAGTCCCCTACAGCCTTGCATTCGGGCGTGGAAGCAGTCCTACCACCGAGTTGGTCATCCCAACATTCCGGTGGAGAACTATGAGGAATCCACCTCGGCCCAGTGGAGTTCGGGCTGGCCTAGACTCGCTAGAAGAACGCAGGCCAACGCAAGACGTAAAAATGCCGGCGCATACAACAGAGTGAGTGTTGCTGGAGTTACAACAAGAGGGTGCGCCGACCCCTCGGGATGGGAGACTTAGTCCCACGCAAGGCGGAAGTAAGCGACCCCGCCCACTCAAGGGCAAGCTTGCACCTAAGTGGGAAGGCCCTCTACCGAGTAATCAAAGTAGTCCGACCGAACGCTCCGGCCGCGACTATGATCGGGCAGCAGCCTCGAGGACTTGGAACGCCCGTAACCTTAAGAAATATTTTGTTTAAGGACAAACGGAAGTAAGTCAATACCAGACTCAGGCCATTGGAAAGAAGTCGAAGATTGTATTAAGAAGGTAAATTTGTATTACCAAAAGGTTTGGATTACAAAATGGGCCCCTAGTGGGGAAAGAAATATTACAAAAACAAGGGAAGACCCTCCAAAAAGAAGAAAAGAAGTCTTCAAGCCGCTTCAGAAGGTGTTGCCGTCGAAGGAACCTCGCCGGCATGTCGACCCTTCCGATCCTCGGGGCATGAGACGAAGGGATTCTCCTCGACCTTCGAGCCCGAGGACATGCTCGAACCGGCCAGGGCAAACCTTGTACCCATATCGTGACGATACCCGCCCGTCCGGTCCAGGCCGAGGAGGAAGCCCCCCGACTTCTTGTAAGCGTCGACTGCCCCCCGGTCCCACTCCGGCCGACTGCCTTCCGCCGCGGCAAGGGCTTCCCTGGCGGCCGTCAGCTCGGACTCCCTCGAGGTCAGCTTGGCGGCCAATTCCGAAGCCTCCTCCCTCCGGAGGCGGGTCTCCAGCTTCTCCGTCCGAGGAGCTCGCAGTCCGGCCTCCGCTGCCGAGGCGCCTCGAGCTCGGCGGTCGACGCGCGACTTCGCGCCATGTCCGCCGCCTGCTCGGCAGAAGAAGAACCGCCTGGTCCCGACCCCGCCGGGCTTCTCGAGCCGGGCGGCGCAACTCCAAGTTGCGCCGCCTGCACTGCACCAATCGACCGAGTCATGCACCTGGCCGAGGAGGGCCGTGGTGTAGTGGAGATTCTGCACAAGGAGAAAGAAGGTCAAAGTAATGAACAAAGTGCTCACCTAAGAAGATACACGCAAGACGGTGCTTACCCACAACACCGACTTGGCGGACTTGGCGATGAGCGCTCCGAGGAGTGTGTATAGGTCCCGAGCGACGCCGGGATGGAGCGCCCCGAGGTAGCTGGCCGAGGGCTCTCCCCGACTCCACACCTTGTCCCTCGGGATGACCATGCCACCGGCCACGAGGGTCGCCAACGGCCCCGGGACCTCCCATCACTCGGAAAGGAACGGCCGATCCTTCCCGACGTGACCCGCACAGTCCTTCATGGCTGGAAGACGCTGGCCCTTCCCGGCCGTCCGGCCGGGCCAGACTCGGCAGGGGTGGAGGTTCCTCGCTCGGACGCCCGCGGCACAGCCACGCGCGCCTGTGTTCACCACGCCCTGGCCTTGGCCTTTTCTTGGGACGCCTCCTCGGTGGTGCGGAGCCACCCCGCCCGCTGGAGACCGCCGAGAGCGCGAGACGGTCCCCTAGGAGCACCCGAGTCATGGAAGGACCGCAGTTCACCATCCCCGCAAAGAACAACGGATGTGTCGGTTAGAGTATGGCAGCAATCCTAGAAGAGGCGAGACAACGACGGCCTACCCCGCGTGAGCACGGACTTAGCTCCGGCCTCCACGAGCCACCGCCCGACATGTTGCGGATGGCTTGCGAGGAAGGGAGGATTACCTCACCGCCGAGGTGAGCGCGCCTCGGCACCGAAGTTTCGAGGCAGCATTATCGATGGTTCTAGACGACCATCGAACCCCAAACCCCACCTTTGGCACCGAGAAAAAGAAGCGCCTCTTCCACCCTTTGTTATTGGTGGGGCGCCGCTAACCCGAACCCCGGTCGGCTGTGAAGTATCCCCGACCCCTTGAAGAGGCGAAAGCAGGAGAGGAAGAGGTTGCGGGTCGGGCGATGTTGGCGTAATGGCATTCCCCAGAAAGCCACCAAATACCGCCAGAGTTGGGAGTTATCCGGGAAGGCGAATACGCCACAGGAGATGCAGATACGATGATTGGGTGCGTGGAAGGCGCAGCCGCCTCTAGGGCATCGGCGGTCGTGGCAAAGCCCTTGGGAACCGGGTCAAAGCCCGCTGTCCCGCCGGCCAGAGGTTGTATTCCTCCGGATGCCGTAGCGCCGGGAGAATCCCCACCATACGCTCGCCCAAGATGGAGTCTTGGTCGGCGGCCACATTATGGCCTCTAACGCACGCGCCGCCTCGTGATCCGAGGAAAGGTCGGAAGGAGGAGATGAAGGAAGAGCGCGGCGCGGGTTGTGACCGAGGGGAGGAGGAGGAAGAAGCAGAGGAAGAGGAAGTGGAAGGAAGACCCATCGCGCACTAACCTATACCGGAAGAAATCGCGTGGAAGAAGCTAAAAGGCACGGGAGACTATGGAGAAAACTTGAAGGAAGATGACGGCAAGAGATGAAAACTCACTGATAAAGTGATAGAGAGTCGCGGAGCCCGCTATTTATAGAAAGGGGGCTCGACCTTTCGCCTCCCGAGGCAAAGGCGACAAAGATGACACCGCCACATCGCCCAATAGCAGCGCCATATTAATGAAGAGGTGACGTGTCCACCCTGGTAAGAAACTTACCCGCACGCCACGCTCGATTCCAAAGAATCGCACTATCGCGAGCCGGCGCACGCGGCGTTCGGCTATTCTGGTTTTCTAGGTCTTGAGCAGCAGCTCGACCATCGGTATTCTATTCGGCCTTGAGCGCTCGGCTACACACACATCCCAACGGCGGTTCTATTATTCTCGTTTTCTAGGTCTTGAGCAGCTCGACCATCGGTATTCTGGCCTTGGCGCGGCTCGCCACACACACATCCGAACAGCGGTTCGGCTTATTCGTTTTCTAGGTCTTGAGCAGCAGCTCGACCATCGTATTCTGGCCTGAGCGGCGCTCGGCCACACACACATCCAACGGCGGTTCGGCTATTCGTTTTCTAGGTCTTGAGCAGCTCGACCACTGGTATTCTGGGCCTTGAGCGGCGGCTCGGCCACACACACACATCCCGAACGGCGGTTCGGCTATTCTGGTTTTCTAGGTCTTGAGCAGCAGCTCGACCACTGGTATTCTGGGCCTTGAGCGGCGGCTCGGCCACACACATCCCGAACGGCGGTTCGGCTATTCTGGTTTTCTAGGTCTTGAGCAGCAGCTCGACCACTGGTATTCTGGGCCTTGAGCGGCGGCTCGGCCACACACACACATCCCGAACGGCGGTTCGGCTATCACGGTTTTTCAGGTCGTGTGCGTGACCTCGACCCCTTGCACCAAAACGACGGGTCGGAAGGTGGAGGACCTAGCGCGTCCTCAACCCCGACAACGCCGGCTTGGCAACGGAATCGCGCCTCTCCTCGACCTTTATCCCGAACGGCGGTTCGGCTATCACGGTTTTTCGTGTCGCGTGACTCGACCCTTGCACCAAAAACGACGGGATGCAAGGTGAGGACCTAGCGCCTCAACCCCGACTTCCGGACGTCGGCCATAACGGAATCGGGCGCCTCCTCGACTTCTTTATCCCGACGCAGGTTCGGCTATCATGGTTTTTCGTGTCGCAGGCGTGACTCGACCCTTTGCACCAAAACGACGGGTGAAGCGTGGAGGACCTAGCGCTCAACCCACGACTTCCGGACGTCGGCTTGCAACGGAATCGGGCGTCTCCTCGACCCTTTATCCCGAACGCGGTTCGGCTATTCTGGTTTCAGCCTTGAGCGGCAGCTGCCACATATCCCGAACGGCAGGTTCGGCTTATCATGGTTTTTCGTGTCGTGCGTGACCTCACCCTAGTACCCAACGACGGGTGCGAATGCAGGACTTGACGCCGCTTTTACCTCGAGCGGTGCTCACCCATTGGTTCAACGGGCCTAAGCGCGAGTCTCAACCCCGACACGGACGTCGGCTTGGCAACGAATCGAGCGCTCTCTCGACCCCCTTATCCCGAACGGCGGTTCGGTACATGGTCTTGACCGACGGTTCGATCATCGGCATCCTTGGCCTTGAGCGGTGGCTCCGCCCTATATCCCCAACGACCGTTCCGTGACTATGGCTTTCTGGGTCTCGAGGTTCCTCGACCCCCTTTATCCCGAACGGCGGTTCGATGTGATCTCGAGCTTCCTCGATCATCGGTTTTCCGGGTCTTGAGCGCGCCGACCCGTATTCAAATAAGGGAATCGGTCAATTATGACACGACACGGTAGAACTTCCGCCGAGATCTCGATCGGCAACTGTGTTCTTCCGAGCAACACCCTCCCAATTGTCCCGCAGAGTGGCTTTTGAGAGGGGTAGTGTTAGGGGTATTAAGTATGACGAGACACTGGTCTTGGCCAGACACCCGATGACGCCATCGCCTCTCCTGCGCTCCATTACGCGCGATTTGACCGCCTAACGCCGCTTCTCCTCAAGATCGCCCCAACTACTCGCCAAGTTGACCACGGCACCGACTGCGCGAGGTCGTGCCCGCACGCCACTGCAGATCCGGAAGCATACCCTCCGTCCGACCTATTTAAGCCGAACAGGTAAGATAGGAGAGGGGATCGCTGAGGGATCTCTGAGGGATATCTGGGGGAGGACCCTTTCTGTCCATGAACCCTCCGAGAGGTGAGTAGACTCGAACACCCCCGCAATTCTCTCTGGGGAACTCCGGCCGACGGGCCAACGCTGACTTGGGCGTCGGAGGGGTCGGGCGGAGCATCCGACCCGCCTTGCTGCAGGTCTCGTTCTCGACGTCCGGAGCGTGCCGCCGCCTTTCGGAGGAGTCGGTCGGGAGGCGGGAGCAGGAGCCATCGACGGCCCGAACCGTACCGAGACGACCCCCCGGTTTCCGGATTCCGCGCCGTGCGCCCCGGGGTCACGGTAAAAAGTTGTTTCCCCTAACACCTACTAATTCTAAGTTCATTAGTTAATGACACATGTTCCCGAAATAAATTGTCCAACAGAAATTAATCGTACGATCGGACCATATAATAATTCAAATTATATATTTAAAGTATAAAACAAACTCATCATATATAAAGTAAGTCATCTGTATCAACACCAAATAGTTCTAATCATATATTTCCATCACCACGCACATGATTGTTTCAATAAGATGCCGTCACACAGTTTCATTTACGTGCCACCAATCCGTTTCTTGAACCTATTTCTCCTTAGATTCCTTTGCAACGAAGAATTCTCCCAGACGACCAAACATTTGGAGAAGTTCTTGGAACTGCAACTTCATGCTGGCGTGATATCTCGCTTTTGTTTGGGCTGTTGTCTCCGGTTCGATCTCTGCATCTCCTGCAGTGATATCAGCAAAATTGCATCAAAGTTCACGGAATCAAGTAGATTTCTGTATGTTGCTTACATTAATATGTTCCATGTGGCTAGAGATTGTCTCATTGATTGAGAAAAAGATAGGAGTCAGAAGCTGCTGTTTGTACCTTTACGATCCCGGTTGCGTTTCTTCTCTTTGTGCTCTTTGAGTTGCTTCTTCAAGGATTTGGCAGCGGCAAAAACATCTGCAGGCCTCTCCCATCCTCCTCCAAAGACACCGTAGGCCTGCTTGGGTTGCGGGCGAACCAGGAACTCCAGCAATGGCAGCTCTTCTGCGTCCACCCAATGGATGCAGTTGACGGGGCATGAATCGACTGAAACCTGCGCTCAAAACCCTCTCAAATCTTCCACAGAAAACAGCCTCAAACGTGGCCTGGGTATTGATTCAGCTCATGTAGTAGCAAGTTCACCTCTATGTTCTTGGCATGGTCTCCGAACTGAACCTTGACACGAGCACTCCCAAAAGCTTCATCCATCTCGAACGTCTCGCTTGCATGATGGACGCACTCCCGGCAACCTGCAACCCAACACATATGACAACAAAGACCAGAACTTCTGCACATACAGTACAAGTACGTGTGATGACTGAGATTTCAGGAGGTTTCTACCTACGCATCTGTGTTCATCTACAAAGAGAGCTTGTGATCTCAATGGTCCGTTCCATGAACTGTAACCTAACCCAGAATAGTTGCTCCCGGACCATTCAGATCTCCTGCCGCAAGCGGTATCGTATCTTGACCTTGACTCCTCTCTCATCAATGTCCGATACGCCTGGTTCAGCATCAGCGTGTAGTCATGGCCCTGAGACAGAACAAGTACCACAGGGAATGAATTCCAGTCACAGTTTGTCCTGATCATGGAAGATTTCAGCCTCAAAAATACCAGTAAAAGACCTTTTGGCCGGCGATATCTGGGTGGTGTTTCTTCTGTAAACTCCGGTAGGCATCCTTGATTTGCTGTGGGGTGGAATCAGTAGAGACCCCAAGCAGTTCATAGTAATTCCTCGGCACGCAATCCTCACGGCCTTTCTTTCCGCCGCAACATCTGATTCCGGTGGCTGCCCCTCTCGATCGAGCACTGGAAACCAGGAGAATCACAACACAAGCAGTAGCAGAATGAGAAAAGAGAAGATGAGAGTTCAGTCTCCAGCTTGAAACTTGAGTTCCAAACAGATTCTTCAGCTAGGAGTGAGTACTTGTACACTGTTGTTATCCTGGTTGACCGGAAATGGAAGATGTGATCAACCTTCCCAGGCTTATCGGGCATCGAGAAGGCAAAGACGCCTGGATTTCTGCTACAGGATATCATTTTCTAGTAATTGATCGCTGATGGAGGAGACAGTCAAGATTGCACTCTCCAAACTTGCCGCAGTCCGCTCCCCCCTAAGATATTTGTGTTTGCTATAGGATGTAGACATAGATATTTCTCTGTCGCGATTTCCCTTATGTTAGATATTTTTGCCATAATTGGTCGAAATTTACAGAGCTTGAACTATGATTAAGTATTTGAGATTAATTTAAATAGATTAATTGTTCACTTGAGCTCCATTTGGTTTGAATAGGATTTAATTGTTCACCGAGTTAATAGGAATCAAATGAAGCCATTAATTCTATTATTTTAAGTATAGAGGAGGAGATGAGACAAACGAAAGGATGAAGTGAAGCCGAACGGTGTCAGCTTTCGGGCGACCTTTATCCCTAATTCGTCCCGGCATCGTTCATGTTGTTCACTTAGGGAATGAGTTCCGTGTGTACCGTCATCGTTCGAAGCGTCGTCTGTGTCCTCCGCCGCGTTCCAACCTTGGCGACAAACGCTCAAAGCCGCCAGTTTCGCCACCAATCCCTTTGTGCTTGCCGAACCCTCATCTCTCCTCCTCACCGCGCCGGACAACACAAAGAGCCCGTCTTTCCTGAGGTTTCCTTCGTGATCACTAGCGCGATGAGCAAAGACTGGAGCTTTGACAGCTTAACCACCAGTTTTGGATCCGTAGAACTCACCCAACCTCTTGTGGAGCGCGTGCTTCTCGATCTCAAGGAACCTAATGACGCCAAAAAGGCGCTGACTTTCTTCCATTGGTCATCCCGGACCAGGCGTTTCGAGCACGACCTGCGCTCCTATTGCTTCATCGTTCACATCCTCGTCCGCGCCGGGCTTCTCGTCGACGCTCGGGCGCTGCTGGAATCGGCAATCGGCAAGTACGCCCGGGGTTCTTCGGTCGCGGAGGTGCTTCTGAGTACTTACGAAGCTGTCCTCCCCGGATGCCGCGTTTTCGATCTGCTGCTGCAGACGTACTCGAACATGAGAATGGTCGAGGCAGCTTTCGACGGTTGCAGATACTTGGGAGACCGCGGATTCGATGCGAGTCTAATCAGCTTCAACACGATGCTGCGCGTGGCGCAGAGATCCGGTCAGAGTGGCTTGGCCTGGAAGGTGTTTGAGCATATGTTGGTGAGAAGGATATACCCAAACAAAGCTACGACGCAGGTCATGGTTGACGTGATGTGCAAGGCGGGGGTTCTGCCAAGGATGGTGGGCGTTCTGGATAGGATCCACGGGAAGCGTTGTCCTCCCGGCGTGATCGTGAATGCCGCACTGGCTTTGAGGATCATCGAGGAGGGCAGGGCCGAAGAAGCGATCATGCTGTTGAAGAGAATGCTACAGAGGAACATGGTGTTCGACGATATCGCCTATTCTTTGATAATATCTGCCTACTGCAAGATGCCCAACTTGGATTCGGCATACGACACACGGAACGAGATGATCAACAGAAGTTGCTGCTTGAATTCCTTCGTTTATACTTCCTTGATAGGATCCTACTCCGAGAGAAGCATCGAAGAGGCTGTTCGACTGATGGAAGAGATGCTCTCGATGGGACTGAGACCGTACGACGAGACATACAATCATCTAATCGTGGGGCTGTCGAGATCCGGGATGACGAAGGAGAGCTTGAAGTATTGTGAGAAGATGCTCGACGACGGGTTCATGCCAAGCTGCAGCGCTTGCAATGCGACACTGAGCACACTCTGCAAAGCCGGGGAGGTCGAGGAGGCCAATCGAATGCTGACCACTATGTTGGAGAAGGGACTCGTCCCCGACAGGGACATGTACCTGAGCCTCATCGATGGGTATGGGGATACTGGAAATGCTCGAGAAGTCCTTCAACTGTACTACGAAATGGAGCACAGGGGCATCGGATCTGATCCCGTTGTTTACACGTCCATGATCAGGAACCTGTGTCGATGTGGAAAGGTCAATGAGGCTGAGAAGTTTCTTAGCATGGGGGGGACGACGAAGGAATTGGTGCCTACGAGTTGCATGTATGATTCGTTGATCACAGGGTATTGTATCGAGGGTGATGTGCGGAGGGCGATTCTCCTCTACGATGACATGATCATGAAGGAGTTGGTACCGTGTTCAGATACTTTTATGCGTCTAGTGAAGGAAGTGCTGAGAACTCGAGCATCCAGACACTTGTGAATTCGGAGAACTGTTATGTTGTCCACCGGTCTCCGTGCAATTTGAGTAATGAAGTGAATTTTTCACAATCAATTGTACTTCGAGCCAATGATATGATTAGTGAAAGCTAATAATATATTATCCTCTACAACTAAACAATTAATTACCTTCAGTATTTCAATTGATTCCTATAGTTAGTGAAACTTTTAATTTAATTTTGTTTACGTTATCGATTCTGTTCACTAAATCCAATGATATTTCTAATAAACAAAGTCGACGACATGAAAAAAATAATATTAAATATTTTACTTTAATAAGTATAGAGATTTTAATATAATTTTTAAAAATATAGAGATTGGGATGTTAAAAATAACTAATTACAAGAAATAAATAATAATTAGCCCAATTGAATGACACACAAATGAGCTTACCCCAAATGAAAAATTGATGCTGGACAAATAATCTTAATTAAACATTGTGGAACAAAAACTGATATGTAGAATTCAAACTCATGGCCTATTCTAATATTATCTTAAAAATTTTAATTAGGTAATGGAAAATCCCAAAAGTTTTAAGTTATTAGAAAAGAATCCAACATATTTATAAGTTTTAACAAATAAAACAACTTTACATCTATAAGTTTTAACAAATAAAATCAAACGAATCATAAAATATAACCACAAAAATGGTCATGTACTTTATCCATCAGGACATCTTTAAAATAACAACTAGAAAGGATGACTTGCCAATCCAAAATAAGAATATGAGGCGCTATAGCATCTGTAGCATGGATACATTTCAAATAATTACATGACCAAAGATCACCTCGAAATTGAGGCCCATCTTTTTAATAAAAAATAAAAAAATTATATTAAATGAGGCACATAGCTTTCATACTTCGATTCGAACTTGAGACATATCACTTGTGATATGGAAGCTGTCTTTCAAATGAGAATTTGCCTGTGTATGCAATCATTACACACTATTGCACTCACCTTGAACCAAAGGTGTCCTAATATTACACACCTCAGCTACTATTATACAACATCATTGATTAACCATCTGCCACTACTTCTAATCCACACCCAGAAGCAAATCAATTTATTTATGAAACATCATCCTCTGTCCTGCTTGGTCTTAAAGGAGCCCATCAGTGTCATCCCCCATTATGGACAGAGAGAATGGGGCAATTGCTACATTGAAGGTTGGTGAACCCACCTTATCAATGCGCTTCATTTCAAAGTCACCTTCCTGTACATGTAGATGAAATTTAAATATATCTAGTAAAATGATCTAAAATATGAAAATTTATATGTCAATTGAAGCCCTAACTCATTCACCAACCGTCATGTAGATTGTCATAGATATTGTACAAAATCTCATAAAGGCATCAAAGACAGATTAATTTACTTGAAAGCAAAATGTTAAGAGTTAGTCTACAGAATACAGACAGAAGCGCCATTTGTGTGCTTGTATGATGTCATATTTCTTTTAACATGATTTACTTATTCAAAAACAGTAATTATTCCATGATGGAAAGATAGTAAGCAAAGCATACCATTCTTCCACTAGGGGTGCCTAATGGACAAGCAGAAGAATACTCAAATCCAGTCCTAGGATGTATAACAGGTTGTTCACCGATTACACCTGCTCCCCTGAATAAAAAGAGAAGTTAGGAAGAACTTCTGAAGAACATAAGAACATCTAGAAGAACTTGACTGACCAAACATTCTCGGTTCGACCATTAGCATCGGTGATGATCCAATGCCTTCTTAGAAGCTGAACAGGATGCTGTGAATAATTACTGATTCGTATTCTGTAGGCAAAGAGGTATTGTCCCTTGGATGGATGGCTCCGGCTCTCGATATACACACTCCTGACTTGCACTCGAATACCCTGAAATGTTGAGATTTCAAAAGGGACATACAACTTTTCAAAAAGATACAGATGCAGTTGTTCATATCAGTATAACAGTTCATTTATATATGACATGTATATGCTTACAATTATTTGATACATGGACATATATAAGTGTAATCTGAATCTATTATATTCTTTCTATTTTATAATTTCTTCTTATTTTTCTTGGACTTGGGGTCCATAAAAATGAAAAGATTATAATTGAAGCTCAAAAAGTGAAGAATGAAAATATTTTATTTTTGATGATGTTATTCCAATGTCTACATGTGAGGTATCAGACTTACATTCCTAAGTTTGAAGGCCTTATACAGGATAATATAACTTCTGTGCTGGGCATATCGCCCAGTCTATCCTGGTTCGTGTAATGATAGTTTATTGGATCAATAAATACAGTCCGTACCAGACCATCCAAGATGGTATTGCAAACCTTGATTTCAATTGTTAATTGAAGAATTATCTTACAAGTTTCAAAATGTATATAAAAAACATCTTAGCTGAACAAGGAAAGATGCAATGACTGTTATGCCTTAATTTATAAGATGTTATTATATTCTTTTTTTTTGTTTGCTTGTGTTGGGGGTCCAAAAAATGGGGGGAGAGATTGTAATTGAAGATTAACAAATGAATAAAATATGTTTCTCCAAAACATGTAAGTAGTGGAAGGTCACATTTTAATTACCTATGGTGCAATTCCATTACCTGCTATGTTACCTAAGGAGGTATGAGACTTCATTCCAAGTTACTCCTTGAGCAAAATTGAATCTAATAGTTAATATTTTTGCTTATTATCTTTTCTATCATTCATCATTATCTTTCACTATTAATATCTTTCTGTTCCTCTTTCTCTCCTCATTTGTCTATTATCAAATAAAAAAAAGTTTTCTCTGCTCATGATAGATACCCTGGCATTCATCCTAAAATTCAATTTTCTAAATGAATCAAAATTAATATAAAAAAAAGATTAAATAGCTTGAAATGGTAGTACTTTGTTGGTTGATTTATGAGGATGTTTTGATATGGTTTTGTACCAGCGAGAAATGGTAGGTTATAGTGAGGATATAAACCAATAAATCATCATCAAGATCTAAAAGGCTATCACAACTTCATAAAAAGAAATGACTACTTTGAAAATTCAATTAATTACAACAAGCTCCTGCAATTTGCTAAAGATAATGACCTAGCGAGAAGACAAGCATGACCAGTCGCGTCCTATCAAAACTACCCATTTAGTCAATCACCAATTAATAGAACTGGTAAACGCATTGGTAAAGCTTAGCATTCAAGGATGATGAAACCATCAACACGAATAACGAGCACAAATTAAATTAATCAAACAAAATACACAGAGGAATTTTACCAGAGTTGTAGCATCACTCGAACATTTGAGGAGGGAATGCGGTGCTATAATCTTTAACTCATCCCTGTATTTGGCTGCATCCTGGAAAGCATACTCTGATATTAGAATATTGTTAACTCATCGAAATATAACCAGAGGTAGTCCAATTGGATTGTTAAGAAGCCAACACATAGCCGAGGTAGTCCAAGATATGAGCCTGTAGATGTACCATAGCAAACTGAGCAATTGCTGGAGGACTTGATGATCAGACGGGTGGGCAGCACTTTCCGGATCCACTTAATTTTTTCAACTGGTGACCTTTTATTTTAGTGTCTCAAAATAATGTGCAATTCGGGATGCTCCAAAAAGCATACTTATCCACATGAATAATATTTTGATCTGAACAACTTATTTGCCTATGTGAGAACCAAAAATTCATGATGAAAAAGAATATCATAATATAATACCTCAAATCTCTCCTCTTCAATTGCCTTCCTCATCAACTTGCGAAGGTGCAATGCTGGCTCCTCCTCCTCAAAGAATTTCAAGGAATCCCTGATTCTAGCAGCCTCCTTGTAGTCCTGACAGAACCAGAACAGCCTTATGGCAGTAGAGAAGACTAAGACTTTGTAAGACATGCCGAACTCATTTATATATATGGGTCAAAATCTAAAAATACCTACTCACATATCTATTAGAGAGTTTTACAGTTGATAGTAGCACAATACTAGAATATGCCAAACAGCTAAAACTTTAATTAGTCCCCTACTCCTACGTGATCCTCAGCGTCAAAACACGAAAAGAAATGAAAATAAAGGGGGAAATGGTCGAAATTTAAGAGTATAAGAATATTAAAGAAAACATCAAAGCAGAGTAGAGACACTGGTGACAATCTACAATAAACCATAATGGCTTAACTATTTATGGTGGCTACATGAATTTCATTTTACCATCGTTGAGCTATGCAAAAGTAATATTTTTATTTAAATTAAGAATATTTAAGTCTTTGTCTACAATACCTATAAATCTGGTTGGCATATACTCATATCATCTTAAATAACTCTTTCTTATTTTACCATCTATCGAAACTATGCCTAATTGTTCATGAATAAAAATACTTTTCCTTATCTTCTTTCTAATAAAATCCACACACCCGCCACCTCAACAAAAAGGAAAAAGTTCGAGTGATGTAATGCTACCAGTTTGTTATGTGTCCATTATTAGCTCTAGTCTTTGGCCATACAAGCAATCAAGATGAATGTTGCCAAGAAATACCACCCAGACGAGATTGCAGATCCTCACGAGAAAGTAGAGCTGTGGAGCAGTTACAAAGTTGTATATCAAAGCTTAATCATGCATCAAATGCTGATGATTTGCAGGCATGGTCATTTTTAAGCAGAGGTTGCATGCAAGTTTATAGGTCCAAAATTTCATAGCAAGAACCCATGCAAAAATTTCATCAAGAATAATAGAATAGATTTGAGCAGAATCGATGGACAACATCGAATACTAGATTGTCCGGATACAAACTCAAGAAGAAGAAGAAGAAGAAGCCAGGGGAAGCGACGTCCACCTCGAACTTGGCCGCGACCGCCATCTGTTGCTTGAGCATAGCATACGTCTGGCTCCTAAACAGGAACAAAGCGGCGGCGGAAGAGGCCCCCTCCTCGCCCTCCTCCTTGCCATCCCGATCCCGATCCCGATCCTGATCCCTATCCGGAGGGGTAGGAAGCGACGATGAGGTTGCTTTCGCCTCCCTAACATTCGCGCATCGCCTTCTCGTTCCGATCCCACCGCCTCCTCTTTCCACGACATTACGGGTCGGCCAGCCTCTTCCCGAGGTGGCTTTCGTCGCGGGATTCAACCCTGGCAGCAGCTTCAAGCTCACGAGAGATTGTATCATCTTGACTCTGCTTGCTGGTTGGGCACCAGAAACATCCAACGCCCGCCCCCAGCTGAATGCGGTTCGATCAATCTACCTTACCTGTCCCCCATATTTGCACCGCCCCCTCGGCCTTTCTCCCCCAAATCTAAATCTGCGTTCACGGAGAGTGAGGAGGAGAAACTAGCGCTGCTTTTGACCGTCGCGAGTCCACCTCCGCCACCACAATGTTATTTTTTGATATCGCAGATGAATATTCATTAGATTTATGTTTTCGTCCTCGATGATACTGCTCACATAAAAATATTTATTTCCGTTTTATAATAATATTTGTTATCTAATATGATGGATGGGTGGCGCGGCATAGCATTGTTTAAGGGATAAATAAATAAATAAATTCATTTCATATGATTTTTTTGGGAATAAAAGAAACGTCGGTTTGGCAGAAAATTGTGGTATGGACTTTTGGACCTTTGCGATCTTTAATGATCGATGGCGTATCGTCTCGTGGATGTCGAGAAAAATCTGACGTACAGGTAAGGCCAAGGAGGAGACACGTTTCACATGCGGGACCAATCGAAAGCAGGATTTAATTTGGCCAATTTATCAAAATAAACTGTTATTAAAGGGCTTTTATGAGATGATGGCCCGTATTTGATTTCTGCAAAAGGGATTTTTTTTTTAGTTTTCATCAAAATATTCTTAATAAAATTATAGTAATTATCTTTTGATTAAGTTTGATTTAATTTTTTTTAAGACTGAACCGATTTTTTTTAGTTAAATCGAACTAAGTTATTGAACTGAATCCTAATTATTTAATTAAATTGGATTGCTTCTTTATTTTTTTTAATTACCCTTATCTCCTCCCTGTCCACCCTCAACCTCCTCCAACTCTCTTTTACTTCTTCCAATTCTCCACCTTACCCTCGCCTACTCTCACTCCACCACCTAACACCATCGCCTCCTCCAATTCTTTACAATTTATCTTTTTAAAAAATTACACTCTATCGATTCAATATAAAAATCTATTATTTTAAAAATTAATTATCTTAAATTTATATAAAAATAAAAAAAATACTAAACATATTATATCTCATCTTAATAATTTTAGAGAAATTTAAATAAGTTTGGTGAAGATTTAGAGAGTTATACTTGAATTACAATCTTGTTACGCTCGATCACAAGCTCAACCCAAAATTATCATATTTAAAAAATTAATCATCCTAAATTTATATAAAAATTAAAAAAATACTAAATATATTACCATCTCACTTTAGTAATTTTGAAAAAGTTTAGAAAGATTTAATGAAAATTGAATGAGTTATACTCGATCATCGATTCAACCCAAAAATACTATATTTAAAAATTTATTTATCCTAAAATAATTAGAAATAAGAAAAAAATAATACTAAATATATTATAATCATGTGCTAGCAGTTTTGGAGAAAATTAAATTAGATTGATAAAAATACATTGCTTATACTCGTTCACAAATTTTATAAAGTTCGATCTAATCCAAAATAGTCTAACTCAAATCACGATGATCAGATCCAACTACGTCGACCCATAGATCTGTTGATGGAAATCATCAATTTAGCAACCATACACCCCGATAGCTAAAGAGCTATGATACATATGGAATGCAAATTGACACCCTCCAACGAATTGAGACAAGACGGATCGTTCAAGAATGAAGTAAAAGAAACTATTCTAAGTACTTATCAATAAAAAATTAATAAAATAACTTGAATAGCATTTTGAATTCCCTTAAAACGCCACAAACTAACAAGTCTGATAAGTCAAAGGAAAAGCAAAGATTTGGTTTGAGCATACAAGCGAGAAAAAGCCTGATAAGTTTTAAAGTTCATGCAAGAATTTAAAAACAAAACACTCACCGGTGTTGAAGAATTGTTATCTTTCCAAATTGTCCGTTTTACACTGAGAGTCAACCTTATTTATATAGTATAAGGATAGTACAAAGGGAATGAATGCATTAAATAACATTCATATTTCTAATTTATGAATTTTGGTAAACATGGCTGAATGGACTTTTATTCTTCAAGATGAGGTCTTCAAATTTGTCTTTCTCTCTTCATGATCATATTGACCATTTTAGGCTCTTCTTGCAACCATAGAATCTTGATTGAGTCTTGACTAGCTTGATCTGGTTCATATCATTCCCCCTTTCCTGGAAAAGATTCGTCCTCGAATCATAGCCTCCATCACCTACATCAAACAAAGATAGATCAGAAACATTGAATGTTGCATTAATGTTGCCATACTCACATAGTAGTTCCAGCTTATATGCATTGTCATTGATTTTTTGAAAGACTTGAAATGGACCATCTACTCTTGGCATTAGTTTAGACTTCCTATGACTAGGAAATCTTTCCTTCCTTAAGTATACCCAAACCCAGTCACTAGGTTCGAACACTACTTGTTTTCGGACTTTGTTGTGTTGTTTCTCATATTGTAGAGTTTTCTTTTCAATTTGTGTTCGGACTTTTTTATGCAATGCTTTGACAAAATCAGCTTTTTTGCTTACCATCCAAATTGGCCTTTTCCAATGGTAAAGGTAGCAAATCTATAGGAGTTAATGGATTGAACCCATACACAACTTCAAATGGGGAATGGTTTGTTGTAGCATGCACACTTCTATTATAAGCAAACTCCACATGTGGCAAATACTCCTCCCAATTTTTTAAATTTTTTTGAATTATGGCCCTCAAAAGTGTTGATAAAGTTCGATTTACCACCTCCGTTTGTCCATCTGTTTGTGGATAACAAGTGGTTGAATACAACAATCTTGTACCCAACTTACTCCAAAGTGTTTTCCAAAAGTGGCTAAGAAACTTCACATCTCTATCACTCACAATTGTCCTTGGAATGCCATGTAACCTCACAATTTCTTTGAAAAATAGTCCCGTAACATGTGTTGCATCATCTGTTTTATGGCAAGGAATGAAATGTGCCATCTTGCTAAACCTATCAACAACAACAAAAATAGAATCTCTCCCTCCTTTTGACCTAGGTAAACCTAAGACAAAGTCTATGGATATATCAACCCAAGGTTCACTAGCTATAGGAAGGGGTATATACAACCCATGAGGTATTACTTTAGATTTAGCTTGTTTACAAGTGATGCATTTCTCATACAATCTTTTAACATCCCTTTTCATGCGTGGCCAAAAAAAATTATCTATTAACACATCTAAATTTTTCTAACTCCAAAATATCTCATTAAACCTCCACTATGTGCTTCTCTTACAAGCAATTCTCTCATTGAACATTGAGGAACACACAGCTTGTTTTCTTTGGAAAGAAAACCATAATGTCTAAAGAATTTATCAAAAATCCCTTTCTCACATGCCTCATAAACATTAGCAAAATCATAGTCAGAATTGTATAAATCTTTAATGTATTCAAAAACCAATAATTTTGCATCAAGTTTAGATATTAGAGCATACCTTCTAGAGAGAGCATCAGCGATCACATTTTCCTTACCTTGTTTGTACTTGATGATGTATGAAAAAGATTCAATAAACTCCACCCATTTTGCATGCCTACGACTTAGCTTTTGGATTTCCTTGGTCTCTTCGGGGTTACATCTATATGCTGGCCTATTTGGTATGCTTGCACCTAGAATGAAATCAATTTGATGCTCAATTCCTCTAATTGGTGGCAAACCATTGGGAACTTCTTCGGGAAAGATATCCTCATTTTCCTGCAAAAGATTAACAATAACACTAGGCAAACTTTTATCAATTTTGTTAGAAGAAATCAAAATGTCCTTGTACATAAGTACAAGTAAGGGCTGCCTCATGATTAAGGCCTTTTTTACATCACTCATTTTGGCATAAACACTCATTTTTCTTTCACTCAAGCCTTCCTTGTTTTCTCTCCCCTTGTGTTTTTCAATACTCTTATTTTTATCACTCATCTCATCTTTTTCTTTTTTCTCTCTTACTTGCTCCCTCCCAAATGTTTTGGTTAATGAAGACTCAAGCTCCTCATATTGTTGTTTTATGCATCTGGTCTTCAAGAATTGTCTTGGAGGCAACGGTCCAAGTTGATATTTACTGTCCATCTATGATCAAGGAATAACGGTTCTTGAACCCATCATGTGTTACCCTACGATCATATTGCCATGGTCTCCCCAACAACATGTGACTAGCATACATAGGTACCACATCACACCAAACTTCATCCTCATATCTACCAATTGAAAAATGAATTAACACTTGCTGATTTACCTTTACTACACCACTATCATTCAACCATTGTAACTTATAAGGTTTTGGATGTTTGATAGTAGGCAATTTCAGTTTCTCCACGAGCAAGGTACTTGCCACATTGGTACAACTTCCACTATCAACAATCACATTGCACAACTTGTTAGCAATCAAACAATGAGTATGAAACAAATTTTCACGTTGTTCACCATGTTCATCATTTTTACTTTGTAAACTAAATGTGAGTTGAATAACTAAAATTTCACCTTTAGCATACTCTACGTCACTAGTATCCTCTGGAATGTCATCATCATCCTCTCTTTCACTTTCAGATTCTATATTCTCATCTCTTAGAATCATAACTCTCTTATTAGGACATTCACGTGCTATATGTCCATACCCAAGGTACTTAAAACACTTAATACCTCTACTTTGATTAGGTTAATTCTCACATTTACCCTTGTTGCCAAATTCATTTTTGTCTTTAATTCCATCAATTTTAGGCTTAACAATGGGTTTATCATCCTTTTTACTCCAATTCGGTTTCCAAGATGAAGAAGAACCCGAATAAGGTTTTGAATCATACCTTGTGCCTTTTCTTTTGAGTTGTCTCTCAATCTTCATGGCCATATTCACCATATCATCAATCTCCACATAATGCTGTAATTCCACAAGATCACCAATGTTCTTGTTTAATCCATAGGAATCGAGCCATTGTAGCCTCACGGTCTTCCTCCACATTAGCCCTTATCATGGCTATCTCCATCTCCTTGTGATATTCATCAACGCTCATGGAACCTTGTGTCAAAGTTTGCGATCGTTGATGCAAATCCCGATAGTAATGACTTGGGGCGAATCTCCTCCTCATGATTTGTTTCATCTCTATCCAAGTCTCTACGGGCCTTTCACCATTTCTACGCTATCTTTACATAATTGATCCCACCAAATTATAGCATAATCACAAATTCTTCATTTTACCTTTTTCTCTTGAATTAGTTGTGACATTCAAAGATTAGCTCCACTTTTCGTTCCCACTCCAAATAAGTATGGATTATTCTTTCCTTGAAAAGAAGGAATTTTCATTTTGATCTTTGCCTATGTTTCTGTCCAAACCATCAAAACGTCCTCTCCTAGTTTGTCTCGTAGGATTAACATTTTGACCAATTAGAGTGACTTGGTCATCGTCGAGTCATCTCTATCATTATATTCATCATGGATGAATCTTTGGTTGTCTCCTACGCCGTGGTTCACCTTCAATCTATTAATTGCATCATCATGCCTTTCTAGATGATCTCTTACATCTCCTATCACTTTGAACATACGTTCAAATTGTTGTTACATTGCTTGAAGCAAAAGATCATTTGATGAAGAACTACTTCCTTTTCTTTAGACATATTTGCAACTTTGAAAAACAAAGTTAGAATAGCCTCACCAACACTCTCTCACGTGTTTCACTTTGAAGATTTGATTCACTCCACTCGTATTTTCACACAATGTTTGGCTTTTTTTTTCTCGATATTGATCTCACCACTCTTGCCTTTTACCTCTTGTTTTGTTCTTTGAGTTCTTAGATTAACTAAGAAACTTAAACAAACAATTCAGATTATGACAATTCATAGGTATTGAAATTGGACATAAAAGTAAAAATATATAAGCCAAGTTTAAAGGTGTGTGTAATACACTTCAATAATAAGCAAAGATTAGAATTCAAGTATCAAATGAATTAAAGAAGATTTTCTGGAATAAAAAAAATTCCAAACTTGAAACAAGAATTCAAAATTATGAAGATAGAATTCTGTAATTTTCAAGAAGTCCCTGAATTCATAATTTTTTTTTATAATTTCGATCTCTTTCTTTCTTTCTTTCTTTTTTTTGACCTTTGATCTTCTCCTCTCTTTTTTTTATCTTGATTTCCTCTCCCTTTTTTTTACTTTTGATTTTCTCTAATTTCGATCTCTTTCTTTCTTTTTTTTTGGACCTTTAATCTTCTCCTCTCTTTTTTTTTATCTTGATTTCCTCTCCCTTTTTTTTACTTTTGATTTTCTCTCTCTCTCTTTTTTTTGAACTTTCTGCTCTCTTTCTTTTTTTTTTGACAATAAAGTGAGGGAAAAAAAATGAAGAACAAACAGTAATAGCACAAGAAACACAACAATAAGGAGAAAGGAAGAATAGCAATTATGGATATTGCGATAAGAGAATAGGAAAAAGTTAAAAGATAACAAATAAATGGATAAGCAAACCTCAAACTTGAGTAGTGCTCGATGCAAATGATGGAAATCATCAATTTAGCAACCTATACACCCCGATAGCTAAGAGCTATGATACATATGGAATACAAATTGACACCCTCCAACGAATTGAAACAAGGCGGATCGTTCAAGAATGAAGTAAGGAAACTATTCTAATTACTTATCAATAGAAAATTGATGAAATAACTAGAATAGCACTTTAAATTCCCTTAAGACGCCACAAACTAACAAGTCTGATAAGTCAAAGGAAAAGCAAAGATTTGGTTTAAACGCCACAAGCAGAAAACACTCACCGGAGTTGAAGAATTGTTATCTTTCCAAATTATCTATCTTACACTGAGAGTCAACCTCATTTATATAGTGTGAGGATAGTACAGAGGAAATGAATGTATTAAATAACATTCATATTCCTAATTTATGAATTTTGGTAAACATGGCTGAATGGACTTTTATTCTTCAAGATGAGGTCTTCAAATTTGTCTTTCTCTCTTCATGATCATATTGACCATTTTAGGTTCTTCTTGCAATCATAGAATCTTGATTGAGTCTTGACTAGCTTGATCTGGTTTATATCATCTGTGGTTCAAAATAGTTTGATTGAAGGGTATTATCAAAATTTTTGAAAAAAAGAATTGTTCATCGATAAAAACCAAGTACAAGGACATCATTTATTAAAAACCTAATACTATTTTTTTTTGCTAAATTACCTATTTAATTTCTAGGAGCAATTTTATGAATATAATAATTCTGAAAATATTATGATTTAAAAAAATAACAATAATTTAATTAAGTAAGATAAATTTTACAAAAGTACCGCTAGGGGTCACTCATCTAACAAAACAAATAGAAGGTATGAAGAAATGTAATTTATTCCCCCTAAATAAAAATATTAAATTTTGACGATCTTTGCCTTTGCGCAGCCCAAAGTGTTGTTCTGTTACAATTCCAGAAGCAAAGAGAGTCGGTCCAAAGTGTTGTCCTGGTATAGCCACTGAATCATAGTGTGAACAAATACAAAGGCTTAGAGAAGCGATTTGAGCATTAATTGTTGTTGTAGTTTTATCATCTTTGATGCAATAAATAATAGAAGCGTCATAGTTGATAACACTATGACAAATTATATTAACTATTTGATGGTGTTAGAGTATGAAAGAAAATTTTCAAAATAAAAAAAAAATACTTAGAGATCAACAAGCTAAACAAATATATTAAACAAATAATATAAGATTTAATTAAAGAACCTAAGTCAAATCCTCAAAAATATACACTGCTCTATCATTTGTTTTGATCTTCATTTTATTAAGACATAACTTCTATCTTAGAATTATCATTTAAACTTAACTTACTAGTCATCTTATAATTCTTTTGAGAATATGAGTAACATAGGTAAAATCTAAAAATTAACTCTTTTATAAAGATGCATCGTTACCTTTGGAGATTGCGAAAACATCTTTATCACCATCCATCACAAAAGAGCACACATTAATCTTTTTCTTCATTTTTATTTTTCTTCATATAGTTTCACTTGATATATTAATACTCTTTGTATCTATAACACTAAACAATATCCAAAAACCTAACTCTTTGATCTCAATCTTTCATGTTGAGATATACCCCTATCAAAAAACCTATCTCATTGACCTCTACCATAAGCAGCTAATATCCCACCATCCATTTTCTAATATGAGACTTTAAAACTTCTTTAACTTATTTTAGAGTTATTGTATCTTCTTCATTAATCTTTAAATCAAATTTTTTTGTTTATCCAATATTCCTTTAAATATGTCCCGATGTTATATGAAGTCTCGTGCTTCCTCTAAACCTAACTTATATAACTTGTTAGATAAACTTTTTACTAGATAATATTTTTCTAACTTTTCTCAAATAACATGATGGAGTCATCACTAATAATATTATTAATAATATTATCAGTAATATAAAGGTGAATAGTATTCATACAAGTTCCTCTCAATCTTCATTGCTCATCTTTTTTGGATTACTGACTTATCTCATCAATATTTTTATTAAGTCTTATTGAACAAAAAGATCCTTTACCCTCCTCTACCATAGAGGTGAAATTATTTTTTCTAATCAAAATTTTTTTACAATGAAGCAAGCAATAATAATAATAATATTTTTTAAAAAAAATTAGTTATTGAATCATTTGGGTTTTGTATCTCTTCTTGGAAGAGAGAAAATTTTTCAAAACTAAAAGAGTATATACCAATCAACAAGCTAAAAATCATATTAAAAAGTTGACGTAAGATTTAATATGGTTCTATAAATTCCACCTAAATCCATGGGGAAAATCAAATTCTTCAATATATCATATTAATTATAACACTCAAGTTATCCCTATTCAAATATGATTCCTTTTATATATTTTTCATATAAACTTCAATAATTTCTCCCTCTATCCTCTCTAGAAATTATAGAGATCATCCAAAATATTTTATCTCTTCTTCTCATCAAAACTCTATTTGTGGGAACAAACTTCAATTCATTAAGGAGTTTTAATTTAATTAGGATTCTATAGACTAATTTAAATATAATTATGACTCCTAAATATAGTTACCGATTCTAACAGCTGATTTCGAATCAAATCAAAATGGGGCTAGGCACTGATGATTGTAACAAAAAAAAAAAAAAAAACCGAAACTGATGATTCCAAACCAACTAAATGTAAAAAATAAAAAAAAATAAAACATTAATAGATTCGATAGTAGTTATTATTTTGAGATTTAAAATCTATTGACTTAGATTTAAATCTTGGTAGAATATTTGAGTCCTTTTCAAATCAAAATTAAAACTAAACTGATGATTTCAGTAACAGAACCACTTGGAACCGATTCAATTCTTATTTTAAATTTGATGAAACCAGAACCAGTGGTTTTGAAATCGTGATCGGCCTTAACTCACAGTTTCACATTGGAGAGATAATCTTTGTGACCTATAAATTTATAGGTACTTTTTTCATCCCATTGAAGAAGATCCATCAATATTAAATTTGCTAATCTTTTAATATGAAAATTAGTATTTGCCGATTCCTTATGATTTAAAAGTCTGATCTCTTTGTCACCAAGATGCCACCTCTCCACCAGGCATCTCATGTCATATATTTTGACTTCATAATGCTTATTTTCTAACCTTCCTTCCTAACAATCTCATCCTTGTAATTTATAGACATCTCTAACCATTATATCTAGTTTTGTTGAGAGGTGAATGACATTGGCATCCTCCGACTTCCCCCACCCATTGGCAATGGAAGAATACAAAGAATAATTCTTCCCGATGGGCTCAACAGGTTCGAGTCTCCTCCGATAAAGAGAAACCCGAAGCCCGATTTAGATGCAGTGAAACAGGGAAAGCACCAACTTTGTGGACTATCAAGCTATGTTGCAGCCATTTCGATCAGAAACTATGAAGAGATCCGAACTGGACCAACATTAGCATTTTCAAAACCTAACGCTAAATTGAATTAAGAAAAACATATCAACTTCTTTATAGGTGATTTATTCTGAATGCTACTACTCATTTTTCTCGTAGTTTTTTGCTTAACTACTCTTGACAAATAATGTATGAATAAACACACAAAGAAATTAGGATTTAAGATTTAAGATTTAAGGTCTGAATCCATGGCTTTAGGTTTAGGCCCATGCATGCTGGAGGAGGAAGTCATCTGATCTCTATTGTTTTCTTAATTTGAGCCTCCTAATTGGAATTAGGAGATTGGGTCTAATAAGAGCCAGATATGTAGTATTTTAAAGGGTTGAGGATTTAACGACACCACATACGATGTGTTGAAATTATGTTTAAAACTCAAAATATTATATAATTTTTTTTGATAACTATATTGTATTCGTTTGGGCATTTCTCTTCTTAATCTTTATAAAATATACTCATAATCGGACACATATAAATGCATCATCTTTGTCGTAGGAGAGATAAATCCTGATCATTCTCGTATATAATGATAAAATTTCATTAAAAGAAATCGTTTACATACCTTTGAGTTCTCTCAAACTTTATACTTTATATTAATATTTATTAATATTTTTATGTAAATTCGATGATATTATTTTTGGTTTGAACGACTTGACCTTCCACGATAATAAAAAAGTCAAATGAACCAAAAAAAAAAAAATACTCGAACAAATATTTTCGATTAGATCATATGGGCAACTATATAACCCTTACGTCATAAAGGGTTTAAGATTTAAACTTCAAGCTTAAGTGTTTATAGTTAGGGTTATCAAAAGGGTTATGAATAGTGATGGATTTAGGATTATGATTAGGATTACGTTGGTCGAGCTTAAAAGTAAGATCAGAAACTACCACTAATGATGATGCGATATAGAGCAAGACATAATGAAGCTATAGTTGTAACAGTTAGTCAAATAGTCCCACATCGGTAGTGGGTGAGATTAAGATTAGCTTATATAGGTCTAATGAGTGTATTATTAATAATTTCAGCTTAAGCATTTTGGTTAGTGGTTGATAGGCCAAAACGAAGTTGATAGGCTAGTTAACTCATCAGACCGGGACGTGACATTTGGAATCAGAGTCGACCTAGTATTTAGGCATGATGAGGTAGATTTGAGTAGGAAAGGATTACCTGTGAATGAAGTCAGAGAACTCATCACAGCATGGAGTCCCACATCGAAAGTGGGTGAGATTAAGATTGACTTATATGGGTCTGATGAGTGTATTATTAAGATCAAAAGTTTTCGTCAACTTGACGGAAACTTGCCTTCGCACCCGGCACTTGGGGAGTAGTTGTTTGCGGACTTGTAGCTGCTCATTCACCCCTCTAAAGTCCTTGTTTTCCTCCTCTCTTTCTCTGCTTTCTTTCACTCCAAGTGCTCGCTCAATTACTTGTAAAACTTCCCTCTTCACGAGACATCGGGACTTGTCCATCGCTCGTTCCAACAACTAATCAACTTCTCTTTTTACAAGTCCTACGGGACCTGTACGAGGTTGCAGCTCGGCTGACCCTTTGCGGACGCGTATGTTGCAAGGGCGTCTCAAGACTTAGGCAATCCAAGCTAAGTCCGATCGAAGTGGGCGCAAAGACGGTTCTTGACTTAGGCAACTTCAGCTAAGTCGGTGGCTTGCCGCAAGGGTGCCTCACCATTTAGGTAATTCTTGCTAAGTGCATGACATTGTGCTCAAGTCGGGACGTGACAATAGTAATCATATTTCGACATAATTAGGCACCGTCGGCAAGGGAATAGTGATGGCTTTTGTAGTTTGCGACGTCAAAGTCGAAGAGGATGACTTTGAATGCCTGCATTATTTGGGACATGCGACGAAAATTGCATGTCCAATATCACCGTCCAACGCAGGTAAGATATGAGATGGATTCTTTGCAGGTACGTAAGCCCGCAAATCTACCGACTTTGATTTGGAAGGAGACCGACATCAATCTCGCCTGTGACTTTGGGCCACCAACTGGGAATTGCATGAGAAAGAGATGCCAAGATCCAGAGAACTCTTTGATCAACAGTCATCCACGGGAAAAAGTATGGCAGCTGACGCTGTCGAATTAATGTCTGCGTTTGTCTCTCGTCTCCACGTCGACGAGTGACAGCCACATGTCTTTTTTGGGATGCGAGCAGATTTAACCGTGCTGTGACCCAATGGATTGGCATCCTCGTTATGTTATTTATTCGTTGGATATAAGTTTTATGAGTCGTCGGATGGAATAAGAGATTCGGAATCCAACGGTGTCTATTTTTGAATTTATCTAAAGTTGAGCTGTCAGAAGTGAGATCGTTTAAAATTACATCGAAGACAAACGTATCTAATAAGATTCATCTTATGCTTAAAATTCATCGATCAAATGTCTAAAACCAATATGTGATAATTTATCAGTGCCTCTTAAGTGTATATTTGGAGGCTTTTTATAGTAGAATACGTTATCATTGCATTGACATTCTAAGTAAATATTGAGCACAATTATACACAATATTGGTCATCAATATAAGCAATCATAGGGTTATGGATCAAATTCATGGGTACACAACAATGATTAATCGAGCCAACCTAAACACCAACTCTACATGATCAACCTCGTAAAACCGAACCAATTCTCTTATTTAATATTATTTCATCAATCTAGTTGACCGGAACCTCTCATGACGTATCGATCAAATAAGATCAGATCAAATGGGATTGACATTTGAGCTATGTGTTAGGTAGGTGAAACTATCGTGTATCGATCAATGTTGTGTATGCTCGTTACAAATGAGTAACAATATAATTAAAAGAAAGAAAAAAATTTGATAATTATTTTGCAGTTTGTAGGTCGGACAGGTGTACGCATTCAAAGGTTGACTTTAGTAGCAGTGTCTATGTCACGATGGCTCATCGAGTGTTTATTAGAAAAAGAAGTCACGCCCACTTACATAAACTTTTTGAACTTTTTGTCCAAAAGAAAGTTTATTTTAACGTTCAAGAACTTGGGAAAAGGGTCAAATACCTTACACCACTTAAATTTTTTTTTCAATAAAAAAAATATTAACAAAAGGTAATAGTTTGGTTCGCATTAGCACGAACCAAAAGATTTAAAATTTTCAAAAAATAAAAATTTCTAAAAATTTAAAAATTTACTGATCCTCGTATGATTAGCTAGTCAGTTAGTAACATGATTTTTTTATCGACTTAAATTGATACCCTTCGTCAAATATTCTTTTTAGTTAGTTTACAAATGAAAATAGACTAGAAAGCAAAAGATTGATAAAAAAAAATTGCAGCCTTTTTTTTTTTTCGATTTGAGGAATACATGTTTTGGCTTGCACTTAATTTATTTACCGATGAGGTTTTCCCCCTTTCCAATCAAATACAAAATTAATCAGTCAAGTGGAGTTGGGATGGAGTTGCGGTCCATGCTGGAAATGTCCCAGCAAGTTTTTTTTTTTTTAAATTCTTCCAAAGATAATAATAATAAAATCATAAAGTTCTAATTATTTAAGATTGATTACATTAATTTTTTATCGATAAAATTTTATATATTTAGTTAAATTAAAATATTAAAAATATTTATGTATAATTTCTAATTAATTTTTAGGTCTCAAAAATGCCTTCGAAGCCATTAAAAAAAAAATAGGAAGTTTAAACTCAAGAAAAATGAAATTTGAACAATAAGATGTTACGATATACAATTAAAATCTTTACTAAATAAGCTAGCTTACGCCGTCCACTAAAATATATTAGATGATGTTACCCTCTAAGCCAAGTGGATTAGCTAATATCTTAACATTGTGGATTCAATCTGAAATTATATTTTGCATGTAAAGTATGATTTTGTTGAACGATGGAATACTTATCTTCCTCCGAAGGTTTCTTAGCGTTGGCGGTTACTTGTGAATGCCATGGATTCCCTTAAGGCTGGTTTTTCGATTTTGATTGAAAATGGAGACTCTGCAAATGTATTGAGCGACTGTTGGATTTTTGATATTTCATTATCTTTAAAGCTTTCTTAATTTTTATGCTAAGGCTGTGTCTATCTATGATAAGGCCTCTTGTTTTATTAAAGACAATTGCTAATACTTCGATGTGCTTTTAAGAGTTTTCGATGACGAGATTACTTGTATGGTGGTTGCTATGGATTTGTTTCCCAATAAAGATACTTAAATTTAGAAACCTACTACTAAGTTGGCTTACAAGTTTTTAATTTCCCGATGTACTGACCGATGTAATGAGGTTGTTTCTTCTAATATTGATTAGAGATTGTTTTGAAAATTTTGGATGGTTTCTGGGGTTTTATGTTTTTGAATATATATATATGATGGTTTGAACTTTTAATCTTTAGCAAGTTAAAAAATATATATTAAATAAGATTTCAAACCCTCAATCTTTGATGCGGTGATATGACAACACCATCAAACCAAACCAACACCAATAAACTAATATATAGATTCTTTACCCTTTTAGCAAAAAATATTATTATTATATACATAGCCATAGGTGGGATCAATTTGTGCCATGAATCAATTAATGAGACATGCACTAGTTCTCCAAACCATTTTAATCTGGACGTGGCTACATTGTAGGTGACTTTACTCAAAAGTTGCAGTAGGTGACATAATATAAAAAAGAAAATGTTTCTACTATCGGCTTATATTTCTAAGTAAAATCGAGACTCAATATTTCATTGACTAATTACTATGAGCCTATGAGGCTAATATGAGTCTAGGAAAGAATACTCTTCCGAATATTTTTTATTCAAAAAATATTTCATTGACTAATTATTACTATATATATATATATATAATTTTTTACATCAAATCTGACTTACTATTGAAGAGATCTTATCGGAGATACTGAGGAGCCTCATTATGCATATTTTTTATGTGACACTTAAGTTATAAGGATTCGATTTGGAAAAGCAAACTCAAATACGATTCATTTCGAAATTAATTTTAAAAATCTAATTTTTAAGATACGATACATTTTAAAAAAAAGGATCGCGATGGATTAATGACATGAATTGATGATCGTTTTTAATATTAATAATTGATGATCAATTTTTAATATTCATCATAATACTTTCACCCTTGACATCCCCAAATTGAAATAGTCTTCTCCGGTAGCAACAAGGCGTCTTAAAAAGAAAATTCTAAGAAAGGAACTGTTGCCCCCAAAGAAAACTCGCACTTTAAAGATGGAAGAGACGATGATGATGGCGGTGGTGGTGATCCATTGAATTGATTGCAGAAATCTACCCACTGCGTTTATTTGACCGAACAAAACAGTCCGTTCAATATGATTACAAACCTGCAGACAATAAGGAAAAAAGCAGCCCTCACTTTATTCCTTCCCTCGTGTTTCTTCGACAGACCAAAAGGTTAGTGGGATCTGTTGAAGGCCGACTAGCATTATGCAACTTTCATGGTGATTCTTCCACTCTGTTCATCCCCAATGCTGCATTCCTTTTCCTATTAAAATGTGGTGGGGAGAATCTCTGCAAGTCTTATCTCCTGATAAATTTATGTACGACTTTTATGATGGAGTCGAAGTCATGCACTTGTGTGTTTGATCAGCATTTGGTCAAACATCATGCGGTTTACCAAACAGACCCAAGTTTGAGTTGCAATGTCAAAGCAGGTTCAGTGGTCGGAAAAGGAAATGTGGACCGGTGAAGAAATGAGATCCATTTTGTTCTCTGATGGGATCGTGCGCCGTTCCATCACATCAGATGGGGTGAATACCTTCGTCGAAATCTTAGCATAAACTATGTACGTTAAACGATGAAGAGAGATTCAAATCTAAAACCCTATGGAGTTACGTAATATCTTTATTTTTAATTAAAAAATAAGTAAAATATATATCGGATGAATTTTCTAACTCTTAATCTTTTTGCAAGTGAGCTTGATACCGTTAGTAGATTATGTCTTAGGTGCTAAACATATCAAAATGTTTCCAAACCTCTTTCTTTGACGAGCAAGCGAATATAACATATAAAGTGTAAAATATATTGAATGAGGTTTCGAATCCTTAAATTTTAATAAATAAATATAATACATTACTATCAGACAAATGTTTTCCATATATAATATATTTCAAACCCTAAGTGTAAAAATATCATTCAAATTATTTACCAGAACTTCTAACATAAAATATTCTCACAAAAAAAGGATGATTCTAATAAATAGTTTCTTTATTATATATTTTTCGTAATATATCACAAATGAATCTAACGTGTAAAGTGTAAAGTATGTTGAATGAGATTTCGAACTCTTAGTCTTTAATAAATAAATCTAATACATTTCTATTAGACTAATATTTCATGTATATAATATATTTCGAAATCTAATTGTAAAAATATCATTCCAATTATTTAGATATTATCTTACCAAAATTTATAACATAAAATGGTCTCACAAAAAGGATAATTCTAATAAATAGTTTCTTTATTATAGAGTTTTCGTAATATATCATTTTTTTTTTCTACTTGATATGATTCTACCTCGAACAATTTGCCCATATTAAACCTAATATCCTGATCATTCTCAAAACTCCCCTTATTCTCTTTTCTTTATACCTTGTAAGATTTCACTTGGAACGATTTACCCGTATTAGAAATAAGAATCTGATCCTCCTCAAACATCTCTCCATTGATTAAGATATCTCGTAATTTACTTCACTAAGCATAATTTGATATGGATCAGGTCAGATCATCTTTGTGATTTAGATCGAGATCGGACCACCGAATTCACAAGCACCGTAAAAAACAAGACGATAATTGATGGTATTACAAAATTGTCCCTGTAATTTTACGGCTGATAGAACAAGCGAGAACGAGATAAATTATGGAGACGAATCTAAGATTTGACGAATCTAATCGATTTGCTTTATACAGATCCGTGATGATTGATGCTGGGAAATGGCTGTGGCAATCGAGAGCAACCACGTAACAGAGCGTCGAGATAAAGCTTGATTATGATTAAGAGCAGCAGCTAACAAAGGTGAACGCGTCAAGCACATTGCGGTAGCTGACATGATCACATCTTATCTTTAGTAGCAAGAAATCATTAGTCAACTATATTGCCCAATAAATTTATGTTTTGATAGGAAATATATTAATTCGACATGTAATCATTACGTAAAAGGAAAAGATTCAAATTATCTACCCCTATGGATAACAATTTAGAATTATATCCTCCGATCGTTTACATAGATAAAATGTCAAAAGAGAATATTAGGATAGTTATATATTGTTCCTCTCAAGATCAATTATAAAAGTTAACCCCTAATACTATGTCAGAAGCTTCCTTCCTAAATTAAAAAAATCTTAATCACTAACTTAAGCATAAGAGGGATTAGATAAAAAAATTCTTTCGACATCGATCTTAGTACAGATAATGTCCTAGGAGATCGATACCTCCACCTCAAAATCATCTCATAACTATCTAAGAACCATCTCCTTCATCACACTTTGAACATTCTTATACATTTGAACTTGAATCATGTCGAATCGCCTTAGATGTCGATGGCGAAATCCTCTAATACATTTAATATTTTTATGTATAAGTTAAAATCTAATCATGAGAATACCTCTATCCTACTATTATATCAATCATTTTTATTGCCTATAATTTTTTAATTTTTCAATCTTTTCTGTCCGTATTCTCTAATTTATATTCCTCTAATCTCTTATTTTCCTCTTCCTCCCCTTTTATCTCTTGTACTTTAGGATATATAATATGCATATATTTATTTATCAGTATAATTTTCTTTTTGTTTTTAGCTTTGAGTAATTTTGGGAGAGAGAGAGTCTAAAACTAACTCAAAGGACGTTTCACTCGAAATAATTCAGGAAATGAAGAATTTATAGTAGAGATTAATAGCACGAATACAAAGGGCATGAGATAATTACTAAATTAAGAGAGGGCATACGTAGGAGAAAAATAGTAACTCTATCAAAAAGATGGGCTGATTTATATTGAATAAGGTTGGATTCTTTTCGCCCGTCCGAAATAAGGTGCACTATTTATAGTGTCAAAGAAGTGTATATAATAATAATAATAATAATAATAATAATAATAATAATAAAAATAAAATAGTGTTGAGAGTTATTAGACATGCTTGCTTAAACGAGGAGATATTTCGATAATACTTTATGAGAATTAATTGTGAAAAAAAAAGAAAACCTATGCTCTTGTTCACTCTAATGAATTAATTCAAGTTAATATTAGGTATAAGTAACATAAATTTTACAATTGTTGTTGCATTGATATCGTTGACCGTGAGATCATCACAACTTGATTTAGTTTCGAATACGTTAGATCATCTAGGGGCTCACGAGGGATCATGTGAAAAAATTAGAATGAGAAAAAACTCTAATTGGTGTAGTTCCGAGAGGTTGCTCGCTCGCTAGAAGCAAGTTTAGTAATCATCCTAAGGTGCATCTTAAATTCATCGATGTCCTTGCTAAACGACTAGTGTCGAAGAATACTCTCGATTCGACCCCTATAATGGTAAAATTAGTAAGATGGTAGTAATAATAGAAATCTTACCTCTTTAAGCTTGAGGGCTGACTTTTATGCTTGAACGATCAACGGAGTACTGTTGGCCACTTCACTGTATTTTCTAATGTTCATGGGCTCATTTATGTCAACAACGAATGACCATATTTATCTAAAGTCTATGCCAAGAAATGATGATTATAAAAGTATTGTTATTAGGTCTAGATCCTATTTTGAGAGGGGATGATCCTTAATATCAAGCGTTTGGAAAGAAGAAATATGCCACGTTGTTTAGGATTAATGCTCTATGTAACCTAGTGTGTGAGTCCTTCCAAAATCATGATTAATAAGGGTGACAGGTCACTTGCTAGTACTGACCCGAATAAGAAGAGAAATTAAATGAATAGATCTCGCTACTAAAGATTAATACTCCTTGTGATTGGCTCATGCAACCCTCTCAAAGATCAAGGTGGATAGAGATTGGAGGTTTGTACTCTTGCTGGTAGCTGAAGGGGGTATAGGTTTTCTCACACATGATAATTCATGATAAAATAAGTCGGTAGTATAACAGCTTTCACAATTATTTCTCAACAATGTTGAATTATTATATTAGAAATTAGGAATGTAACGATCAAAAAGATTCTTAACTCGAATCTTAATTTAAAATGATTAAAATATATAAAAATATTCGGCATGATTTGAGGCTTTTAAGGTGGACCAGCTCCAATAAATAAAAACGAAAGAAATGTGTCGGAATCTTCCTATGGATACCGAGAGATTCGCACTTGCCTCTTGATACGGACTTTACCTCCCTCGTTAATGAGGCCAAGGAACGTGGTTCACATTGAGCTCACGTTGGTCCCATCACTTTCCAATAATATCACCCTCTCACCCTCTCTCTCTCTCTCTCTCTCTCTCTCTCTCGCTCTTGCTTTTGATTTTTCAGAGGTTGATTTTTTTAATCTAAAAAAAGGTCACGAGACAAGATAAAATATGCGAGAGTCAAATTGAATGAAATATTATATGAGTAATGTTTAGGGCACAACAAAATCTTAAATACTATTTTATATACGATCAATGAAATTTATTATTATAACAATTCGAAAATAAGAATTGGACAGACGGATTAAAACTTAGATTAATTTATAAAAATCTGAAGGATATATAATTATTAATTTTAATTTTAATATTTTAAATTTAAAAATTAATTATAATAAAATGTATAGAATAATTATCTTATTTAGATTAGGGAGGCGAATATTGATATATTGAATTTAACAGATACGATTATATGTACCTTAAACATTGATATGTGAATTATACCCATTATCAAAAGTTTTTCATCCTATATATTTGAAAATATTATCTAATTTAGCGGAATAAAGAAATAACACAGCCACGTGTCCGCGTCCAATTGGTGCTATAAAACCTCCCACGCCACTCCATTCCGCTGCTTGCCCGCAACCGATGACGCGTTCATTGAAGGGGGATGATGGTGTCAGCAATCCATTTATTGCCGCCTCTCTCGGAATCTCCGCGGCCTGCGAACTGAATCCATGCAATCCACCCCACCAGCCCTATCCCCTGTCCTATGCTAATTAAGCGATCCACACGCGGGTAACTACTCCGCACTTGACACCACAACCACCCGCATTGCGGTCCATTATTTGGTGTGACCATTATTCGGCCACGGTGCTCGGACTTCCAGTACGCGATTAGTAAGAGTGATCGAAGGCTGTCAGGTCTCCATTGACCAACGGTGCATATGAGACGATGATGCAACAGATGATCCGTGAACTGCACTGCGCGTGACATTGACTTGTTTGTGTTGTTTGATTAGTCTCAATCCATCAACTCTAACTGCATACACTGCCCCCCGGAAATGGGAACTATTTCATTCACTCACCCATCGGGTAGTTGTTGGGTATGACTCATGCATGACTTTTTCTTTAATTATGTGTCTAATTCTCATAAAAAACAAACTTTTTTTGAGTTGGTTTTAAGGAAGTATCCCTTTTTACTGTTTGTCTGGCAGCGTTCAAATTTCATTTATCTTCCCAAAACAATCCATGGAGAGATGATAAGGCACCTATCCTTTTTTTTTTCTTTATTTAGTTGGGTTTTATGGTGTAATTATTTTGAGCTTATGGAGCACATGATTATAATTTATATTAATTATAAAATATTTATTGAAATAATTATTTATGGATTTTGAGTGAAAAGTTTTCTTTAACTCATTTTCTCCTCCTTTATAGATGTTAAAGAATCATAACAGATTTCGATAAGATTGATCTTTACGGACAAACAAACATATATGGATACCGTACGACTTATATTGTTAATTATAAGAATATATATATATATATATATATATATATATATATATATATATATATATATATATATATATATATATATATATATATATATATATATATATATATATATATATATATATATATATATATATATATATATATATTCTTATCAACTGTTGTATAGAGAATGAGTCAACTCCTTTATATTGTAAATTATATTTTTTGGAATATACTTATAGTATTTTTGACACCTCCATCAAAATAATATAAGTCTATTAAAAATAATATAACTAAGACAAATTAATTCAAACCCCATTAAAAACTGATTTATATACAAAAAAAGATTCCAATAATTATGCTTATTATTTTGGAAAAAAACAATGAAATAGTGAGACTTTTATAATAGTTATAATGCTTTTAAATAGACTTATAGTATTTTTATTTATTATAAAAATATTATAACCGAAGCAAATGTACTCAAAACCCAATAGAAATGAGCTTATTATATATATATAAAAAGAACTCTGATATGTATCATTATCGGTTTAGAAATAATAAAAAATAAAAGGAGAGACTTGCTTGCTAATTATAATATTTTTGAATAAATTTATAATGTCTTTGAAATACTATAGGTCTATTCATAAATATTATAGCCGAGGAATTCAATTTGTTCACCCCATGGACCGATCCATTAAAACAAAAAACTCTTATTGCTTCATGTCAAAGGTGAACAGGAAATTATGAAAAGATGAGGAGTGCCTCTTGGGAAATATAAAAAAAAGAATACCTCCTAGAAAAAAACTTAAATTTTTCTTGAAAATTCATCCATAATTATTTGAGTCAAGGTGTAGTTATAGACAAAACCTAATATATGTCCATTTTTTAATTTTTTTATAATATACAAAATAATTTATAGTTCATTTTTATGTTCATCAAATATGTATATTATTTAGAGTGTATGTAAATAAAATAGAGTTTCAAACAAAAGTGTTAACAGACTTATATTTTCTCTAAAATAATTTCATTATCTTTCGAGAAGTGATATGTTGTCATCATTAGAAGTTATAATGTGCATAACAATTTTTTATGATAATTCTTCAACTTTAACAACATCATACTATCCAATCAATTATGTCAGAAAGAAACAAATTTAAATAAAAATATATTTTTAGACATCAAATAAAAAAGCAAGATGATCGATTTGAATGATAATTAACTTACATTTATGTTCACGAAGCCATTAAAAACTAAAGCATTTATGTAATTATCAGTCTAAATCAGATGTAAATTAAGAGAATATGTTAAAAGGTAATTTAAAATTTAAATTGAACTCAAGAGATATCCCTATTATATTTAAATTTAGTGGTTGAGATTGAATTGATTTATATTTGGAGATTCTTATTTTCTTTTTATATAAATAAGCTTCTATTACATATCAAATACTATAAATAAAATTATTTTTCAAGTTTTCCTTGTTGACTGTCACTAACTTAGCTTTAGCTTGTGGCACCATTGCAGTAAAGTCACAGACTTAGCTGGAGTTGTCTAAGTCGTGAAGCATCCTTGCGTCACCTTCATTCATCCTTAGCTAGGATTGTCTAAGTTTTGAGGTATCCTTGTGACATACGCGTCCACTAAGGGATAGCCAAATTGTAATCTCGTACAGATCCCGTAGGACCTGTAAAATAGAAAATTGAGTAGCCTTCAAATGAGTAGTAGACAAGTCCTGATGTCTCGTGAAGACTGAAGCTTTACAAGCAATTCAACAAGTACTTGGAGTGCACGAGAGAAGAGAGAGAAAGGAAGAAAACAAGGATTTTAGAATGGTGAACGAGAAGTTGCAAGTCCGCAAATAACTACTCCTCAAGTGTTAGACGTGAAGGTAAGTTTTCATCAAGTTGACATACAAACTTGTGAAGATGTTCAATACCTAACACTACCCCAAAGCCTCATCCAGCATGGTGCCACTTGGGGGGTTCCAGGGTGATGAAATGGTTGACGTTTTGCAAGCGATTACGGTTTGCAGAAAACAGGTCGTAGCATGCATAAACGGAGGCTTTTTGGGGCAATTTTGTCCGGTGCGATGAGCGATCGTACTGCAACACTGTAAACTATCATTTATTATATTTTTACAAACAAAACACATCAAAACTATTATAAAACAAGCTGCCAAGAATATGTACAAGCATGCAAAAGCGATGAATGATTCGTTAAACGAAATTATTATGGGTGTGCAACGACCGTTCGTGACATTCTCCCCCACTTAAACTATTGACGTCCTCATCGATGCTTGTTGATAGGTTTTGATGGCTATTTCTTCATATTGGAGGGTCTCTTCTGGCTTCCAACTAGTTTCGATTTTGGGAAGATTTTGCCACTTTACCAAGTACTCAATCTGCTTAACTCCATTAGGTAGCTTTATCTTGTGATATACTAAAATGGTTTGAACTTACTTTTCGTATGAGACTATTAAACAAGTTGCTGTGAGTGTACGATGATCGTTCGTAAATAATTTCTTAAAGGTACGATGATGTGATTAACTCTTGATATCATATGTTAAGGATATAATGATGTGACTGACATCTTGATACCAATGCCTCGATGCTAGAGGTACGATGATGTCAGATAATCGATATTTTGATGCTAGATAATGGAGCCTCAAATAATCAATTGTTAACTTTGATTTATACCGTTTCAAATCGATTCCTAACTTAAATATAAAAGAGATATTATCAACCAAAAAAAAAGTCTGGATGCATAGTACAATGTGATCTAAGTGGCCTCGATGATGCTTTACTTGAGATTGACTCAAGAAAGAGCCTTGTTTGAATTCGAATCAATTTTCATTTTGAAAGAATCAAAATGTGACTTAAAAGACTTCTCCTTTTATTTAACGTGATATTAATTTCATCATCAAAATTTTAAAATACAAAAGTTATTTACAGAAAGGTAAAACTCTAACTTTTTGAACTCTTAGATCATAGATGAAATCCGATATCTCATATACACAAGCATTTTGAACATCTAAAACATTTACCAACCCTGACCGGTTGATTGTTTGGACTGAAGTCAACCCAGCCACCGCTTCCGTCGACCGGAAACGTGATCTAACCAAAGCGAGAGGACCCGAAGTGGCCCCGTCGTCTTCTGGATTTCGAACGAACCGAGAAGGGTCGTTCCGTCTCCGCACCACGAAGCCGAACCATCGCAGACGTAGAATAGTATAGCGGAGCGCATAAAATTCCTCGAGTAATCTTTCCTAGGTTATATCTTCTCAGCGACACCATGGCGGTTGTTTGGGCGAGAACACATAATCCTTTGTAATAATGGACCTCGTGATCGAGGCAGTGATTGTATCCATGTTGCCCTTCCCTTCCCATCTCGCTCTTTACCTTCTCCTCCTCCTCCTCCTCCTCCGTAGCACACCTGCCTCCATATATATAAGTCACGCGGAAGCCATGGACTGAGGACGAGCACTAGAGAGAGAGGGAGAGGATACAGCAATAATGGCGGAGAGGAGGAAGACGGGGGTGTTCCATATTACGTCGGTGGCGATGATGTGCGGCCACGAGGCGGAGAGGGAGCTGTCGAGGGACGGCAGCCATTACAGCCTATCGAGCGGGATCCTTCCGTCCCTCGGCGCCAGGAGCAATCGCCGGGTCAAGCTCCCGAGTTTCATTGTCTCCCCTTACGACCGCAGATACAGGTACCCCGCTTGTACTGCTACTTCCCTTCTCGTTCCTCCTTCCTCTTCTTCTTTTCCCTCTGAAACTTATTGCAGTCGGTTCATCGATCAGCGGTCCCTGTTCCTTTCTTCTTCTCGACATGGGAAATAATGCGGAATACGATAAAGCAACATAAATGCTTCCGCGTCCTTTCTTGTGTTCGTCAATCTCTGGTTTTAGACTTTTCAGTTTTTGATTTACCTGCATGTTTATTAATTGATTCTACAAGAACAAGACACAATCCGAGTGGAATTTTTGTGGATTTTTTACTTTCGTTTTCCTTTTTTTTTTTCCCCTTATCTTGATTCTTGTTTTTTCTTACTGCGTCCTCGGTCCATATGGTTTTCATTGCGTATCACTTGCTTCGTCTTCAGTTTGAGCTTCCAATCAAATTAGAGAGTTTTTCATTGATTATTGCTCAAATCGATCACTACTTACTGATAATTTCCGAGCAATTTCTATTGATGAATCTTGATGCCAAAGAACAACCTAACAATTGTACATCTGAATTGCACGGAGATGGCAGAGATTCCAGTATAGAACAGTTTGGTGAGATCAGAATTGTTTGGTGCAGGTCATGGGAGACATTTCTTGTCCTTCTGGTCGTTTATACTGCTTGGGTATCTCCATTTGAGTTCGGGTTTCTTGAAAAGTCAAGAGGAGTGCTCGCACTGATAGATAACATCGTCAATGCATTCTTTGCCATCGATATTGTTTTGACCTTCTTCGTGGCCTACCTGGACAGAACAACTTACCTGCTTATAGACAGTCGGAAGCAAATAGCTTGGAGATACTTGTCCACCTGGTTTATTCTGGATGTTGCTTCCACTATCCCTTCAGAAATCGCTCGAAGAATTCTGCCTAACAATCTCCGATCCTATGGATTCTTCAACATGCTTCGGCTCTGGAGGCTCCGGAGAGTCAGCTCACTCTTTGCTAGGTATATGATCGGGATCTGATTCATGTTGTTTTGGTTATTGTTCGTACAAGATTTTTTTATCCTCCAAGATGCATGATGATGTGGTTTAAATGTTTAGTTCATGATAAATTACTTTGACATCATCTCAACAACTTGAATTATATTCATCTTCTTTCTTCTGAGTTACAGATTAGAGAAAGATAGGAACTTCAACTACTTTTGGGTTCGATGTGCGAAGCTTATCTGTGTGAGTATATCAGGAGATAGGTGCTGCTTGTAGTCTTCTGATGTGCTTCTAAAAGGACTATTTCTTTTTCTGCTCTGATCTCCTAGGTCACCCTCTTTGCTGTTCATTGTGCTGGATGCTTCTATTATTTCATTGCTGCGAGGTATCCTGATCCTAGCAGAACATGGATCGGGGCCTCTATTCCAGATTTCCATGAGAAAAGCTTGTGGATCCGTTATGTGACATCAATGTACTGGTCAATCACCACACTGACTACTGTTGGTTACGGAGACTTGCATGCTGAAAATACAAGGGAGATGGTTTTTGACATTGTTTACATGCTCTTTAACCTTGGGTTGACAGCATATTTGATCGGAAATATGACTAATTTGGTCGTGCATGGAACTAGCAGAACAAGAAAATATGTAAGATCATCTACGCAATTTGTTCTTAAGCAATAAGTTGGCCTATGTAGTTAATGGCTCATTTTTTTTTTTCTTTTCATGGATGTGCTTATGAAACTCAGAGGGATACAATTCAAGCTGCCACAGGTTTTGCACAAAGAAACCACCTTCCAGTTCGGCTGCAAGACCAGATGATCTCACATCTCAGTTTAAAATTCAGGACAGACTCTGAAGGGCTTCAGCAGCAAGAAACTCTTGATGCCCTTCCTAAAGCCATTCGTTCCAGCATTTCCCACTACTTGTTTTACTCTCTCGTTTCTAATGTCTACTTGTTTCGAGGGGTTAACAATGATTTGCTTTTCCAGCTGGTAATACATATATACTGCTTTAGTTTTCTCGAGTGCTCCCAGTTTGTTACCACCTATACGATGCTCTCACCTTGTGTGTCAACTTTGAAGGTCTCAGAAATGAAAGCCGAGTACTTTCCGCCTAGAGAAGATGTGATCTTGCAAAATGAAGCACCTACAGACTTTTACATACTAATCGCTGGAACTATGGTAATGTTCATTAATTGTGACTTTCTAAGCAGTCATATCTTCCTTATTAGGATGCATGTTAGGGGACCTAGTTGCCCTTAACGCTTTAGTTTTTTCTGTATTTCTATTGAAGTAACTTTCATGTCCTGTTGCTGATTCTCTGAATCCTTACAGGATCTAATAGATTGCAGTAGTGGAACAGAACAGGTAAATTTAGTTGATTTAGCAATTGACTGACAGGCCAAAGTTATATCTTAACAAGCTGATGAAGTGACAAATGATTGCAGATTGCTCAGTTGGCAAAGTCAGGTGACCTTGTTGGGGAGATAGGAGTCCTTTGTTACAGACCACAACTATTCACGGCACGAACCAGATCATTGTGCCAGCTGTTACGGCTAAATCGTACTGCATTCCTTAGTATTGTTCAGTCAAATGTTGGAGATGGCACAAAAATAGTTAGTAATCTGCTTCAGGTCTGCCACCTTGTTTGCTCAACTTGTTTGCCACCAACTAGTCAACTTTTTTTCCTAGATGAGAAGGACCTAGTCATATATTCTTCATGAGAAAGATTATAGTTTGAAAATATTGGAAAAATTACACACATATCACCTTTCATCTTCTCTGATCTCATGCAGATTTTATTTGGTACAGTATCTGAAAGATAAGAAGGATGATCCTGTGATGGAAGGTGTCTCAAGAGATATAGAGAAAATGCTAACACATGGCCGACTGGATTTGCCTCTTACTCTGAGTTTTGCTGTTATTAGAGGAGATGATCTACTGTTGCATCAGCTCCTGAGACGTGGTTTAGACCCAAATGAATCAGACAGTAACGAGCACACGGCACTGGTCTGGAATTTATGTGCTCTGCCTTTCGTAGTATTCACCTGAGGTTAACACTGAAATTGACTTTTTTTTCTCTATATATGATAAATAGCATATAGCAGCGTCAAAGGGAAACGAGCGTTGTGTTCTTCTCTTGCTGGAATATGGGGCAGATCCTAACAGCACAGGTACATCATAAGCAAGATGAATTTAGAATAGACGAATGAATATTTAGTTGCCAGCACTAACATTAGCACTAACTATATCATGTCAGCAAAAAAGGTATTGTCAGTTATCTAGAAATTTTTTGACACTTCTCGTAGACATGGTTTTTGTTCATTATACACATCAAGTTGATCATTTTTAGATGAGTTCCTTTTTCTTTGAAGGAGAACTATTTTTTGACTGTTTATATGCTAACAGAAGATAAGCTTTTGACTTATAAGCTAAAATGATAAAACATACTAACCTTTTTATGCTTTCTATCTGAATAGTCAATTATCACTTTTCATTTTTTGAAATATGTTTGTTGTTTAAAAACCTAATAAAGTTTTGTGATTACTTCTCTTTGTACTTTTCTTGGGGGAATCCCAGGGTATCCGATCATTTAATTAGAAATGTAAACAAGGAAAACATAGCAGACTCTACCATCCAACCCCTGTTGTATAAACCAAACAAAAAACCCCGATGGATTATTTTGCTCGTATAGTATCTGATGTGGATACTAGTAACTGATGTGGATAAACTTCTGAATTGTGCAGATTCTGAAGGAAATGTTCCCTTGTGGGAGGCTTTGGTTGGGAAGCATGAGGATGTTGTCAAATTGTTGATAAAAAATGGTGCTGCTCTCTCATCTGGCGACATGGGCTCATTTGCTTGCACAGCTGCTGAGCGGAACAGTTTAGAGCTACTCAAGGACATAATCCGTTATGGAGGAGATGTGACAGTGCCCAAGAAAGATAAGACCACAGCTCTCCATGTTGCTGTCTGTGAAGGCAATGTCCGACTGGTCGAGTTCTTACTTGAACAAGGAGCTAGCATTGACACCCCAAATTGCGATGGTTGGACTCCCAGAAAACTAGCCGATCAGCAGGGCCATGAAGAAATAAAAGGTCTGTTTGAAGCACAGAAAGACTTTGCCACCAGTTCTATACCTGTGTCAACACCAGCCTCCCACTCGGTTGGAAGATACAGCAGTGAGCCTGCAATTCCACTCTCTTCCAACGAGGATAGGCCAGGCTTGTCTTGGGAGAAAAGTGAACGGTTGCGGAAGACGAACTTCCATAACTCACTGTTTGGAATCATATCAGCTGCTCATGTCAACAGGCAGATTCATAGTCGATTGCTCACGTCTGCAGGCCTGCTTAAGTCCACCGGGATGTACGTTGGTAGTTGCCACGATAAACCCCTACTCCGGGTAACAATTAGCTGTCCCGAGAAAGGAAACACTACTGGCAAACTTGTGCTGATGCCAGATTCATTGCGGGAGCTTCTTGACATTGGTTCTAAGAAATTTGACTTCTTGCCCACTAAAGTCCTCACAAAAGATGGAGCAGAGGTGGATGATGTAAAATCGATAAGGGACGGTGATCACCTTGTTCTAGCGAGTGATGCTTGGACGGGATAAGGCAGCAGCACAAAGGTTGGACTTACATTACGACTCACTGGTAATCATTAGACATTAGGTATCAGCAACTCTGGAATGGGTCTCATGTTGGAATGTATCATCATGAAATCACATGAATAAGATAAGATTCCAAGGTGTGGGAAATCTTGAAAGTGGCAACTCATCAGGGTAATCAACATGGTTAGTGATATCGAGTTACCTTTCCTGTAGCCCGCCTCCCTTGGTAAACCCTGTTTGGATCATGTTTCTTGAAGTCCTTAATAGGTCACTTGCACCATTTGAGGGGAAATAAATATATGTTTGAGTTCTTAACATTTTGTTAGGATGGGTGGGAATTTTTCGGTTCTTTAGCTATAAAGAACTTAGTTATTTGGAGGATGAGGAATTTTAGAGTAAAAAAATTGAGAATATGGCTAGGTAGTAAGATATTAGGTGCTAAAGTTGGAGGTCGACTGGAGCAATTTTCTAATCATAATGAATCATGGAATGATAGGTTGAGATGAAGCCGAAGTCGAATGTTCAATGATTTAAGATTATGAACACACCATAGTAATTATTTAAAGAAAGAAAGAGAGGGATGATGACAGAAATTGCTTTCACAATTTTTGAACGTTCACATGTATCTCTTCCAAATATTTGGTATTCAGATTTTGCTTGTCTTATTATATTTATTTGTACAAAAAATATTTTGATTCATTGAATTAGATATATTAGTAAATTAAATTTAGAAAATTATTAAATAGTTTCAGAAAACTAAGATCAAAATATTTAATGATGTGATACATATTTTAGATGAATTTGCTTAAATTCCAAGATTTTGGATGCTTTAATTTCTTCGAGTTTTATAAAATTTCAAAATTCTAACTACAGAATTGAAGTGGAATACTAAAATTATTTAATGTTGCTTTGCTTTTTGGTGAACAAGTGGAGCATATCGATTGGATGAAACAGGCACTTTTGCAGCCGAAGCACTGAACTTGTTACAATCATTTTGAATAAAAGTAAATAATTGCAAGGAGAGAAGATGATTTAGGTTGATAATTTAAATCGATTCATATATATATATATAAATATATATATTCATATATATATATATACATATACATATATATATATATATGTATATATATATATATATATATATATACATATATATGTATATATATATATGTATATGTATATATATATATGTATATATATATGTATATATATAAATATATATATATATATATGTATATATATAAATATATATACATATATATGTATATATGTATATATATATATGTATGTATGTATGTATGTATGTGTGTCTACATATGTGTATATATATTTATGTATATATATACACACATAAATAAATATATACATATATATTGAGTATGTGTGTCTACATATGTGAACAAGTGGAGCATATCGATTGCATGAAACACGCACTTTTGCAGCCGAAGCACTGAACTTGTTACAATCATTTTGAATAAAAGTAAATAATTGCAAGGAGAGAAGATGATTTAGGTTGATAATTTAAATCGATTCATATATATATATATATATATGTATATATATATATATGTATATGTATATATATGTATATGTATATATATATATATGTATATATATATATGTATTTATATATATATGTATATATATAAATATATATACATATATATGTATATATGTATATATATATATGTATGTATGTATGTATGTGTGTCTACATATGTGTATATATATTTATGTATATATATACACACATAAATAAATATATACATATATATTGAGTATATATATATATTCATATATATATATATATACATAAATATATACACATGCATATATATTGAATATATACATATATACATGTATATATACATATATATATACATATATTGAGTATATACATATATACGTGTATATATATATATTTATTGAGTGGTGCAGCGAGGATAGTTGGAGTAAAATCCACGTGCCCCATCCCATTGCTGCCTTTTGAGAGTCAGAGCTCCGACCCAATCTGAAAGTGTAATTGACTCGGTCAGGCTCTGATAGTATAAAAGAGACGCATCGCAATCTCGCAGATTTAGTTCAAGTCAGGTCCGAGGGAGTTGCGTGTTTTTAAGGGAAAGGCCAGCCCAGAATCCTTCGAAGGGAAGGGAAGGGAAGTGAGGAAGAAGGGCCCAAGATGATGTCCGGTTACACGTCCATTGACAACCAGAAGGTTGACGGCTCCGTTCCTGCTGCTGCTCCTGTACGGCATCTTCCCTCGTGCTCTGCTAGCTTTGGCTTTTCCAATACATACAGATCGATCGATCTCACCTCGCCATTCCACCCTCCATCCCTCTTCCTTGATTTAATTTTTCGTATTTTTTGCTTTAATTTTTCGTTTTCAGGCCAACTCCGGCCCCGATCGCATCGCCACCGTCAGATTCACAGGTAAGAATTGGGGCTTGGGTTGCCCGGTTTCCTTCCCGTTGAGACATCTGCCTCTTAGGTTCTTTTATATCTTTGGAATTTGGGATCTCATTGTTTTTTGGCTGGCGTTGCAGAATCCAATCTCCAAACCTTTCCGCCTTCTTCCGAGACCCAGGGCAAGATCTCCGTCGTCTTCCGCCCGCTTTCCGATGCCGACGGTACTCTCTTTCTTCCGATCCATCCGTCTCCTTAAATCAGTGGATTGCGTTGGTTTAGTCATTATCATCAATTCACCTTTGATCTGATCTGGCATGAATTTACGATGACGGCATCGTTTAGACACCTTCTCGAAGCCGGCTTCAGATGGCTCCAGCGAGTCTCAGCCGACGGGGTGGATGCAATCGCTCACGGTGGGCGCTTACAAACCCTACTTTGATGTCGATACTTCCGACGTTTTGGAAAGGATCAGAGACTCCCTCTTCCCGTTCAGGGGTAACTTCACTGAGAAGACGGCAGACAACCCCGACCTGTACGTTCCCCCACTCAACCCATCTTAGTCCTGTTACGTTCTCCTCCACTTCATTCGACACCGTTCTTTCTTTTGTCTAGATCAGGTGATATATCGATTATGCATTCATTTCCCATGTAGACCGATAGATAAATCCAAGGCCCTTCTACTCTAGGCCATCTGCGTTCAATCAACCAATGAATTAATGGTCAGACCAGTCAATTTAATTCGATCTTTTTAGCTTGTTTGTGCCTAGAGATTAGAAATTGGGACTTTCTAGGAATTAAGCTTACAATTGAGAACTTGATGCAACTGATTATCAGCTAAATTGGGAAAGATCGTAATTTAGATGGAATGACATGAAGTAAATCAGTAAAATCGTCGAATGCTGATATACAACCCAATATGGTTTATTGGGGAAGGTAGCCAAGAACCTGATCTAATTCTACGCACTTGCATTATGACTGAAATTAATTCAAACCAAACAATACATCAGTGAGTCAAATCAGGTTTGAATGTATTGGACATCACAGTTATTCACCAGGTACTTTGGGCACTAATTGAAGTCCTATCTCTTGCTTGCTATTAATCCCATGTTAAGGTTGCTTTGGACCAAAATGTGCTACTATTTGTGATGCACAGCCTGAAATTTTGATTTTTTCTTTTTTTTGAATTTGAAAGAACATGGTGGTGCAAATCTACGTGCAATGAAAACACACTCCTGGATTTTTTTTTGCTTCTTTTGTGGTTTTCCTTTTGCATCCTAAATACCTGTTCTGAAAATATGTTGCCACTGACCAATATTTCCTTTTACGTTTGAAGTTATTTGTTAAGTGATATGGATGTATTCCTTGTGCTCCATCCTGGATTTTCTCTCTCCTTTTGCCGCTTTTCTTTTTGCATCCTAAATGACTAGTAATTCCTTATATGTTTAAGTTATTTGTTAAGTGATGTAGATGTGTTGCTTGTGCTCCATCTTTCCTGATACAGCAGGAACAACATGGATGTCAAAACTGTCAGAAACACTATCCTCATGAGACTAGCTTAGTTCCTTTTTTTTTGTCAAACATATGAACTTATGCATTTATATGAGAGCTGGTGCCCATTTTGTATGTTTCTAATTGTTTGTTTTATATATAAAATATTTTTTTTTCATACCTCTGGCAGGTATGGACCTTTCTGGATATGCACAACTTTGATTTTTGTGGCAGCTGCTATTGGCACTTTCGTTACATATGTAGCACACAAATTGCAAAAGAAAGAGTGGGACTATGACATTAATTTGGTCAATTGGTCTGCCGGTTTATTTTATGGTTATGTTATCTTTGTTCCTCTTGGTCTATACGTTATTCTCAAGTACTTCTCAGTACCATCTGGCCTTGTTCAACTTTGGTGTCTGTATGGATACTCTCTGTTTATATTCATTCCTGCCTCGGTAAGTTACATAGTTGTGTTTATTTTATATTTTGTTTACATTCTCCTAGTTGGTGGTCATCTTTCATTAACATGCTTTGTTTATTTGTAGCTGCAAGTATTACAATGAAACACTGTAGATTGCTGAGTTCTTACTTTGCATTAATTGACTAAGATTACAGTATGTAATTTAATTTTTAAAATAGCACTTTGCATACATTTAAAACAGCTGCATGTTGAATGGTCATTTTGGTTTCAGAAAAACCTTCTATTTTGGCAAAAGTTACCTTGCCTCCTGCCATGCAAAGATGGATGCCATCTTTATTGCTGGTCATAATTTCCCCTAAACTATGAGGAATAATCACTTGGTTCATAAAGTTATCATCATCTTGATGGTTTATGACATGTGGATTAATTCCATTGTGCTGTATTTTGAACTTCAAAAAGTCATGTGCTTACCCATAATGGTTGATGTCAGCGGTCTTACACTTGCTGACTGAGCTAGTGGTAAAATTTGCAAATCATACCTTATCTAGGTTCATATAATAATAGATATTGCAATTCATTTTGATTAAAAAGTTGGCATTATTTTTTCATCTTTAAATGAGTTCACTGCTCATTTTTCGTAAATGAGGATGGCACATGCTGCCTGTAATTCATAGATTTCATTTAACCTCATATGGCTTTATGGTTTAGAAGAAGGATGGGGCCACCTTTTTCCTTCTTTTATTGCAAGTTTAACATTTTTTATAGTTTTCATGTTCGAATTTAGCCATTGTATGGTCAAAACATAAGAATTATTGCACAAAATAAGTTTAAAATATGGTTTTTGATAATATTTTGAAGTGAACGCTACCAAATATTTGATCAAAATAATAAATTCCTTTTATTTTGATCCTTGATTGTCAGTTTCTGGTGACAGGCATTGTTTGTGTAATACATAAGCTGAGTTGAATTGGTCTAATATTTTTGCCCACATGATCTTGTATTAGATGGGAAACATAGTAAAAGAGGTAACTATATAAATGCACTGTGAACCGTTACGGAAAGCATGGTCAGTTGTGTAAACCCATAACATGTTGTCAATGGTTGAAAACAAGCTCATAGCATATCGTCAAGATTTGAAAGCAAGGGTTTGCATGTATGGAAACATGTTTGATTGTTGTATCATACTTACCATATATTTTTGTCGATACTGATATCAATATCTGGACTCTAGTTTACATTAGTACCTTCCAATAGTAATGATTGAATTTCCAAATTTATATAAGACACTGATCCTCCTCGTAATTTTACAGTGCCTGTCTATTGTACCTGTGGAGATATTCAGATGGGTGATTGTAGGTGGTGCTGGATTCATGTCCGCAGCTTTTGTTGCCATGAATCTTCATACACACATCAAATCTGCTGGAGAGAGATGGTTTCTAATCGTCGCGGGAATATTTCTGTTGCAGTTGGCTCTTGCTGTGGTTTTGAAGCTCTACTTTTTCACCGTAACTGTAGGAGCAAATTAAGGGCCTCTTTACCTTTCATTCATGTAAAAATTCATCTCGGAAACAAGCTAGCTTCTCTAATCCAACAGTTTTCGTTGATCTCCTAGTCCAGTAACCCTATTATTCTGCACCGAGTTGCATTCCTTTTTACAACACTCAGTTGCATGATTGATTGTCGGTGTCTATATGTCATATCCTCACCATTATAATGCTCAATTGTTTTGTTAGATGCCTTGCTTGCAACTGTATTCTTGTTGGGAAAGGCACTACAAGTTTTCTTTTTCCCTTTAGTGTTGGAGAGTATGGAAGCTTTCTTTATCCTTTCGTCTTTTTTTTTTTGTAAATATAAATGAAATTAAAAGTTGGACGAATATGTATACAAATTAGACCTTGGAAAAGTACAATAAAGGTGCATATCAATATGAATCAGTTTTTGATATAAATCAAGATAAATATTGATCGAAATTAAATATAATGTTACCTACTCGGGCATAAGAAGCAAGTGAACGGAGCACACTATTGCATGAAAATGGAAGTTACATCGAGTTACATTAAGTCAAATTGACAATCAGAACAGCGTTATGAACAATGCTCGATCGGATATCACGAAAACAACATTTGCACTGCGCAATCATCGGAGATCTCCGCATTGTGTTGGGACGGTCCACGGTAAAGGCAAATCACTATTTAGAAACGTCAGTATTCTCACCTCAGTTGGGTGCGTTGAAAATTGACTGCCGTGAATATTCTAGTTATGTGCGGGAGGAGTCGATGACCGGAGATGGCAATAACGAGGATTATGGGACTCTGCATGAGGGCTCCTCTCCTGATGCTTCATCGGGAGCCAACTCCCGGCATTGCCGCCAGCATCGCTAAGTGGATGCTTGTCATCGTCTGTCCCCGCTGTTTGCGTTGTTATGATTTCCTCGTATAGGTACAATTTCATGTGCCTAGCTATCATCAAAGTAAGATTCACGCACGTGGAACCTGTTTACTCAACCGATAACCCACGTCCAACTTGGCGTGCTTGCTGGGTTTTGTCAATATAGGAATAGTACGCTCATTTGGACTATCTCTCATCTATAAATTATCCGAAGTAACAAAAATTTAAAATCAATCTTAGTCTTTTAATATCGAAAGACGATGGATTTGGGAGGGACTTATGCAAAATCAGGATGTGAGAGAAAAGCATATATAGTATTCCAAAGTTAATGATAAAAAAATTTGCAAGGTTTGAAAAGCTGAGAGTCGAACAGAGTCTCTTGTAAAATAAGATACATTAGTCGTTTCATAGTAGACTTTAGCGATTGTCAAAGTAAACGAGAATTAATTCATGAAAATGATGTGAAATCGTGAGAGATTATTCAGACATGAAGGGCCGATTGAACTATCAGCCATGATAATTAATATCATTGTGCTCTATGCCAATAATATGAGACACTCAACATATTTAAATGATGAGGCACTCGAGCAACTATCAATTGGTAATGATATGGTGTTCTAATTGCCATGTCAGATCTCTCTTACCATTGACCTTATTTCCTTTTGGCACACAAAGGGTGTTAAGAGACAACATTCTTCTTGGTAAATAATTCTAGAAAGTGAGGGACACATCATAGTAGAATTCAATCGCATTAGAAGATTGAGGATGCTTTATGATTAGATTAAATTATATTAGGAGATTGAGATATTTTATAATCATATTTTGTCGTATCAAAAGATTGAGGAAGCTTCCTGGTTTAATTCTATCACAGAAACATGATGTCTCCGGTTCTCTTTTGACTTATATTTATCTTCATAAGCGAGAAAGCTGAGAAATTTGTTTCATCAACAAATGGGGAAATATAGCATCAGTTAGATGAAAGATTACTTATGAGTTCCATATGTTTTGACCCAAACTAAAGTTGATAGTTGGATATAATTAGTAACGAATTATTTTTTGGGACACCAGTAATCTGTTGTCACCATATTATTTCTAGATTATTTGGTAGAACTTCATTTTGTGTATTAGGTCAAATTCCATAGGAAAAATATCTGTTTTTATTCTTTAAAAGCATCCTCTATTTCTAAATTCTAGGAGACTTGATTAATATTGCTAAGATTATTTAGATTTTATTACGGGAAGAAGTTGTAAATATTTTAGTTAGCTCATGATTTAAATCAGTATACATAAGGTTGTTTGAGGTATTTTGATGGTAAAAAATGTATTATTAATACAAAGATCGAGATTGTGAGTGATTTTTTAATTTAATTCTTTCGATATTCAAGTTAATAACTTAAGGTATATGAATGGATGTGAATGTCAAAAAAGACGATCATCTATTTTTTATTTTATTGAAGATGAACTTTTCACATCATCATCATCATCATCGAATATAATCATAAATCATCATTCTTGAGTGATAAGCCATAGTCCTCCTAATCAAACTCAATAATTCCGTTGATAATTACTAAATCTATGTGATCATGTGTGGATTTATACTTGTTTCTATGCTTGAACTGGCCGTAAGGCGATCTTTAAGGCGAGGTTGAACATGTGTTAGCCACCATCAAGTGCTCACGAAGCTTACCTGTAAAGACGGAGGCACAAGACTCCTTTTTCCAATCTTAACCATAGATTTCCTACCGACATGTGGATGTTAGATTAATCGAACAAAACAAGTCCGTAATACTCACCATATCGACCCAAATCAAAACGTATAACATCCTTTAAATGAAATTTGATACGGAGAATGCTCACCTTATCAATACATCCTATAAATACAAGTTTCTCAAGTTATGAAACTCTCTAGAACCGTCTCAATTATTTTTCTACTTCATTCCAACTTCATACGTCTACTAACTTGAGAATCGAATCCAACGCATGCAATCGATCGTCTTCTGCGTTTTCCAGGCAGCAGATCTTGAAGAAAGAATTATATTCCCCCTTAGTCTATTGATCTATCAACAAGTTTATTTTTCTACTTCATTCCAACTTCATACGTCTACTAACTTGAGAATCGAATCCAACGCATGCAGTCGATCGTCTTCTGCGTTTTCCAGGCAGCAGATCTTGAAGAAAGAATTATATTCCCCCTTAGTCTATTGATCTATCAACAAGTTGCACATGCATCTAAGTAACCTTACGAGTTGACTTGGATGACGCACCGTGTTTATTAACGTGCCCGCACGACTTCGTTGGGTGGGTAGGCCTTGAATCAATGACTCCCGCACAACAAGACAAACTGAAGTCAGCGGTCGTCTCCACCACCTAACGAAGCCTGGCGTCGCACTAAAGTTTCTCCACCCACGCCCCGATGGAACCCATCGCGCCGTCCGAAGCCATGGTTTCCGGCGGCGAGCTGGTCGTGCTTCCACGGTATCGCACGGTTCCTTCAGTTGACAGCAGCGGGAATTCCTCTTCCCACCTCCTTCTTCACGTTAAATAATCCACACCTTTGAACGTGGTCATTGGTATCGATGTACATACATCGATCGTGCTGTTGGTCACTAATTAAGGCTCTGCGTGAAGGAGATGTGAGATCCGAGAAACCGCGCACCGTTCTTCTCTTCCTAATATACTTAATACCATCGCTATGCCGAAGGGCTTTGTTGAACTGTGATGGGTTTCCTCCGTCGACTCTTCTTAGGCTTGTAGCGGAGGGTGGCCGGATCGGTCAAGATCAAGAAGCTCATGGCCACAGTTGCAGCTGATGCTTCGAAGCAATACTTCACGACGGCCGGCCTGGTCGTGGGATACTCCCTCTGCTCCAGCTTGCTTGCCATCATCAACAAGTACGCCATCACCAAGTTCAGCTACCCCGGCCTGCTGACCGCACTCCAGTACTTCACTGCTGCCGTCGGCGTGTGGGTTCTCGGGAAACTGGACGTCTTGTACCACGATCCTTTCACCCTTGACAACGCCAAGAAGTTCTTGCCCGCCGCCGCCGTGTTCTACCTCGCAATCTTCACCAACACCAGCCTGCTTCGCCATGCCAACGTCGACACCTTCATCGTCTTCCGATCCCTCACTCCGCTGCTGGTAGCCATCGCCGACACCGTCTTCAGGAAGCAGCCCTGCCCTTCCAAGTCCACCTTCTTCTCCCTCGTCATCATACTGGGCGGCGCCTTGGGGTACGTGCTCACCGACTCCGCTTTCACCCTCACCGCCTACTCATGGGCGGTGGCCTACTTGGTCACCATCACGACGGAGATGGTCTACATAAAGCACATGGTGACCCACCTCGGCCTCAACACCTGGGGCTTCGTCCTCTACAATAACTTCATATCCTTGTTGATGTCCCCTGTCTTCTGGATAGCCACCGGGGAGTACGCCGATGTTTTCACCGCCGTAAAGATGAGCTCCGGCAGCGGGTGGCTGCAGCCGGATGCCATTGTCGCGGTAGCTTTGTCTTGCGTCTTTGGGTTGCTCATCAGCTTCTTCGGGTTTGCGACGCGGAGAGCCATCTCGGCGACGGCATTTACGGTGACGGGCGTGGCCAACAAGTTCCTCACCGTCGCTGTCAACGTGATGATCTGGGATAAGCATGCAAGCCCGCTGGGCTTGGCTTGCCTACTCTCCACTCTCGTAGGGGGTGTTGTTTATCAGCAATCCGTCACAGGATCCGCTTCCTTCCCATCCAAGCAGAGCTCTGAGACGAGTAAGCTCATAGACAACGGAGAAGAAGATGACGGCAATTCCGAAAAGGTTGAGCAAGATATAGAGATGCCTGTGTCTGGTAAGAAACCTTGAAGATTATTAACTTTCTCTTTCGGCGTATGTATGTTTCGCAACTGCAAGATAGATCGAGGCACAGTCTTCCTCTTATTCCTACTCCATGAAGTGTGTCTTGTTAAGGATTATACATGACATTGTGTCAACCAGGTTGTTCTTTTGCAGTGTCTGGCCATTTTGATTTGCTTATCTATTATATTGGACACTGTGGTCTTCTTGATCTGCTGACATTTGCTGGGTGTTGTTAATCCCATCAGTGAAGAAACACAGAAAACGTTGTGAAAAGGCACATGCAATTCTGCACATAGATTTTACTACCATTGGCTGCGAGTATAACCTCAAACTCCCCTCCCCTTTAAACCCTGAGTTTGTGTGAGCCATTGTTTTGAGTCATGCCGAGCATATCTGTAGTGGGCTGGTCCATTAGGAGCTCTCTAGGAAATAAATAATCCAAAGTGTTATGATCTATCATTGATTCTGTTTGATGAAATAATTGATAGGTTCACTTAAAAGTAGTCTAAACTACATGATTAAACTCAAAATAGTGATGGTATATTGATAGGTTCACTTTGAATAGTTTACTTATATTAAGTAGGATTAAGATTCATTTTAGCTCATGTGATTTTGACTATCGACTATTTAAGTTCTCATGATTTACTCATATTTAAAATATCTCATATATTTTAAAAAACGTATCATATAAGCCCCTCCCATCAAGTTTGAATTAATAGACGTTAGTCTGTTTATATGACATACTGACTCATAATAAATTATTAATATAATAATAATATATAATATAATTTTAAAAATAGTTAAGATCCATCTTATTGAGGAAGAGGAAGTGACGGAGGTCATAGCGGTGGATGAATGCAGAGAGACAGAGATAGGAGAGGCTAAGATGAAGGTGAGGGAGAATTAGACCACCACGTCATAGGTACGACGAGTTAGGGTATAAGAGAGGACAAAGTGATAGGCGGTGATGACAAAAACCTGAGGAGGAGGAAGAGGGACTAGGAGACCACTGTGTGTCTAGTGTCGGGATGGTCGACACACATTTACCTAAGATAGAATTGGAAATTCCTGAGCTTGTAGTCAGCACGAGAAAGGCTACGTCCGTATGGCCTACTAGGCAACTGTGACTTAGTGTTGTTGCTGGTGGTCATTTCCACAATGATGTCTCCTGCCATGATGATGGTCTTAGTTTTTTTTAACTTAAATTATGTATCATTATATTGATGATTTATTATAAGTTAGTATGTCATGTAAGCAAATTCTAATATTTGTTAAATTAAACTTGACGAGAGAGACTTATATGTTATATTTTTAAAAATATATGATTATTTTACACCTGTATAAATTATAAAAACATAAGTTATCGATAACAAAAATTGCAAGGGCTAAAATAGATATTAACCCTATAAAGTATCAAGAAAGGGCCACTTAATTATGACATTCTTTTGGGGATAAATGATATGATTATTATTTTCAATCAATAGGATACATGTAATCCAATCAATATTTATTGGACCTGCTACACCAACTATCCGAAATATTGAAGAGCTTAATAGACATGTCATATCAATAAAACATAAGAGTATATTCTCTCATTATACTGATAGTTATAGAATATGTTTTTATTTAAAGTATACTAAATAAACACTTATGAGCTTTAGATGCTCGTGAATGCATACTAATTTGATTCTTGGAAGAGTTTTGATAAACAAACCTATAATGCAATTGTTTATAGAAAGTGAGATATAAAACATAAATATCTTTTATACTGAAACTAAGATGACATTTTTTTGCCTTCAAATTTTTTTTTATTTCGTCTAAGTTATAAATATTTAATGACTTCTCTTCTATGAATATGATAATACTTCGAAACACAAGATACTCTGAAATAATTTTACAAAGTCAAATTTGATGACTATAAATCATTTGCAATTAAAACTATCCATCATTGTAAAAAGGTCTATTCAATAATAATTTAGTAATATTATATAATTCCCTTCAAATTATAGATAAATCCTTTTAGTTAATCATTGTTATTTAGACTCAAAAATAAAAAAAAGTCAAATAAAAATAAAAAAAAAGTCAAATAAAAATAAAAAAAAGTCAAATCATAATTGTAAAGGGTAGCGATCTATGACTCAAAATATTTTATATTTTTAGTATCTTTTTGAAGTTTAACTATTGCAATGGATAGTAACATTGAGGTAGATGTAGGATCACAATAGTTAAAAGGATATGAACTATATTTGTAATCACTAGAGATTTTTCTTCCTTAACATAAATTAAATTATTATAATAATATATTGTTTTATTTAAATTATTAACTTTTTTTTGTATAGTATGGTTAATGAAATGATTAAAATTGATTGTCTTAGTCAATCAATTATGTTATTAGTTGATTTATTTCCTAATGAGTTATATGATTTTAAAAAATAAATAATTATTTTAAATTTTATTTTTATGTGTGAATCATAAGAACTAAATATTATAATTTTATCTTTATTTTATTTTAAAAAATAAATTAACATTGAAAATTAAATTATTATTTACTTGTAGGGGTGGGCTCTCTCATTCCTCACTAAGTTGATGATAGGATCCTCGAGAAGAGGTAGGATCTTCTATTTTTTTCTTTTATATCATCGATTTTGATACATATTTTAAAATTGTTTATATTAGAATTATTATAATTTGTATGATGCATAATAATATTTTAATTTAAAAATTTTATGATTAATAAATAATGATCATTGAATTATAATATTAAAATAATTATTTAATTATATATTTATGTTTTAAGGAATTATGTATAAATTTTTATGATTTAATTAGTTTTAAATTTGAGATCATGAATTTAAATTGGTTAATTCATGAAAAAAATCGATTTGAAGTTAATTATAATTTTATAATATTTTAAAATATTTTTAATAAATAAAAAATATAATTTAAGAAGAGAGATGAAATTGGAGTCCAATAAAAATTAAGTCGATTGACCTAATAGTGACTTATGATATGATGATGCTTTGACACTTATTAAGGGTGGAGTTTGGCCTAAATAATGACCCATGGACATGACTTATGATATAAAATGAGTTTGTCTCAGGATCAAACGATCTTGGTTTGAAAGAGTGACTTATGGTAACTATCTTTCATGTTGAGGATCAATAATATATATATATATATATATATATATACATATTGTTATGGGTATTAAATGTGACGTGACATCGGATCCTGTGTATCACGCCTGGATGACGTCATAGCCCCTCCTGCATTCCATCGTGGGTCGACGCCAACACTCGGACATCGCCTTCCATCGCCTCTCCTGTGTCCGCGTAAGTCAACCACGCATCACCGCGGAACTGTGTCCATGCCCCACCCTCAGACGCAACCAGAAGCATCTCAATCACCCGATCTATATAAACCCCTGAAGAGTCCTGTTCTGGGGGGGACCTTTCGCGGGAACGATCCGCTAACCTCCTTATTCTCCTTAGTGGAAGCTAACTTGAGCGTCGGAGGGGCTCTGCGAGCAACCTCCGACCCGCTTTGTGCAGTGGACAGTCCCAGACGATGATCGCGTGGTGGGGCTCCTCTCTCATTTCTTCCCGATCGACATCGTCTGAGAACCACGACTCGGACCCCGACTCAATCCGACCTCTTTAATCTCGGAGTTAAAGCCGCCCATTCCTAGGTCACGGTAAAAAGTTGTTTGCACAAACAGATTGGCGCTAGAATGAGGGCCATGTCGAGGGATCACCTGGGCGAGGAGATCCATCTTGAGCGGGCCTCGACGGAGGCCTCCCTTCCCTCCAGAATAAGAATGAAGGACCCCACCTCGACCTTGGAATGCTACTGGCGTTTGTTCAATGATCCCGGACTCCTCCCACCCGAGGGTGTCCCCGCCGTCCCTTTCCCCGTCACCGTGGAAGCCTTTCGAGACCTCGCCCAACAGGTCCGAGCGTTAGCCGGGACGGTGCAAGCCGTCGTTCCCCTCCCACCCCGGACGACGGGAGTGCCCGAGAATCAAAGACCCGGGCCTTCCCTTCAGGCCCGCAATACGTCGCCCACGCTACCAGCTTCTCCTACGTCTCACCCGGTCTTGGATGGGATCCGGGTTCCCGGAAATTCCGGTATCCCACCCGAGCCCGAGGCGGTATCCTGACTCGGCTGCACTTATTCCGAGCCCAACTCCGTTCCATGTGCCAGCGCCTCGATGAGGTCCAGAGGGATGTCCAGAAGTCAAAGGAGGAGCAGAGGGAGGAGCCTCACTGGGAGTCCCCGTTCACCAGCGACATAAGGGTTTTCCTGCCCCGAACTCGCCTCCTCCATCGATCTTTACGATGGAGCTAGCGATCCGCAGATCATGTCACCGCTTTCGAGCTCGGGGATGGCCCTATACGGAACCTCCGATGCCTTGATGTGCCGAGCGCCCACACCACGCTGAAGGCCCGCCTGCGTTCGGTACAAAGACTTTGAAGAGTGGGACAATCACGTCTTTCGAACAGCTCGCCAAAGATTTCGAGCTGCACTTTCTGGCGTTCGCACGTCCGAAGCCATCTATCGCGCTCCTCCTGGGATTGAAGCAAGGGGAGGACGAACCTCTCTCCCATTTCGTGCGCTGGTTCACCACGGAGATTTGGGGGTTATCTGACGCACACCCTACACTATTGATGCAGGCATTCATGATGGGGTTATGACCCTCGAGATTTTGCTGGTCTCTCGTAGAGCGACCCCTCGCCTCGGTCGCAGAGATGCTTCAACGCGCAAACCATTATGTCTCGGCCGAGGCCTGGATGTCGGGAAGAAGAGAAGAACGACAAAGAGCGCGCCCAGAATCTTCCCGAGCAGGAACGACATCCAGACAGCAGCCCTCGCAGCCAAGGCGCAGGGTAGATCGCCCCGACCTCACCACGTCGGGGCTCCCACCTTCCTCCTTAAACGCGTCCCGGACGCAAATATTTCTCTAGATAAAGGAGAAGGGGATGCTCAGGCCTACCCGTCCGATGACGAGCCCACGGGAGTTGGCGGACCGTACCCGCTACTGTCACTTCCATCGACAGAATGGGTACGACACCAAAGAGTGCTATGAGTTGAAGCGGCAAATTGAGGAACTGATACGAAGGGGCCATTTAGGTCGCTACTTCCAACGAGACCGGGAGCCCTCCCCGCGTCCCGAAGGCCCTGTCGAGCGGCACATCGATGTAATCATCGGTGGACCAGCCTCCGGAGGAAACAGTACATCAGCACGGAAGGCCTATGCCCGAGCCATTTTGACCGAGGAGCCTGAACCCGCTCCCGAGCCAGAAATAACGTTCTCATCTGAGGACTCGTGACGACACCAGAGCATGACGATGCGCCGTAATCTCGCCAGATTGCCAATGCACAAGTAAGAAGGATTATGGTCGACACGCGCTTCACATACTTTACCTCGATGCCTTCTCAAGCCGGGCTACCAAGGACGCCAAGCCCATACAAACGGCGCCACTAGGTTCACAGCGACTCAATCTCGCCGAGGTGCAGTCACCCTACCCTTAACACTCGGGGATTCACCAAAGACGAAGACGGTGATGGCGACCTTTCTGGTAGTCGACCTCCCCACAGCATACAACGCCATCCTAGGGCGACCCACCCTCAACAAAATAAGAGCTGTCATCTCCTCTTACCACCGGACCCTGAAATTCCTGACCCGTGATGGGGTCGGGGAGGTTCGGGGAAATCCTCGTGAATCCAGGCAGTGCTACCTGACGGCGGTCTCCCTGGGCAAGAAGAGAAGACCAGAGCAGCCCCTCGACGACCCCCGTGAATCCAAGCGCCGCCCGCCCGAGCCGACGAAACCCACAATCGATATCCCATCGCAGAAAGTCACCCCGACCGACAAATAAATCGGTTCGGAACTCGACACGCAGGAGCAGACTCAACTCATCGGCCTCCTCCAAGAAAATGCTGACATCTTTGCTTGGACCCCTGCCGACATCCCGGGAGTCGATCCTAAGGTATCTCAATACTACTTGTGCATTTCCCCGACAGCCCGCCCGGTAAAACAAAGACCAAGGGCTCAGGCCCCTGAACGGCAACAAGTCAGGCTCTGGACTCTTCAGGGCTGGACTTATATTAGAGGCCCCTGATGGGCGCTCATTTGAACGCTCTCTCTGCTTTGGTTTTGAGGCCACTAACAACGAGGCGGAATACGAGGCACTCTTAGCAGGCCTCCGGCTGGCGGTCGAGATGCAGCTGGGAGCTATCCACGTCCTCATCGATTCACAACTCGTCGCCGAACAACTCAGCAAAGAATACCGAGCCCGGGATCCAACCATGTCGAAATACCTGATGGACGTAAGAGCCCAGACCGCTAGTTTTTCCCGTTTTATGCTATCTAGAATACCCAGTGTTAGAATGAGCGAGCGGACGCGCCGCAGTTAGCTTCGTGGTCGGACTTCGGGAACACCAAGGTCGAGGAATCTTCGTGATCGAAACAGATGCTATGGTGATAGGTGACCGAGCCCTAGTCTCCCGATCACATGGACACAGGAGATGCCGAGGTATAAGCGCCGGCGCCCTTCCCATCGATGACACCGCGGCACGACGCCTTCACCGAACCCAGGCATGATATTGCGAGATTGGCAACCAGCACTACAGAAGGTCATTCTCTCGCCCCCTGTTACGATGTTTGGATCCCAACGAGGCAGGGTTGATCCTCGCCGAGGTTCATGATGGGATCTGCGGGGAGCATATGGGCGGCCGAGCCTTGGCATTCAAAGTATTATATCAAGGCTATTATTGGCCCATGTTACACCGAGACGCCAAGGCTTACGTGCGGCAATGCGACGCGTGCCAGCGCCACGCCCGAGCCCCCCAGCGCCCCGCAGTCCCGCTTACTTCTTTGGATTGCGCCTGGCCTTTCGCACAATAGGGAATGGACCTCCTCGGACCATTTTCTCCGACGTCCGGGCAGCGGAGATATATTATCGTGGGAGTCGACTATTTCATCAAATGGGTGGAAGCCGAGCCGCTGGCGACTATCACAGCCCGACAGGTCGAGCAGTTTGTGTGGAGAAACATCGTGACCTGATTCGACCTCCCCAGAATCATCGTCACCGATAATGGTACTCAGTTTGCTAGTACTCGGTTCAGGGAATTCTGCGCGGCTTACCGGATACAGTTGAGGTTTAGCTCCGTGGCCCACCCTCAGACCAATGGTCTCGCTGAAGTAACCAATTGATCGATCCTTGATGAGCTCAAGAAAAGAACCTTGAAAGCCCGATTGAGCCGGGTCGACGAGCTACCAAGTGTCATATGGTCTCTGCGAACCACCCTGAAAACTGCCTTGGGCGAATCCTTGTACAGTCTTGTTAGGGGTATTAAGTATGACGTGACACCGGTCCCGGTCGACACCGGATGACGCCATCGCCTCCCGCGCTTCTATTACTCCTACGATTTGATCGCCTGACGCCGCTTCTCCTGCATCGCCCCAACTACCCGCTAAGTTGACCACGGCACCGCTCGCGAGGTCGTGCCCAGACGCCACTCGCAGACGCAGCTTAAGCATGCCATCCGTCCGACCTATTTAAGCCGAATGGGTAAGACAGGCATAAAGGATGAACACTCCGAGAGGTGAGTAGACTCGAACACCCTGACACATTTCTGGGGGAGCTCGGCCGACGGGCGAGGACTGACTTGAGCGTCGGAGGGGTCGGGCGGAGCATCCGACCCGCCTTGCTGCAGGTCTCGTTCCCGACGACTTGAGCGTGGAGCTGCCTTTCGGAGGGGTCAGGAGGCGGGAGCAGGAGCCATCGACGGGCCCGAACCATACCGAGACGACCCCCCGGCTCCCGGATTCCACGCCGCACGCCCCGGGGTCACGGTAAAAAGTTGTTTCCCCTAACAGATTGGCGCTAGAAGGAGGGCCTGTCTGTCGAGGGTCTACCTGCTCCGCCTTTAACGACACATGGACGAAAGGTCGCTTCCGGCTGGCACCTCGGCGGAGGTCCCACAGACCTCCGAACCCTGGAGGGACGATCCTGCGCGACGCGGATCGCTCTGGAGTTTATTTAGCGACGTCGGACTCCACCCGCCGAGTCGGGTTCCCCCGCTTCTTCCCCCCGTCACGGCGGAGGCTTTTGAGGACCTTTCCCAGCAGTCGAACCACGGCAATCTTGTCGAGCCGTCCTCCCCGCCTACGCCGGGAGGCGGCGGACCCTCGAAGGCGGAACCCCTCCGGCATCATGAGGCATTCCCACGGCACCATCTTCCCCGACCTCCGCCGGGTTCGGGGCGGAACCGGGCTCTCAAACACTGGGCGTCCGCTTGAACGGCGGTGTCCTCGGTCAGCAATTTATTTGGGCTCAAATCCGTTCCATCGCCCGGCGCTGGATGAGGTGCAAAGGGCGTCGTAAGTCAAGAAGAAGCGGAGGCGTCCCGGGAGTCCCGTTGCGGCGACATGCGGGAATACCGGTGCCCTTGAACTTCCGTCTCCCCTCCGCCGACCTTTATGATGGAGTCGGTGATCGGCGGATCACGTCGCGCTTTCGGGCTCGAGATGGCCCTATATGGAACCTCGGGCGCCTTGATGTGCGTGCGTTCCCCACCGCGTTGAAAGGATCGGCTCGTCGTGGTACGGCACCTTAAAAAGCGGAGGCGGTAACATCCTTTGAGCGGCTCGCCAAGGACTTGAGCTACATTTTTGGCGTTTGCGCGACCAAAGCCTTACATCGCACTCCTCACAGGTTTGAAGCAAAAGAGGGCGAACCCCTCTCCCACTTTGTGCGGAGGTTTACCGCGGAGTGCAGAGTTATCGATGCTCACCCATCGTTGTTGATGCGGCGTTTATGATGGGGCTGCGGCCAGTCAAGTTTTGGTCCTTGGTGGAAGCGACCCCGCGTCCATCGCGGAAATGTTTCAGTGGGCAAGTCAATATGTGGCGGGAGTCACGGATGTCGGGAAGAAGGAAGAAACGGCCAGGGGCATTCTACTCCATCCGTCGGGAGCGACAACTAGGCGGGAGTCCCGCACCGGGGGCCCGGATGGGGCACCCACCCATACGTGCCGGGCGCCACCTCCCCCTTGAGCAGCGTCTCGGGCGTAAATATTCCTCGGATAAAGGCGGGAATGCTCGAGCCGCCCGCCCGATGAAAGGCCGGCGAGCTGGCGATCATACGTGTGCGCTTCCATCGGCAAAGCGGACATGACGGAGCAATGCCACGGTAGGCGGCAAATTGAGAGCGATCCGAAGAGGTCACTTAGATCGGTACCTCCGGCATCCACGGGAACCATCACTGCATCCGAAGGCCACTGTCGAGCAACACATCGGCGTAATTACGAGGGCCCGCTGGAGGGCATAGTGCTTGGAATTGAAGAGCTTACGCCGTGCCGTTGCGGCCGGGAATACCACCCTCCTCGAGCAGATCACATTCCCCTCGGGGACATGGGAGGCGGAGCATGATAATGTGGTGGTGTCGGCCGAATATAGCCAGCGCGGTCAGAAGGATTATGGTGCGACAACGGCGGCTCGGCCGACATCCTTTATTCGAGGCCTTTTGAAGCTAGGGTTGCGAAGGAAGCCACGAAGCCCTTGCACTCGGCACTCACCGGCTTCTGGCGACTCGATTTCGCCGCGTGCGGTGACCCTACCGTTGACTCTCGGGGATTCTCCGAAGGCAAAACTCTGCTGGTGACTTTTACGGTGGTCGACCTCCCTCAGCGTACTGCGCCATCACAGGCGACCCACCCTCAGCAGGCTAAGAGGCGATTATATCCACATACCACCGGGCGTTGAAGTTTCCGACCCGGTGCGGAGTTCGGGAGGTCGGGAGATCCTCGAAGTCGAGCGGTGTTACTTGCCAGCGACCTCCACTGAGTAAGAAAAGGCGGAGCAGCCCCTCGAAGACCCAGCGGGGGCAACGCCGGAACCGAGCATCGGCCGAAACAAACCGGCGGTTAATATTCCGCAAGATGACCGTCCGATCGGACGGTCGGAATCGGCGCCGGACACGGATGATCAGAGCGGGCACGGCTTATCGGCCTCCTCGAGGAAAACACCGATGTCTTCGCTGGGCGGTGCCGACCTCCGGGAATCGATCGAAGTTTCTCAACACCATCGCACATTTCCCCGACCGCGCTCGGTAAGGCGAGAACCGGCCTCGGTCCCTCGGCGCCAACGGTGTGCAAATGGAAGTCGATAGCTCTTGGCGTCGACTTCATTGAGGAATCGGTATCCTCGATGGCTCAATGTAGTCCTCGTCAAGAAGCCTAATGGAAGTGGAGGATGTGTGTCGACTACAGATCTAAATCGTGCTTGCAGAAGGATTGCTTCCCCTTGCCTAGGATCGACCGGTTGAGTGGCTCAGCCGCGAGCACGCCGCTTCTCCTTCATGGGCGCCTACTCGGTTACAATCGGATCCGGATGGCCCCAGAGATCGACAACATCGGCCTTCCACACGCCCCAAGGAGCTTACTTCTACAAGGTCATGCCGTTCGGATTAAGAAACGCGGGCGCCACCTACCAAGGATGGTGAACAAGGTGTTAAGCCCGGCAAATAGGAGGCGAAACATGGAAGTATATGTTGGCGACATGATCGTAAAAAGTCGCACAGGGGCTGCACACCTTGATGACTTGCGGGAAACCTTCTCTACGCTAAGAAGATATGGGATGCGCCTTAATCCAGCTAAGTGCTCTTCGGCGTGACATCAGGGAAGTTCCTCGGATTCATCATACACGAGAGAGGAATTGATGCCAACCAGAAGATCCGAGCTCTCAGGACATGAGATCTCCAAGAGCGATAAAGGAGCTTCAATGCCTTAACGGAAGGATAAGCGGCTCTGTCGGTTTTTGTCGGTCGGGAGATAAGTGCCTTCCTTTCTTGAGTCCTCAAAGATCCGAAGAACTTCCAATGGGCGAGAATGCGAGGAAGCTTTCACCGCGCTGAGCGGCCTTATCGAGCTCCCCGCCTTACCTCGGTGTCTACACGGAGAAACTTAAACTCTACTGGCGGCGTCGGCATGCGATGGCTTCGATCTTGGTGAAGGAAGCTTAGGCGCTCAACATCCGGTCTATTACACCAGCCACGTGTTGCGTGGGCGGGCAGCGCTATCCCCATCGAAAGGTTGGCATTGGCGCTTATCCTATCGGCTCGAGATTCGCCCCTATTTCCGAGCCCATACGATTGAGGTAATGACCGACCAACCCCTGCGTCAAGTTCTTTCTAAGTTTGGCGTAGCGTCTTCTAAAATGGTCGGTGGAGCTATCGAGTTCGACCTCTGCTACAAGCGAGAAACGCCATCAAAGCCCGGGCCTTGGCGATTTCATCTCGGAGTTGACACGGTAGGAAGCGAGTCGTTGAGCAAATCCACGAGGCTGGACCACTGCGTGGATGGGTCTTCGGCTCGGTGCGGCGCGGACTCATTCTAGAGGACCCGGCGGACACGCTTTGGCGTTCCCTCCGCCGGTTTGAGGCCACGAACAATGAGGCGGAATACGAGGCGCTTTGGCGAGCCTCGGCAGCAGCGAGATGCTGGTGAGAGCGATCCATGTTCTCACGGATTCCCAACTCGTCGCCGAACAAGTTGGCGGAGTATCGAGCGCGAGATTCGACTATGTCCAAATACGACCAAGGTAAAAGCCCAAACCTCTAACTTTCCTCGTTTCACTCTATCCAGGGTCCCCAGGTCCCAAAACGAGCGGGCGGACCAGCTCGCGAAATTAGCCTCGGGAGCCGATCCGGAGGAACATCCCGAGGTCGAAGAGCTCACACACCGGTCGGTGGCCATCATGGAGATAGGGGATCCCGGAGTCCCGACCTCTCCACCTACGTGGATTCAGGAAGTGCTGAAGTATAAGCGCGATGGGATCCTGCCTGAGGATGAGGTCAAGGCACGGCGGCTCCGCCGAACCCAAGCGTGGTACTGCGAGATTGGCGACCGGCTCTACAAAAGGTCGTTTTCCCATCCCCTACTGCGATGTTTAGATCCCGATGAAGTGGAAGTGATTCTCGCCGAGGTTCACGGCGGGACTTGTGGGGAGCACATGGGTGGCCGAACTTTGGCCTTCAAAATACTACGCCAGGGCTACTGCGGCCTCGTTGCAGAGGCGCCAAGGCTTTCGTGCGGCGGTGCGACACTTGCGGCGCCAAGCGCGCCCGCGACTCCTGCGGTCGCTCACCTCCATGGATTGCGATTGGCCCTTCGCTCAATGGGAATGGACCTTTTGGGGCCGTTCCCGTCGTCCGGCAGCGGAGATATATCATCGTGGGGATAGATTATTTCACTAAGTGGGTGGAAGCCGGGCCCACGGCAACCATTACGGCGAGCGGGTCGAGCGGTTCGTATGGAAGAACATCGTGACCCGATTCGGTCGCCCAGCGTTATCATCGCGATAACGGAACCCGGTCGCCCGGCACTCGGTTTCACGGAGTTACTGCGTGACTTATCAAATCGATTGAGGTTTAGCTCGGTGGCCCACCCGGACCAGCGGGCTCGCGAGGTGACCAAGCGATCTATCCTAGATGGACTTAGGAAAGGACTTTGGAAGCCCGATCGAGCTGGGTCGGAGCTCCCGAACATCCTATGGTCTTTGCGGACTACCCGAAGGCGGCTTGGCGAAGTCCCCTCTGACTGGCATTCGGCGTGAGCGATCCTACCGGCCGAGTTGGTCATTCCAACATTCGGGTGGAGAACTATGAGGAATCCACCTCGGCCCGGGAGTTGGGCTGGCTAGACCTGCTAGAAGAACGCAGGGCCCGGCAGCGCGCGTAAAGATCTTTGGCGTGCGAGTGTTGCGGAAGTTATAACAAGAAGGTGCGCCCTCGACCTCTCGGGATGGGAGATCTAGTATTACGCCAGGCGGAAGTAAGCGACCCGCCAACTCAAGGGCAAGCTTGCACCTAAGTGGGAAGGCCCCTACCACGTAATCAAAGTTGTCCAGGCCAGGAACATTCCGACTCGCGACTATGGCCAGGCGGCAATTCCGAGGACACAGAATGTCAGAACCTTAAGAAGTACTTTGTTTAAGGGCCAAGCGAAGCGAGTCAATATTTGACTCGGGCTATTGGAATGAAGTTGGAAATTGTATTGCCATAAAAAAGGGAATTGTATTACCAAAAGCTTTGGAGTACAAAACGAGCCCCTAGAGGGGAAAGAAGGATTACAAAGGCAAGGGAAGGCCCTCCAAAAAAGAAGAAAAAACCCCTCAAGCCGCGGCTCCGGGAAGGCTGTCGTCGAAGGGAACCTCGCCGGGCATGTCAACCCCCTCGTCCTCGGGACAGGAGGTGAAGGGATCCTCCTCAACCGCAGAGCCTGGAGGGCACGCTCGGAATCGGGCCAGGGCAACCTTGTACCCATACTCGTATGATACCCTGTCCGTGGAGGAAGCCCTCCGACTTCTTGTATGCCTCGACCGCCTCCCGGTCCCTCTCCGGGCGGTTGCCTTCCGCCGCGGCAAGAGCTTCCTGGGCGGCCTTCACCTCGGCCTCTCTCGAAGTCAGCTTGGCGGCCAACTCGAGCCTCCTTAGTGCGGAGGCGGTTCTCCGGCTTCTCCGTCGGAAGCTTTGCAGGTTGGCCTCCGGCGGCGCCTCGAGCTCGGCGGTCGGTAGCGTGACTTCGCGCCCATGTCGGCGCCTGCTGCTCGGCAGCGGCAACGCCTCGGGTCGGACCCCTCGGCCTCTTCAAGCTGGCGGCGCAACTCGAGGTTGCGCTCGCCCAGACCGTCCACCAACCGACCGACGTCGTGCACCCCGTCGATGAGGGCCGTGGTGTAGTGGAGGTTCTGCAAAGAGGAAAGGCTGAAAATGGTGAGCGATTGCTTAGCCAAGAGAATACACGCAAGGCGGTGCTTACCCACAACGCCGACTTGGCTGACTTGGCGATGAGTACTTCCGAAGGGAGCGTGTATAAGTCCCGAGCTATGTCGGGATGGAGCGCCCCCCGGAGGTAGCTGGTCGAGGGCTCCCCCCCGACCCACACCTTGTCCCCTCGGGACAGACCATGCCACCGGGCCACGGAGTCGCTCGGCGCCCGAAGGACCTCGCCCATCACGGGAAAGGAATGGCTGATCCTTCCCGACGTGACTCGGCATAAGTCCTTCATGGCCGGAGGACGCTGACCCTTCCCGGTCGTCCCTGGCTGGGCCCGGCGCTCTCGGCCGGAGCGGAAGCGCCCGGTCGTTCGATCGTCTCGGCGGATGGAGCCACAGGCACCTCCAGGTCCACCACGTCCCCGGCCTTGGCCCCCTTCTTTGGGCGCCCCTCCTCGGTAGTGCGCGGGGAGCCGCCCCCCGCTTGAGAACCGCCGGAGCGCGGAGGCAGTCTGTCGGACACCGAATCATGGAAGGACCCGCGAGTTCACCATCTGCAAAGAACAAGGATGAGTTAGAAACTAGAGTGTGGGCAAGCCCAAAGATGCGAAACAACAATAGCCTACCCGTGGCGCGGACTAAGTCCCGCCTCCACAAGCCACTTCTCGACATGTTGCGGATGGCTTGCGAGGAAGGAGGATTACCCTTAACCGCTCGAGGTGCACACGCTCCTCGGCATTGAGTTCGAGGCGGTGTTATCAATGGTCGCCAGCGACCACGAACCCGAAACCCGGTCCTTACGGCAGCTGGGCGAAGAAGAAGCGCCTCTTCCACCCTTTGTTATTGGTGGGGGCGCCGCTAACTCGGAACCCTGTCCGGGCGGCAAGGAAGTATCCCCCCAACCCCTTGAAAAGGCGGAAACAGGAGAGAAAAAGGTTGCGGGTCGGGGCGATGTTGGCGTAATGGCATTCCCCCAGGAAAGCCACCAGATACCGCCAAGAGTTTGGGGTTATTTGTGAAGGCGAGATCCGCCACAAGGATATGCACGGATACTATGATTGGAGTGCGAGGAAGGCGGGCCGGCCTCTAAGGCATCGGCGGTCGGGGCAAAGCCCTTAGGAACGGGTCGAAAGCCGCTGCCCGGCCGGGGCGAAGGCTATATTCTTCGGGATGCCGTGGCGCGCGGAGATCCCTACCATGCGCTCATCCGGTAGAATCACTGGTCGTGCGGCCACATTATGGCCTCTAGCGCCTGCGCGCTTCACTGAGGAAGGGTGGAAGGAGGAGATGAGGAGAGCGGCGACACGGGTTGTGAGAGGAGGAAGAGGAAGAAGTAGATGAGGAGGAGGTGGAAGGAAGAGCCATCATGCACTAACCTACTGATGGAAGGAATCGATGAAGAGTCAAAGGACACCGGAGCCAAGGAGAAAACTCGAAGGAAGGCGGCGGGACTCGAGAGGAAAACTCGATAAAAAGTGATAGAGTGTCGCGGGCTCGCTATTTATAGAAAGGGGGCCTCGGCCTTTCGCCTCCAGAGGCAGCGGCGACATGGCGCGCACATACCGCCAATAGCATGCGCCGGGCGGTCGAGCGCCGGCGTCATATTAATGAAGAGGTGGCGTGTCCACCACCACGGTAAGTAACACCGGCCGCCAACGACTCCTCGATTCCGGCAACCGCACTATCGCGGTCGTTTCGAGCGTACGGCGCGGTTGATTTCCAGTCTTGGCGGCTCGACCATCGTTTTACAGGTCGAGCGGCGGCTCGGCCCTATATCGAGCAGCGGTTGATATCGATTTCAGGTCTTGGCGGCTCGACCACTGGTTTTCAGGTCGGAAGCGGCGGCTCGGCCTATATCGACGGTTCGGTTATTATAAGTTTTCAGGTCTTATGCGGGCCTCGACCCCCGCGTACGGTGTGGTCCGTGGCCGCTTGGCAGAGGATTGACCGCCTCGATCCTATATCCCGAGCAGGTTGGTTGTATAATCTTCGGGTCTTATGCGGACCTCGGACCCTTATTAGAGCAGCGGATCGGCGCGAGGAGTTGAACATCGCTGCCCTTTACCGAGCGGCGGTTGGTTACATGTCTCGAGTTCCTCGACCATTGGTTTTCGAGGGCCTTGCGCGAGTCTCGACCCACGATTACGGGCGGATTGGCAACGGGGGATTGAGTGTCGCCTCGATCCTTTATCCCGAACGGCGGTTCGGTTACATGGTCTTGAGCGGCGGCTCGACCACTGGTCTTCTAGGTCTTGAGCGGCGGCTCGACCACGGGTTTCTTTGGGTCGGGCGCGGCTCGGCCGCTTTATCCCGAGCAGCGGTTGGCGATATCGATTTTCAGTCTTGGCGGCGGCTCGACCACGGGTTTTACGGGTCGGAGCGGCTCGGCCTATATCGACGGCCCGGTTGGTTGTGCACGTTTCGGGTCTTGTGCGGGCCTCGACCCCTTACTACCGGACGGCGGTTCGGCAACGGGGGATTGAGCATCGCCTCGATCCTATATCCCGAACGGCGGTTCGGTTATTATGGTCTTCCGGGTCTTGTGCGGACCTCGACCCCTTATTACCGAACGACGGATCGGCAACAGGGAGTTGAACGCCGCTTTGCCCTTTACCGACGGCGGTTGATTACATAGTCTCGAGTTCCTCGACCATTGGTTTCGAGGGCCTTGCGCGGGTCTCGACCACGATTGCGGGCAGCGGATTGGCAGAGGATTGAGTGTCGCCTCGATCCTTTATCCCGAGCGGCGGTTCGGTTACATGAGTCTTGGCGGCTCGACCAGAGTTTACAGGTCGGAGGCGGCTCGGCGCTATATCCCAAACGGCGGTTCGGTTATTATGATTTTCCGGGTCTTGAGCGGCGCCTCGACCCCTTATCCAGCACAGGGATTCGGTCAATTATGTCATGACACGGCAGAACCTCCGCCCGAGATCTCGATGCGGCAACGGGTTTCTCAGAGCACCACCCCCAACCCTCGAAGGCGTCCGCGAGTGGCTTTTGAGGGTAATGTTAGGGTATTAAGTATGATGTGACACAGTCTGGGTGTACGGATGGCGTCATCGCCCCTCCTGCGCCCCATTACTCCTCTGATTTGATGGCAGGCGTCGCTTCTCTCTGCATCGCCCCAACTACCCGCCAAGTTGACCACGGCGCGGCTGCGAGTCGAGCCCGTCGCCACCCGCGAGCTTGGCCGGAAGCATGCCATCCGTCCGACCTATTTAAGCCGAATGGGTAAGGCAGGCATGAGGATGAACACTCCAGAGGTGAGTAGACTCGAACACCTGTCACATTTACGGGAGCTCGGCGGCGGGGCGGGAGGCCGACTGGCGTCGGAGGGGTCGGGCGAAGCATCCGACCCGCCTTGCTGCAGGTCTCGTTCCCGACGACTTGAGCGTGGAGCTGCCTTTCGGAGGGGTCAGGAGGCGGGAGCAGGAGCCATCGACGGGCCCGAACCATACCGAGACGACCCTCCGGCTCCCGGATTCCATGCCGCACGCCCCGGAGTCACGGTAAAAAGTTGTTTCCCCTAACAAGTCTCACTTTCGGCACGGAGGCAGTTCTACTAGTCGAGGTGGTCATCCCGACTCCCCGGGTAGAAGCCTTTGAAGCAACGACGTCGGCCGAAGGAGTTCGGGCCGGGCTAGACCTGCTCGAAGAACGCAGAGCCAAGGCTCACCTAAAAACCTTGTCCTACAACCGAAGTATCGCCAGAAATTACAACAAAAGAGTTCGCCCTCGACCCCTCGGGTTGGGAGACTTAGTGTTGCGTAAGGCTGAGGTAAGTGACCCAGTCCACTCGAGAGGCAAACTCGCGCCTAAGTGGGAAGGGCCTTACCGCATCGTCAAGGTCGTCCGACCGGGCACATTCCAACTTACGGCTATGTCGGGACAACCTGTGCCGAGGACCTGGAACGCCCAGAACCTCAAGAAATACTTTGTGTAAAGTTTTTCACGACGGAATCAAAGACTAGCAGAAAGGCGAATATTTGATTACTGAAATTTCAAATACAAAATTCATCCACGAAGAAGGGAAAGTACACAGTAAAAAAAAATCAGATACAAAATAGAAATATCCCTTAAGAGCCCGCCCCCTCTAGGCTATCATCGAAAGGGATCTCTTCGGGCATATTCACCTCCAGATCCTCAGGACGGGAGGTGAAGGGGTTCTCCTCGATCACAGAACCCGGAGGACACGCTCGAAAGCGAGCCAGGGCCACCTTGTATCCATATTCATAGGATACTCGGCCCGTCCAGTCCAAACTGAGAAGAAACCCCTTGGTTTTTTTATAGCGTTCGATCGCCTCCCGCTCTCTCTCTGGTCGGAGGCGTTGTTCCTCGGCGAGGGCTTCCAAGGAAGTCTGGGCCTCGGCCTCCTTCGAAGCCAGCTTCGCGGCTAGGTTGGAGGCCTCCATCTAGCGGAGGCGGTTCTCCAGCTTCTGCAACCACAGTAGCTTCTGCAAGTTGGCAGAAGACGACTTCTCGGCCTCGAGCTCGGTGTTGAGGCGAGCCACCTCCGCGTCCAGGTCGATCGCATGTTTCTCCGCCGCCGTGACCGCCTCAGGACCAGAGCCGAGTCGGACTTCCTCCAACTGGCGGCGCAATTCGGAATTGCGCTCGCAGAGACCGCCAATGATCCGATCAGCATCGCGCGTCCGGTCGATTAAAACAGTGGCGTAGTGGAGGTTCTGCACAAGACAATAAGGTCAAGATCGAACAAAAGGAAAAATTTAAAGGGGATCAGGAACGGCTCTTACCCACAACACCGACTTGGCTGACTTAGCGATTAGAGCCTCCGAGGGAAGCGTGTACAAATCCCGAGCTATGTCAGGATGAAGCGCCCTCCGGAGGAATGAGGCCGATGGGTTTACCCCAGCCCATACCTTGTCTCCACGCGACAACCCTCCCCAGCGGGAGACTAGGGGGTCACTCGCCTCCCCAGGTGGGACCTCTCCCATCACCCGAGCAAGAAAAGGCTCCTCCTTGCTCGGAGAAATCCGACATAGGTCTCTTACGGTCGGCGGGCGGAGGTTCTTCCCGATCGTCGCCTGGCTGGGCCCGGCCCCCTCTTGAAGGATGGGCACTTCCGGGCGATCGGTCTGCTCGCCGATCGCGTCCTCAAGACAGGAAGCCGGCGCCTCGGGACCCTGGGCGTCCATGACCTTGGACTTTTTCTTTGGTCGTTCCTCCTCAACCACCAGTGGGGAATCTCTTTCCCCTCGCTTCGAGACAGGTGACGAACGTGGGGATGAACCTGCCGGAGTCAGCCCACCTTGAAGCGCTCGCAAGTTCACCATTTCGACCAAGAACAAGGAGCCTGTCGAAGTTAGATAGATGTTGTGAATACGTGTACACGATGAACAAGGCAGACCTACCCCGAGAACGCGGGCTGAGTCCCGCTTCGGCTAGCCATCGTTCCGACATATTGCGGATGGCTTGGGAGGAGGGAAGAATCCCCCTCAGTCTCTCCAAGTATTGATGCTCTGTGGCGTTCAACTTCGGAGCCGTATTATCAATGGCCCTTGCAGACCACCGAAACCCCAATCCCTTTCACAACGGACATAGAAGAAGCGTCTCTTCCACCCTTTATTGTTGGTAGGGGCTCCGCTGACTCGGAATCCTGCCCAAGCGACTAAAAAATATCCCCCCGACCCCTTGAGGAGGCGAAAACACGAGAGGAAGAGGTTTCGGGTCGGGACAATGTCGGCGTAATGGCATTCCCCCAAAAATGCCACGAGATAGCGCCAAGAATTGGGCGTCATTTGCGACGGCGAG